>VZRL01004803.1:91945-166836 GCA_013397895.1 Origma solitaria
AAAAAAAGAGAGAGAGAGGGAAAAGCATCAAAGAGGTCCTGCATGGAAGTCCAGTTTCATAATTATGCTTTCACTGACGAAAGAACATTTACTGCAGTAATTAGGCCTGGCTCTGCTGTCCAAAGTCTTATCTCCATGCTTTTTCTATAGGGATCTGACCTTTTTTCCTTACAATGACTTCTAAGCATCCCCCGAATGCAATCAGACACTGTAGAGAGTGACTACATGGAAAAAAAAAACAAACCAAAGAACTAGGTAACTCTCTCAGCAATTGTTCCATAGCCCACACAGTTTTATACAAAAAGAAAGATGAGTAAACAAGCATTTAGGAACAAGTAGTATTTGCACTGTAATAAAAAAGGCACATAATGCCCTCCCAACCCCCTCACAGCGTGAAGAAATTGTTAATTATCCATGCTGAATGGAATTAAGCAAAAACTGTAATTTTGATGTTGTTTTCTTCAGGCAGGATCGCCCACCAGAGAATTTAATTGATATTTGAGCCTTACTGGGGAGAGGCTGAAGGGCTCACCCTGCAGCACAGTGTTTTTATTAGACCAGCATAGTGGGGTCACTGTTGCTCAAGGCTTAATTTTATTCCACTCTAAACTGCTTGGGGCAGGAAGCTTCAGGTCTGGTCTTACTGCAGTTTCCAAAAGGCAAAACTCAATTTGCCGTCTGGGGTTATTCCCAAATTGTTCAGCAGCACAGCTAGACTTGAAGCCCCTTCACGGAGGAAACATAGAAATGCTTTTTGATACTGGTTCTCAGGTACCTGCCCCCTCCAACCTAACAAAAGCAGTATTTTACTTCAATTGACTTGTCCTCCTTTCACAGAGCTAAAAAATAAACCTTCAGTGTAACTCGATCTTCCCCAGGGAGCAAACAAGCCTCTCTGAAAATAAACATTTGTAATTATCCTCAGCTGCCACTGGATGTCAGTGATTGCTGGACTTTAGCAAGGAATTTGGTTAAAAAAAAATTTTAGAAGGACAGCGTTCTCAGACCTTCCTGAGCCAAACAGGATCAGAACCAGGCAGTGCAAGTGCAACCAAATGACAGGGTAGCCAAGCCAGGGAACAGAGGGGCTGTTTTTTCTCAGACTGCATTCTTGCCTTTCACCCACACGTGTATATAGGCACTCATTTGTGAAAATATATTTTAAGATGAATAAGAGACTGGTGAAAAAGAGGAGCTCTTTGAGCTGATAGACACATTGGTTCAATGGTCTCTATCTGATCTTTGCAGCTTCAGGCTCATGAAAGCTTTTCAGAAGTTGTAATCCCAAAACATGACATTGGCAGATAGAAACAAGGAACCCACAGAGAAAGGAAAGTCCATTTGTTCATACTAAATGAGCCTCCAGAACAGAGGAAAGGGAGACAGGAGGCACAAGAGAGGAATACTGTCTTAGACAGACACCCCTGGATTTTTGCAGGCATAGACAGCAGAGATATGTGGTAGCTTGGTGCAGCCAGTGTTGATGGTTCCAGACTAAATAGATCTGTCCCTACACGTGAGCTGGTCACAGAAGCAATAGTCTCCACTATACTGTGCTTTATGGACATGCTGGATGCTTCCCCTATAGATTGCTAAGTCTGCAACTGGGGGAAAAAGAGATGTAAATGGAAACACTTGAAGACCAATCTGTTAACATTCTGTAGCAGTGTTCAAGACTGGGTAGAAGACCTGTAGAAGCAAATTGGATGACAGGAAGAAGGGAAGAAAGATTGACATGATCAATTTGTTTTGCTTCTATAGTTAAAACATGAGGAATTTACACAAGGCATGAATGATAAAGCAAATAACTGCGTAAGGCAGTTGCAGTGAGCAGCTTCCCACTGGTGTGGCGAGCTCTGAAGAGGCTGTCAGACAGTCCAGGCAGGAGAAACTGCGTGGAGCTCTGCATCTGGCACATAGTCTTTGTTGGCATTTGTTGTCCCACACGGGAGGCTCAGGCTGCCAGTACTGGTGGGGACACTTTGCTGGGAGAAGGGCACGTGGGGTTCCCACCTGTCTCTTAGAAGGAGCTTCCAGAGGCAGGACCTGACCCTTCTTCTCCCAGAGCTGCTCACTGTCTTGTGCTCCCATTGCCTTCTAACTTTCTGTGTCTATCCTTCACAGACCCTCTCTGTACCTTCCTCTCACAAGAAACGCTCCATTTCAGCAGAAGGAACCGAGTGACCCTCCCAGCAGGGTGATCACACAGCACTCTTGGTGGTCCTGAGTACTCACAGGAGAGAATGCCACAGCACTGAAACCTGGTCCTCCAGCTCCCAGCAAAATGCTCTAACCACTGGACTAGGTGGGTGTATCAGGGGGCAAATTGCTGGATATGGTTTTAAGGACAGAACTTTCCATGATTTTGTGCTGAAGCATTATCTGTTGTGCATGTATGAGAGCCAGCTGGATACTCTGAGGACTTAGAAAAAGAAAAAACTCAAGCCTGGGGTCCCAAATGGTTTTTGGTATAAGTTAGGGCTGACCTAAGCTGGTTCCTTGAGGTACCAAAAAAACAAATGGGGGCTGAAGAGGAGACTTAGGCACTATGAGGGTCTCTTAATAAGGAACCATTTTCAAGATAATCTGTTTTAGACTTATCTATTTAAATGTTCCTTGGCTTGAGATTTTAAAACAATTAGGAGTCCACAACAGCTTTAGATAAGTTTCAGTGAAAAAATACCCAGACACTTAAAAGGAAGTATATTTTAGTACCTTAAATACACCTTCAGCAAATATCAGCAGATTTCATGGTGACTGGGTAGTAGAAGAAAATGGTTTCATAGCAGCAGCATAGAAGATGCAGTTGATACCACTCTGCTGCCAGCCTGCCTTTGTAATTTAGGGCTTTCAATAGACCTAGGAGATAAATTGATAAATCTACAAGGATCTAGTCACAGTATTTCACTGTCCTTCACAGAAGCTGAAGACTGTGCACACCAAGGACCATGACTAGTAGGGCACTACAGTAGGTACCAGGTGCCAGCTGTCACTGAGAAGGTGATGGAGGGATCCGATGACAGGTGCCACGTATGGTGAAGCAGCCCACACCTTATCTCAGCTGCCTCCAGTGATTTCAACACAACCAGGTACGGAAGTTTCACCGTTGTTCCCATACGGTGAGGAACCACATGCTTGAGGCAATGTTGAGTGTGCTGCATCTGGGACTACAGGTGAAGAAGATGGAGTGGTTGAAGGAACTTCAGGCCCTTGCAGCTTGTCTTGGGTTACATGGAAGGTGTAACCAAAAATATGTATTCTACTACCGTTTCCATAAGCTGTTAAGGTAAGTGAGGCAGTGCTCTTTACCCTCTCTGTGGCTCAGCCCTGATAACACCATCGGAGAAGCAGCACCCACTCTGTGGGGCCATCTCCGCTGATGGGCCATCAAGGTCTACTGGAATAACTCATAGAATTACATCAGCTCATTGTGAGGTGCCCTGCCCAGAGGGGAGGAACTGAACATTCCTACCTCCATATAAGCTGAGTCTTTGGAGCACTGGAGTACTACAGCCGCTGGATTCCCAGAGGAGAAGAGCTCGAGAGTCACCACTGGACAGACCAGATCTTTCTTCAGGATCACCGCTTCAACCAGACCACATCCATCACTCCAAGGAGACTGCAGTCACCATTGAACTGGATTGCTCCCACCACCCTGACCAACAGGGTGGCAGGTTGTATTCTGACTCTGTCAGTTTAAGCTAGTGTTTCTGTATTATTGTTTTTACTTTAGTTTTTCCCTGTTAAGTGGTAGTTCTGACTTGGGATCTCTCACAATGTATTTGTGTGTGGTTAGTTCCTCCGCTGATTTGTTTTCAAACTAGCACATCCTGCTGTATCTAAAGGGAGCATATTCTTTCTGTTAATTGTAGCTCATGCCGAAAAGGCCCCTAAAAGCCCATTACAGAGGAAGCCACTAGGGGTTATCTGATTTGGGGTAAATAAATATTTCATAACTTACTAGGAAAACAGGTATAGAGGGCAAATGTCCTTTGCTCAGTCCTGTTCCTGAAAATAAAGACTTCTTTCACTCTATTGTTAATGTAAGTATTGAGATAGTTGTCTCTTTCTAGAGTCTGGTTTTCCCAGCCCATAGGGGCCCACAATGGATCAGTACCCTCCCTTCACCCCCCCTCCCTTGCCACCACATCTTTGATGCTGTCATTGGTAAGTGCTTTCATTAAATAAGGAACTGTTTGGATTATTTGCCACAATCACATGCTCAAAATTGCTTGTTTTAAAGCAAAAAATGATCCCTTGTCCTAGCTGTCATCATCTTGCTTGTGAATCATTTAGCCTGATTGTCATGGGATGGGAATGAATGTAGGGCTTGACTTCAGAGCACGCTCTGCAGAAGTTTGTAGCCATGAGAAAACACTCCAGCACTGATGGCCAGGTACTCTCTCACACCAGGTACTGCAAACACGGCAAAATCAGTGGGGACATGTAGATTTCCAGCCTGTCACACACAGCGTGTGTCTGCTTTGCCTTGAAAAGATAGCTGTAACAAATGAAGTAGTTTTCCTTCACGAGTGTGTGCTTTCTGCTTTAATTTTTTTGTGAGCAGTATTTTATATTTTCACATATATCCAGAGGCACATTTTAAAAGTCCCTTGGAAAAATGACACACATACTTTATTTCACATTCGGTAATTTTATGTCACGCTACACAGAAATTTCGGTACTTTATAGCAACTGTATTTCTCTGGATGCATTTACCATTGCTATTAGTAGGCTAGGGAAAGAAGAGTGAGGAAAGCTGGCAGGTGTAAGGCTAAGAGGAACACATTTCAGAAGGTCTTTTTCAGACTACCAGGCAAAGTTGTTATATAAACGCTAATCTTCAAGCTAAAAAAGTCAGCATGAAAAAATTTCTCTCCAACATCCCCCAAACAGCCCATTGTGGTAATTACTGTCTTTATCCTTATGGTCAGAGAGCTCTGACAAAGGGCAGCAGATTAATTTTAGATCTGTCTACTCTGTCCTATCCAACAGCTCATAAAAATTAAAGTTTCCTTTGAAAGCTCTTGCACTCCTTAGCTTTGGGAGGCAATATAACAAAAAGGGTTAGGAACACCTGTACTATTTCAGCAGCGCTCGAGCCAGGTGTCTGGGATAAGCTGTTTAACTCACAACAAGAAACACGCCCTAAACCAAGCCAAAGCCCCTAGGCTTAGCTTGGTTGTCCACATAAACTGATCTGAGAAGCACACAGCCACCCAGCATCTTCCAGCCCGGGTGGCAGCACAGGTTTCCTGCTGCAGCTGGAGCCCAACAGCAGTGCCAGAGGGAGCTGGAGCAGGCAGGCCTGTGGCATTCACACAGCAGCTGATTTATGATCTGCTGGGCACACACGGATGGCTTCCACTGCAAATAATAGACACTGCTGGCACAATGAGGGAAAGAAGCTTCCCAAAACCGCTGCTGACATTTGCTTGCCTACTGATCACTGTACCCTACCGGTGCCTCTGCTGGTCTCCATCAGACCCTGCTTAAGCACTTTGCAGTCATTATGGGCTCGATTCTCCACTGCCTCGCACCTTGTGCAGTCATTTCCACCTGTGTAAAGTGAGTGCAAAGTGAGTTTATATCTGCTTTGCACAGGTGTAAATGATTATACATCCCTGGAAGCTATGACTCTATTGAAGCTGCTCTGGCCTGAAGTAGCATCTCTGTTAACCATAAAGAATCTGCAGAGGGCAGGTGATACAGTTACTCAGTAGGGGAAAATAATGGATGTGCCATGGAAAGTGCGTCCTTTTGTTTCAGCATGAGCTGGCCACATCTTATAGCACGCAACCATCATTCTCAGAGGCACAAAGGTAATACGTAAGTTTGTATTTGATTTTTTTAAAAGCAACTCAGGCTCGGTATTTTGTTACCAAGGGGAAGGGAGTTGAAGCTGGAAATCAAGGAGCTTATTGAAAGAATTTCAGTGGCTTGAAAGAATTTCTAGATAACATAGTTACTGTTAGCACTCAGAAGCACATCACCTCATTTTGGAAAAGGACAGGCTCTTGTCTCGCCTCTGTTAGTGCTAAAGAAAATAGGGCTTGATTATGCTTTTCAATGGGAAAAAAAGTGAGTGGTGGTTCTATCAGCAACCAGTTCATTTTAGAAAAGAGATTGATTAGTTTGAGGGAGTTTGACATTGAGTTATGTGGCTGAAGAGGGTTTTTCAAGACAATGTTATAAATAAGTCTGCTGAATACTTGCATGCAAAGTTCATACACGAACTTTAATGATGCTCTAAAAAATGTTTGAGAAAAAATAGGACTATTCCCTTGAGTGGTTGCAACTCACAGTCCTGCAGGTGGGATCTGTTAGGAAGAGAAATTGCTCACTAAGCTATATGGGGTTTAGGCTAGCCTCTCTATTCATAGTGATCACCCAAAGTTTTTTCTCCTCAACACATGAGGAATTAAACAGCAAGTGCCAGCATTCTGCTCATAGTTCTTTTCCCTTTTTGCAGAACACTTGGCCAAAGAATTTCTTTTTTTTGAGCTTTTCACCTAGTTTCTTGGGTCAAGATATTTCTTTTCTTGCTCTTCTACAGGCTGTCCCTACTAACACCCAAGTTTCACAAAATAAGACCAAGAGAGACTTGTCTTTCCATAGATGCCTGTGTAGCCTTTCCCATGGTTCATATGGAGGCTGTTGAGGTTGAGTTCCACAAAAACCTATTGAAAGACAGCAGCTACATTTAATCCATTCAAATCACCTTTGAATCATTCTCACCCTTTTAATGAGCCTATAATGGTGGTAGTCTAAAGAGAATGTCCTAGACACACAGAAAAATGGCATAAATCACAATCATATTAGAAGCAGTTATAGTTAAATAACAAAATATTACATAACTATGCAATGCCCTCTTGTCAGAGTATTTTTATTGTAATTCCATAGGTATTTTATTTCCATCCAATCAGTCTCGAAAATATACAAATAAAACTTCTAAGGCAAAGTGTACTTCAGTAACACAATAAACCAACTCAGAGGCCTGAAACTTTTTCTGCAATCAGGACCCTTTCAAATCCTTTATGTTGCTGTAGTAATTCTGCCTCTAAACTAGAAGTTCAGTATCTCTTAACATCTGTTTCCTTTATGAAAGGCATTTTAAAATCCAGAAAACAAACTGTGAATTGTCACAAGAGCCTTTGTAACCCCAGAAATACTAAATTATGTTCTGGTGACCATTGCAATTGTTTTCTGCCACAAGCTCACCCAAACTAGGTGATGTTGTGCAGTATCTGCAAGCTTAGAAGCAAACTTCTTGTTAGGAACCAAAGTCCTCCCTGATCCTGCACATCCAGGAGGAGTGGCTGTTTCAGCCACTGTCATTCTGTGGGCAGAAACTCTTCCTTCACTCCCCATCTTCCCAAAGCAAACTGCTCTTTCATTAGGAAATACTCCCTTTCTTTGGAGTTTTATTGCAGCCTGATAGCCTTAAGCTTGTCTCAGACATCTGTAAACCCCCTAGGCAGAGACCATGGGTTTTGATGTGAGCAGCACCACCGCCCCACCGAGGCACCAGGGGAGGCAGCTCCCTCAGGGCACCTCCCCACAAAATGGATGTGCCAGTGCCATGGGGAAGTGCAGAAAAGCAGTTTGATTGTGTTTCTGCAGGGCTGTGCTCAAGGTATCACCCCTTGCCCTACCGCAGTGGGGAAGAAGCCACATTCAGTGGCCACTGAGAGATCCATTCTGCCACTGTGTGACAGATCTTTCTCCTGAAGTCCACAGCTGACAAATGTCAGATACTGAATGTAAAACTAGGCTGCAGTGGTCCTTGCAGCCTTGAACAGGTTGTGGGGCCGCCCTCCTTCCTCTGAGCAACCAGTGATACCCAGGGTGATGTCAGAGCTCAGTCTCACCTTCCTGAAATTCCCAGCTGCCCAGAACATCTCCAGGACCTGGCCTCAGTTCAGCAGTGAAGTGGCTGCTCTGTGGCCACCTTTCCATATTTTGGTCCTGTGCTGCTTTGGCACAAAAGAGGGAGGACAGCTCTAGAAGCCTCAGCAGCAGAGGTTTGTAGGCCATGCTCAGCACTGAACACCAAGCTCCTTGCATTTGTCTCCACTCTTCTTTCCCTGCTAGTTTCCATCTGTGTCTTTGCTACATCTGTTTACTTTGTCATGCTTTCTGGCACTTATTCTCCTTATTCCTCTTTCATTTGCTCATCATCAGAAATGTCTAGCACACAAGAGGGAACAGATTCCTGCTAGCCATATACCAACACTTGAGCAGCTAAAATCCCTTTGAGATCCTACTCTCAAAACCAGTTTCAGCCTCTGGGAAGAGATCTCTTTGTCTGAATAGCCCCCATGGCATGTCACTTAAAATGGTGCCATTCCCTGCTCTGTGCGAAACAGTTGTCTACATGTCATTTTACTCACCTGTGATCCATATTTTAAAAGAATTTTCACAGGCAGGGTTTGTAAGACATGGTTTCCTGGCACTTACTCAGCTATTAGGCATAATGAAATCCAAACTGTTTATTAGCTCATCCACTATCTTGATTATCCAGAAATATAGCTCAAATTCCAGATGTCCAATTCTCAAACCCAACTTTCCCAACTGTTGGACAAATGCACATTTCTCTGTCACTGTCTCCATTTGAGACCAATTAGTTGGCTCACTTTTGGACAGTCTACCCCTTGCTGTTTTTAGCATGTCTGCTCTATTAATGGCTATCCTTGAGGCAGCGTCCACTTTTTCCATGCATTTCACAGATACCAGCAGATGATTTGTAACCAGCCTCCTCCTTCTGTTCCTCAACTATGAGGATCAAAACAAAAACCTGGGGCCTCATTTGTGCCCCTCTGGGATTCAACGACATAATGTGGTGTCCTCGCAATCCTCAGACTGGGAAACAGGCTTTTTACTAGGCTCTTGTGATGTTTTGTTCTGGCCCAGACTCCTATTATAACAAGTTGACATTTTATAGCAAACTTTTTCACTGTACCAGCACTTCACTGCTTTCTTTAGTTTTTGCATTATTGCCAGCTTCTCTTGTTTTACAAACCAAATCTATCACTATTTTTAATTGTTCCAAAATGCCACGGACCAGACTAGAGTCACCTTTTCCATTTGACATATCTGTGCTTATGGGGTTCATGGCAATTAATATCCATCTTGCTAGCAGCTGCTTCCTTTCCTGATTGGCTGCAACAGAGAAAAACTCAAATGATGGGGCAAATTCCCCAAGCCCTTGGGGTGTCTGATTTCCTTCCGCTGATCTGGCCCTGCAAGCTGAAGCCCAGCTAAATGTGTATAAGTTGTTCCACTGCCCATTTATCCTGGGAGTCCTTGTTTGCGCCACATTATGCCAAGAACAGGTCTTGTCTGGTCCTCAGCCAGGCCAGAGGATTCAGCTTTCCCCTCGCTGCTAATTTTGTGATCTGGCTCTTTCTGCCTGATGGCTGCCTGTGCACCACATCTCAACAGCTCTTGCAAACTTGGAGCGCTCGGTTGTCTGTCATGGGCTGCTCTGCAGCACAGACAGAGCTGGCGTGCTCAGGCTGCCTGCTGGAAACCTCTCCTGGTCCTCCTCCTGGCCACTCGCTTGGGTGAGACACTGAGCAGAGCCAAGGAGCCTGTCAAGGAGTTTTCTCTCAAAGAAATCAAGTGTTACATTATTTGAACTGGACAATCTCTCCTCTCCCTGATTGGCCTCTGAGGGTTACAAATGAAGTAGAAAATAGTTTTACTGAGGCCATTTGGCTAACCCACTTGTGCAGCCAGGTGGCTGAGTGAGGTCTGCTCTGACCTTTGCCCCTTTCATTGCTTTCTCAACACACTTTCTGAGATCTGTCATTCCTTGCTGCTGCTCATGTCTGTTGGCAGCTTTTGGGTTGTCAGGACACCTTTGAGTCTCTTGGCTCCATGGAAATCCTCCTCGTTTGCAGCAGACAGGTCTCTGCTTCCAACTGTGGGGCTTCCCAGTCTGGCTAGACACTGTGTGCGGCATGTGCAGATGATGCTTCAAAACCAGTTCCATCTGCACCTACAAGTTATCGCTCCACCATTATCAAGAGACTTCCTGATGATTCTTCCTTCTTTTTTTGACGCTTTCTCCTTTAACGATGCCTCATGCTGCTGGCTCTAGGCCAAGGAAGACCTTTTCCCTGGGAGAGCTGAATGAGCTCAAACGTGCTGAGGCTTGTCCCAGTCCTTTTCCAGCACCACACTGGAAACACGGATAACATTGACAGACACATTGGCAGCAGAGATGGAGGTGATGATAGAGTCAGGCTTCCTTTATTATGGTCCTCTGTCTTCAAGGAATGCACAGTGACCTCAGGCACAGCAGGAATTAGGAGCTGGTTTTTTCAGGTTGCAATTGCCTTTTAATCAGGTTAGCCAAAATCTCTCTCCTCCCCCACCCTGACTCTGTTCTTGGAGCCGTAATCTTGATGTTTGTTTGGGCCAAGTCCTTGGCTTCTCTGATCTGCTCTGCTTTCTTTCCATAAACACACAAAACCAATAACCAGTGAGATATTAGACCTGTAAGCAAAGGTAATTTCTTCATATAATTTTTGCAGGAATGCATGTGTCTGTGTCTTCTTCACTTTTTCTGGTTACACAAAGCACCTTGATGGCTTTTGCCTCTTGTATTTATCCCAAAGTCATGGTGGCTCTTACAGGCCAGTCCTCCTTGACTCCTCTGAGGACAATCTCAGTGTTCATCTGACTATGCAATTGGCATCTCCCTTTAAAGAAAAGGCGTGGTGGTGTTTTTGTAGGTTACAGCCATTTACATCTGTGTTGTTAATTTGCTTTATCACTAATTAAAAGGGCACAAGATCAGTACACAGTCAGGTATCTTCATGGTGGCCTTAGTCTGGGGTGGTTAGTTTGATGTCTGCACACGAGCTGCTGCCCTGGCTGAGAACTGTCTTGGGACCATTAACAGAAAGTCACAGTGACGTGGAGGTCTTGGAGAAGGAGCACCCTCCTCCATCAGTCTGAGATGGATTGGCACTTCATCATCCAAAAGGCAGCTCAGAGGCTTCTCGTGCCTGCTGTGGGCAGCGCATGGAGCCTTCAGCCTCGAGAACAGTCTATCAAGGTACTTCTGCCAATGATAAATTCAATCATTAGGTAAAAGGTACTCACTGGAGACCTGATCAAGTGTGATGCAAAGTAGCATGGGTGGGGAAGGTGGTAGAGAACCAGAGTGGCTGGATCAAAGCTCTGGCTTTGTAATTCAAATGGAATGAGCTCAAGTCCTTTGAAACTTGTCCATTTGAAAACATTTCTGCTAACTTTTTTTTCCTCACATCAATTTGCTTATAGATTAATTTTCATAAGCTTTCCATAGGGGGAAAATTGATAATGTGACCCAAAATATTTCTTTTCCAAAAATGTCCAAGTTATAGTGGAAAAAAACAGTTCAGCCACATAAAGATGTGATAGTTATAAAAGCAATGTGAGGGATTTGCACAGCTCTCCACCTGCAGCAGCTAATTAAGAAGCAGAGGCTGAAGCCAGGTCTTTCCCCAGTCAGAAAGGACTGCTTCCTGTCCTCCGGCACGGCAAGGATTGGGGTTTGCTTCTGTGATTATCCACTGCCTCCAGCAGACAGTCAGCATGGGGGAGACTTATAAGCCCTTTCCCAACAACGATTCTGCTTTCCTGGAGGCATCAAATAATTGCAGAATTAAGCTCTAATTCTGTTTTTCTCATAGGGTTACAGCAAGGTGAGTGATCAAAGCTGCAGAGTCTTAGGAAAGGGTCAGGTATTTATACAGTCAAATAAACTGTATAAAGAATCCACACCAGTGCTTCTGTGTTAGGTCTTCTGTGTGGAGAGACAAAGAGAGAGGAGTTTTGGCTCTCTTGTAGTTTAGTTCTTCCATCACAGCTGCACTGTCCAGGGTATCACAGAATCATAGAATGGTTTGGGTTGGAAAGGACACTGAAGTTCATCTAGCTCTGACCCCCTGCGATGGGCAGGGAACCTTCCACTAGACCAGGTTACTCAGAGCCCCATCCAACCTGGCCTTGGCATCCACATCTTCCCTGAGCAAACTGTTCAGTGCCTCACCACTCTCACAGTAAAGAATTTCTCCTTAATATGTAATCTAAACTTACCCTCCTGTGTTTCCCTCTTTACTTCGCACTTACTGTACCTCTCTAGGCACGTGTTGATGCCTCATATTTGCTCCTCAAATGTCTTTAAGGTCAAAGCTAAAACAGGTCTGCATGCCTTTCCCCTCCTCTTTCTGTGCAACATACCTCAAACTATAAACTAAAGGAAGTCTCTAGGTTCAACTGCTGCATATTGAGAATGATGTGTCCCAACTCATTTCTCATCCAGGGTGACCTGAAATGGCTGAAATGAAAATACTTTCTAGTTCCAAACACCAAAACTTTGAGGAAGGTTTGCTAGCCCCAGGAAGAAGAGTGTCTGTCCCTTCTTGCCCTGCCCTGGCCGTTGATATCCCTTGCTTCTGCAGCCAGCAGTGCCCACAGGGCTCTTTTCTTTGTTGGGTAGAGCTGCGTGGTGCTGGTGATTTGCTGCCATGGGGGGATGGACATGTCCCATCCAAGGGCCAGCACAGGTCTGGGCAGAGCAGCCAGCTCATGGCTGTGACCACAGAGGTGCTGGAAATGACCTGCTGCTGCTGTGCTGTACCTGTTATGCATCTCTAAGGGCAGGGTTTCACCTGGTGACTGACACCTAGGTGGGGCTTCTGATGGTGGGTGTCCATAGGTGTCTGAGGTACAGGGGACGTGTAGGCACTTCAGCAAGAGAATTGTGCTTTAGAGGGGCAGAAATCTCCCTCCATCCTTCTCTGGCAATTTTGCTGGGATCTCCATCATGTCAATGGAGTTTAGCTACCTGGTTCACATGGAAAGCTGCATCTTGACCCACAGATTTGAAGCTTTGAACTGAATCCCATCTGTAGGGTTCACCAGGATCTGCTCTCAGGAGATTCTCATCCATCTTTGGCTGCCTCATGGACCCAGAAGCCATTCGCAGGAATGCTGTGAAAGCTGGACTGCTATCTGCAGTTTGCAGTCTGCTTGTCTTCATAGCTTGGGTTTGGGGTATTTGTAGTCCCAGCTCCTTCTGGGCAGGTTCCTAGGAAAATCCTGATGGAGAATGCTTGGTTGGCGATCCAAGCACTCAGTAAATGCCCTGTAAAACTGGTTTAATGTGTTCCTGTGGGTAAGCAATATGGGAAGGCATCAGTCTGGGCTGACTGTTCTCTGCAGGCTGCTCTATATCACAGACTAGAGCAACTAAACCAAAATCGGAGTCCATTCCCTGCCTGAGTCAAGCCATTCATTTGAGCCTGACCTTCTACCTCCTGGCTATCCCCTGCAGGCCTTAAATGTTAGCATTCACTGCTACCTCTGTCCTCCTCCCAATGACATTCAGTCGTCTTTAGACAGAGCCTCAAGAGAAAGATGCTCCACAGTCAGCTGACATATTAGGGCGAACCTGAGTGATGTCCCACGGAGACAGCTTCAGCAGCTGCTCCTGGGGCTGAGTGTCAGCTCTGTTGCCGGCATCTGCCCGGCAGCAGGAGAACGCACACACAGTGACAGCTTCCTCCTTCCCATCTCGGGACTGAGCCTGAAGCTCCCCACATGCCCCTGAACTTAGACAGAGAACATATTTCTTGAAAGCTCCAACCGAGCTGCCGTGGCTGTGCATGACAGAGCTGTCCTTGCTCGTTCCTGCGGTTCCAGTGTGCAGCGCTGGTGTAGGTTTGCTCCTCACTCTCTGCGCTGCTGTCCCAGTGCCTCCCGGTGCCTTGCACAAAACCAGGCATGACCTCTGCCCAAAGGAATTCCACCAGGCAGCGAGATGTCTAGCTGCTAGAAAATCACCTGCAATTATTCACACCCTCAAAATTGCAGGAGCAAAATGAGAGCCTGCTTTTCAAAATCAGGTCCATTATGTGTCTGCAAAGTATATAATCTCCACATAATTCATCAACACCATTAATCTAAACTCCTAGGTACTGAGCTCAATAGAGCATGTGTTTTCCATGTGTGTGTAATATCAAACAAACCTGTGTTTAACGTGTCAGAATATAATCAACTTCCATTAATTACTTCAGTATGAAGTCTCCAGTACCAATGGTTCTTCATATAATCACTCAAAAAGCTTTTATTGGGGAGCTAAACAGCTCAATAACACTAATTAATTGTGTTTCTTGGACAACCAAGATTGTATAAGTGGAAAGGTGGTTTTGGTACGTTTCCCACTACATTGATTTTCACATTTCTGGAACGCATTTCCCCATAATAGTCATTAGAGCACAGAGAGAAGAGTTGGAAAGGTGCGGTAGAAGCACGGCATTCCTAAAATATGATTTGAGATTTGTACTGGATCTGCACTGTTTGCCAGAAATTCAAACTCTGGCAAATAACTTAGCCTTTCTAGGCTGTTTGCCCAATAGGCTGAGTGAAAAAAGCAGCAAACCTAAAAATCTGCCAATATTTATGTACCAGCGTGTGATTCAATTGTTTTATTGCAGAGTAAAAGTGACACAAGAAAAAGAGGAGGAGGAGGATGGAAACTCTGCAAGTCTAGGGCAAAAATATGAAGCATTTGAATGTTAATATTAGAGAATTTGAAGACTTTAATTAAACCACCCCAAAATTCACAAGTTCAACCAAAAAAAAAAAAGAAAAAAAAAACCCCAAAAAAAGCAAAAAAAAAAAGCACAATTGCTCTCCTGGGGTTTTCAGAGCTTTGCTTCGACACATATTTTTCTAATTCCACATAGAGGAACAAAGAATGTGTTTTTCCCACCTGAGAAGGGTTGTTTGGTGATTCATGAAGCTTTCTCCTTGTCTGAAGCAGAGGTTTCTCAGTTACGTACCCCAGGGCTGTGCTGCTGCGGAGCGGAAGAGAACTGCTGGGAGGGGGATTGCCAGTGGGGAGAGTGTGAGGCCAGGGGAGCATTTCAGATCAGCAGGATATTACTTGGTGTCGTGTGTGTATGCATTCATATATAAGGAGCAAATGAATTGTTGCTCTCAATGGCGTGGAAAAGTAAATAAAAAGCCTCTCTCAGCAGGATTGTGAATTCTGGCTGTGGGTTTGGATTCATGTTTCAAGGCTCCATTCACTATGGGGTTTTATGTTGTCAGGCCTCTCTGCATCTCCAGTTTTATCTCAAATGCACCATCTTTTGTCTACACAAATAGCAGCACTCAAAATGCTTATCCAGAAGTTCCAGTATCCAATTTACAGCTTTTTGCCTTAGAATTGTTGGCTCCCCCCAGCATGATAAAATACAGATTCCACTCAATGGAAATGGGTGGCACAGCCAGTGCCTTTGTAAATCAAGATCAAAATGTGCTTAAACCCTAAAAGATTATTCTTACTCAAGATTATTCTTATTCTTATTCAGTAGCTGCTTCTTCTTTAGTAGTAAACATTGTCAAAGAGAAGCCATAACTTAGTCCTGTGCCCTATTGAGCCAGGCCCTGCAAAAGTCAACTCATCCATGAAAAACCTCATCTCCTAGGTGGCAAGGATATATTGGGAAGTGCAAGGAGGGAGGGAGAAAAGTTGCAGACAAAGGTATTGTGATGGTTTAAGACTTCACATTTTCCCTTAGTCTAAAGGGCATAGTGAATTCCAACGTGTAATTAACTGAGAAATTAATTAATTTTAATTCATATAAATGAATTAAATTTTAATTAATTTTAATTAAGTTAAAAGAAAACAATTAGAGAATTAATAATAACGATTGTTTAGAACTCGAACATCCACTGCTGTGTTGCTTTTGCTGATAATTTGAAAAGTATCTGGTCTGGTGATTCTAAGAAATAGAGAAAAATACTATCTTTACATAGAATTAGATTGTAATTTATGAAAAGATGTGTTCTAATTCTTCATGTTTCACACTCTTTTATTCAGACTATGGAGTTAATACTATATTCTTCAGGCAGACCTCTCAAAAACCATTTGATAAAAAGTTGTTGCCAGAGACAGACAACAGTATCAGTACTATGCATTTCTCCTGCAAGGATCTCATGAGACATTTCTGCTATTTCCTTAAGTAAGTATGTTTCCACAAGTCAGTTTTTGCAACTCTTGTTAAAGGAGCAGAATCTTAATATAAGAAAATAGATGTTGGGCTAAATAAAGAGCTAGACTTGTGGTCTCTCTGAAATATTGGCAAGTGACAGTCAGGGTCTCTTTAACCCCTGGCACCAGGTGAAGGTAGAGGGAGGAATTCATGTTCTGTCTCTAACATGTAATTGATTATGTTGGTCAGATCTTTCAGGTTTGGGATATTTGACTGCTTTCCATCCTCCAGTGATCAGTAGTTTAGTTTAATAACCAGTTCCCATTAGCAGTATCTCTGATATTCTCTTCTTTCCTACCTTGAGAGCCAAAGCCTATTTCTATTATGCTGTACTTGGATCCATTTCAGGTTTCATCATCCCCCTGAACATTTCTATCCATATATGTGAGTTCTTTGCATCCAGAATAGCTTATTCGGCACAGACAAACAGCAGGACTGTCAGTCTTTTTAGTGAACACCTTGTGAATCATGTAGCTGGCAGAGAAAAGGGATTGAATGTGCTGTATTCACTGGATTTGATACAATGGTAATAAAATTCTTGTCTCTTTTGTATCAAAAGTGACTGTGTGTCTCTTTGGCTAATGGAATTGCTGCTGCTTGCAAAAAAACCCTACCTTATCATAATGAATGTATTCAAGACTCTTAAATTCTGATTTACTTTTCCCCTTTCTGCTTCTGGCTCAGTGTCCTTCTTTGCATATAGCTTGACTTTACTTTGCCTCCTACTCCTGCCTCTCCATTTCCCTGTCCCCTAGTTTCTTTCTGAAGGGAGCTGCTCATACCTAGGAATGTATTCGAAGTGTCCCTTTGAGTCAGTATACCAAATCTTTACATTCCAAGCAGTCTTCCTTCTGAATGATCCATCTTGTCACATAAGGAACATTCCTGATGTTTTTTCACACATCCTGCCAGCCTGTGCGCGCTCGCCAAGCGGCTCTGGGGATTCGCCGGCAGCAATTTCCTTGGCTTTGTGGCGCGGAGTGTGAATCCCTGCTCGGACTACGGGCATTTGTTTTCCTGTTCGTTAGCGGCAGTGACCACAAACCAGCCTGTCCAAAAGGGTGTCAGTTAACATGTTCAGCAACCCCTTTTGAAGCTTGAGGTGAACTGTGAAATAATTTCTTTCCCTGTTGGCATCTTTTGTGAAACTAGAATTTCTCAGCATTCACCAGATGCTCTGGAGCAAGTGTTATTTGAAGTAGCCTATAGGATTTGTTCCTGTGTTTTTCTTTGTGGTCTGTCTGCCTATGTCAGGCTCCAGAAAACAGTGAAAACATTCAGTCTCCCATGACACTGAGTAGAGAGAATATGGGCTAATCCTGCAACACAGCCTTCAGAGAGCTCTGTGCAGGAACTCCAGGTTCTGCTCAAAACAAACATACCTTCTGGAGGGTTTCTGCCCAAGTATTTTCTGTGGAGGCCAAGAGCACTTACAGATCCTTCAGGAGCTGTGCCATTGCACCTAGTTGGAAATTTCCTTGCTTTCTTCTTCTGGCAATTTGAACTTACATGTTAAATGTACATCCCTCTCTGTCAAGTTTCATGTTTTTCAAGTCTGTTGTCTTCCATCTGGGAGCCACCTTTGTCCCTTATGTTGGACTCTGAGAGGCTGTGAAAGTTAAACAGGCTCCGATGGATGGCTGCCCGGTCTCCTCTGCTGGCTGGCTGGCTGGTGGGATCAGAACTTGCTGTCCTTCCCCTCCACTCTTAGGCCTGGAATGTAAACACACCTCACGAAAACAGAGGAATAAACCAGCTGCTAGTCACTCTTTTAATCATCTATTGAGCAACAGACCATGCCATGTTTATAAGGCAGACTGCTGAAATGGAAAATCAGGGTGGAGAGGTGACCTTGAGAGGCCATCCTGTCTCAAAGTAGGATCAATCACACCTATTTAATTTCTGATTAATATGTCTCTAACTTGTTCTTTAAAAAAGCTTCATTGACGGAAAGTCTGCTACCTACACAGGATATGTATTCCAGCGCTTCCCTGTCTGATCTCCCTTCTTCTGTTGACATGTCCTACCCAGGGACTCACCTACTCACCTCTACTGCAATTAAAACCCATTAAAACCCACGTGTATTACTGGACAAAGAAGAGATTATTCTTTGTGTCTCTGCTGACCACATATAGCTGAAGTTCATTATCTTTTCTGCACTTAATAACCCCAGATCAATCAGGTTTCCCTTCCAGAACATGTTCACTCCTTGCATGATAACTGGGTGCCTCCAGTTGGTCCTTATCTCTTGTAAGTGCAGCCCCAACAGAGCTTGACAGAGCTGAAGACATTCATTTACACATCATATCATCCAAAACCTACATATAAAACTCAGCGCATCATTTCTTTGTTCACAGTAACAGCATAGTTTAGGATCATCTTCACCTTGTGATCAGCCTTCATCTTCTACAGAACTCCAGTTACGGTTTTAAGGAAACCAAGACACTACCTCACCATGTTCTGTGCAGTTCATCACTTTTGTTCACAGGTCCTTGCAATACAGTTGATGAATTCTGTTATTTTTTCAGGTTATATCTTAAGGTATGGATGTAATTCAGAATTCTAACCCTGGCCTCTGATATATTTGAAGGAGCACCAAGTTGACAACAAAAAATGTATCAGGGTTCTGCATTACAAGAGTTCCACTTTTTTTTCTGCTCAAGACCACCATGAAGAACATGAAGTGTTCTTCACATGTGGAGTGGAGGCAGGGGCAGCACATCCCAGCAGCAGCTGCCAGGCGCCATTTCGGGGCTATATGTCCCCTAGGAACTGGCTGTATAAAGCTAATAGCACGTATTGTACAGCTGGGGAATCTTTCCTTGATTCCTTTGGACAAGCTATTGATGAAAATACTGAACACAAACTGCCAAAACCAGACCCCAATGGAAGTCCTTGATGGATGCTTCCACTTTGACAAGGAGTCCCTAATAACCACTGAATTTTCCACTGGTTTTATAAACTCTCCATGGTAATTTCAGTTCTATGATACTTCCTCTGCTTATTTAAAAGAATGTCATGTAAGAGGCTGCCAGAAGCCTAACTAGAGTCCCAGTAGCTGTCTGATCTACTGTGTATCTTCCATACATGCAGTTTGCTCTATGGTCACAGAAGGAAATTGAATTGGTTTCTGTGATATGTTTATAAGAGGTTCATGCTGACTGTTACTTTCAGTACTTTCCTGTCTTGTGCACAGCTTGGCTGACTGTTCCTGCAGATCCCTGAGGTGCCAGCCAACTGTCTGGACTTCCACAATTTGTCCCTTACATGGCTGGGCAGAACATGTTTGGTGGATCAGCTGACACCCTTGTATAGTGCAAATAGCAGATATGGGGCTGTCTATCTTGCCCAGTGGGATCGAGAGCAGCTATGCCTCTTACTGCCCCAGTATTGTGAAGGTTTGGCCAGGATCAAGGCACAGCTGAGCCTCAAGGGTTTGTTTTGGAGGTTTCCTGGTTGATCTACAGGGCCTAGAGAAATGGGTAAGAGACACATGATGGTGCTTTAGTTGCATCACTTTGCCCTCCTGCCTGCAGTGCCTCAGGCTAGAACAGCGCTGAATCGCCAGCACTCCAGGGCTCAGTGTGTCTCTGAGCTACAGTTTCTCTGAAGTTTACTTCCTACCTGAGCAATGGGAGCCATCAGAACAAACTAGTGAAAGCAAGACGTTGGCGATATTGCCAGAATTCTCAGTACAAGGTGAAAAATGGAGTCTCTGGGATCTTTCATGCTCAAGTGGAAACCAGTATCAAAGCTCCATTGGTTTGATGAAAGCAGAGTTCAGCCCAGGGTCTGTGACATTTAAGACTTCACAGATGAAAAAGTAATGACTCCTCCTGGTTCTACATGGGACAGGTTTTCCTTTCATTCTCACAGAACAAGCTAAAAAATTACACTTGGCCTTTGGTTTCCACGCTACTATTTTGTTGCTGTTGAGGGAATGCAGCAAGAAGCAGCTGAGTATTAGTTTACATAATAATGTTTCCACGTGCCTGTATTTAATTTCAAGCCGTAAATCCAGGTACCACCAAATCCCCTCTCATGCTGGTACAGGTCCTTGTGAAACAGATACAGGGAATATTTCATTTTATTAATTGTGTATAGAGTTCCCGCCCCAGCTGCCCATTAGGAAATCTCAAGAAGATTGCAACCTTCCTGTATTTTTGCTTCTGAAGGGGAATCTGATTGATGCTTCTTAGAAGATGTTTGACGTTGACTGCATGATACAGCAATGCCTATATTGCTGTTTTCATGGCATACACTTGCTCCAGGTAGCCTTGTTTGAGATAGCAGTAGGAGAGACGTGGTTTTCCAGGAACTCAGACCATAAAGGAAAGGCTTTTAAACGAAAAGGTGAAAGAGGGTGGATAAAAATAACTTGTAGCTGTATAACACCTCGCATACTTTAAAGTGACAAAAGCACCAGACTTTCCAGCCGAGTTCTTCCAATTTGGCACTGGGCATGGCCTGATGGGGTTACACCACTCTGGGCAGGCTGCTCTTGAGAAGAGCTTTCTGCTGCCCACCTACAGACACCCTGCGCAGCGGACGTCAGCTTCAGGACTGGGTTTAAAAGACTGGAAATTACTAAGTTTTCTTTGTTCTACATCTTGAAGCATGGTGAGACACTCTTGGCTGTTTGCTGGGCTTTTTCCTCACTTTTTTTTGCATGTGGTTTCACTGCCAGTAAAAGGTTGGTGCAAAACTTGGAGCACTCTGACTTTTCTGGTTGCCATTACACTGCTCACTGAGAAATACATTTATTATTGCTGTTGCAGTCACTTTTTAAGTGATGGAGATGCCTTCTTCAGTCTGATCCCCTTGCTTTCTCTTGCTTACTCTATTATTTGTAATCAACATGCATGAATGAACACCACACAAATTCTCCTGTTACTGTAGTGGGTGTCTGCTGTCCAAGGCTGAGAAGTACCAGCAAATGCTAGGCTGGCTATCTTAGCTTTCCATCTGAATGCAAATTCCTTTCAATATCCCAGACAGCAGAAAAGGTCTCATAGCTTCTCTCAAACCCCATTTTTTTGAAGGCAACCGGACACTGATACAAAGGTGACCTACAGCAAAAGCCACACTGTGCTTGCTGAAATGATTCATCATAAAAGCCAGTATTCTCAAATGAATTACTGACATACAGATTTTTATACCCACAGGTTGCCATGCAAAAGTACACTCATTTTCAAGACAAGGAGCATTAAAAGTTTTTCAGTGTAACTATGGAGGATGTATTTTCCCAGCATGTAGATATTTTGAGATGGCAAAACTTTTTTTGGTTGTTGCTCTAAAATGGGTTAGAAAATGTAAATATATAAACAAATGAAGACAAATAGCCGAAAGAACATTTTTAAAAAGTCAGTAAACATCATTTGGAAACCTCAATATTTTTGTAAGTTTCAATTATTTTTATTTTTGTGTTGATTTCAATATTTTTTACTACAGTTATCTTACATTTCAAGACAACAAAAATAAATCTGAAAAACTAGATTTCTTTATTAAAAAAAAAATATGTAAATTGGGGATTTGATGATCTCCAAGATTTCTTAAAAGAAATCCAAAGAAATTAAATACAGTTGTCCTGTTCCACAAAATGTTTCCAATTTGCTGACCTGGCATTTAATTCACAAAGATTTAGCTGAAATGCTGCTGACCATTTTTCATGACTACACTGGCTGCCACTGAGGACTTGGAACATTTTAAAATCCGGCCACATATTTTGTGGCCATTTCACAAGATTCCGAAAGTTAAGATTAACATTTTAAGTGCTGCCCAAAGCATTTAGCCATGTACTTCAGTTACACACTCTCACTCTTCCCTATGAATAAAATTTTTTCTCAATATGTGAAGGCAGCAAACATGAATAGGGAATTTACTGTTGAAAAGGAGCCCATCTGTGCCGTGCAGTGAGGGCACTGAAGACCCCAGTGTGGTATCTATGGATCTGCTGTCCTTTCCCACCATGGCAGCACAGGGCAGGTCTGTCTTGTGCTGCCTGACTTCTGGATTTCTTCTGATCCTTATGAGCACATTCTCCAGTTCTCGGACGTGGGAGAAAAACCCTTTAAATGGTGCAAAAACAGAGCTTTAAACCTTTTAGAGTGAAGATTCTCATCCATGCGCCACTTAATATGAGGAAAATCAGACTGCTTTGCTAAAAATTCCCAAGTCACAGGAATGGTCCTAAGGGAAACATCTCATCTTACACCTGAATTTGTACATCCACAAATTCCTGGATGGCGATAAAGACACATTTCACACTTCCTAGGATGAGGTTATCCATGTGCTTCAGAGTGCTCCTCAGCTGATATTGCAAAGGGAGGTCCGCAGTGACAGCCTGGGCTCACGAGGAGTCTCTGTGGTGTGGGTCCCCATGGCTTGTTTCTTGGCAGTGTGGTTTGTCTTCCCCAGCTTCAGCTGTGTCAGATTTGGGCATCTGGTCTCAGTAGCTCAGCCTCCTGCTGCAGTCAGTGAAGAGATGGAAGTACTTCAGAAGGTGATGCCTGCACTGGGACTTGTGACCGAGATGAAATTTTAAATTACCCTTAACATCAGACACCTACAGTTCCTTAAGTGCATCAAACTGAGTGTACCACTTATGAAACAGCACTGTTGTCTCTTACCACGGCAGTGAGGGACATCTCAAGATGGGATCCTCATCCCACATTCCCTGGTGTTCAGAGCATCCCCAGGGAAGAGTCAGCTTTTCGGCATGGACCAAACTCAGGATGAGGCTTACCTGGACTCACACAGGAAGCCTGTGGCAGCAAAGCATCTGCACTCCAGTTCTTTACCAAGAAACTATCTTTCTTGTGCTCAAGATAATGTGCCTTTACTGTAAAGAAAGAAATGTCCCTAATTTGTGGTTATTTACAGCACTGTAAATCAGGCACATGCCACGAAGTACCAATAAAAATTGTTTAAAATCAGCCTTAAATAGCTAAACTCTCAAAAGCAGCTCATAAAATGAGACTTGGCAGTTCTTAGGTAGTTATGGTTAAATTGACAGTCCTTTTGGGAGTTAAGATAGCCAAAAGCAGTAGTAGTTAGGAGTGAAGTGATAGATGGTGAGCTTGTTGGTTGAAGAGCCTCTATTGCACACTCCTGAGGCTTCATATGTTCATTGGCCCTGGACTGTGAGAAGGGAGACACTAAACTGTCCCTGAACATCAGCTTGTTGAATCATGCATTATTCACCTGCATGGCCCTAGGAACTGCAAAGCCAGAAGAATGAGCTTTGGCATGAAGGATCCCATTGCTGCATGTAACAGGAGACTTTTCAGGCACGAAGAAAGATAGAAGGACAATCAAGTCCAAAGCAGGCTGAAAGGAAAGTTAAGAAAATCTGGAGAAGGGACCAACACCATGAACGAAAAAAGCCCATCCATAAAGAAACCAGATCTCAGCTTCTTTTAAAAAGTCAGGTGCACAAGTTATATTAGCCTTGAGCCAGGTCTAACTTCCGCTGCCAATAACCACTTCCACTGCCAATAACCCAAGCTGACATAACAGCAACATTAAGGAGGTTTGGGCTTCTTTTTCTGTTGCATTAGGCATTCATGTCTCTTTTCCACTTCTTTTTTTTCTCTTCATTTTTTTTCCCCTCAGGGTAGTTGTATTTTAGCCAACTGCCTCCCTTCTTGTTAAACAAGAGGAGTTTCAAGATGGGGCCCAAACCTAAACACTGGCTCAGCAACCCAGCACTGTGAAAGCTGTGGGTTTGGGTCTCAATTCTGCTGTTAATGAGAATCAAGCACACCCGGGCACTTGCAAACCAGCTCATAAAACATGAACTGGCATCAAGGCTGGATTCCTGTAGCCTCCCTTGCAGTGTGTCAGTGCAATGCTCTCAGGCAGTTCAGCCCTTTGCATCACGCTTGATCTTCCTTTCCTGCCCTACCAAACTAGGCTGGGCAGGGATGTCACCAGAGCAGCTTCCAACCACCAACATCCTCCCACACTCAACAGCTCAGCTGCACAAAGCTCTGTTATTGTCCGCACTGAAACACTGCACCAAAGCACTGAAAAGCTTGTTGACTTAGTGAATAAGACACAGAACAATCAATGACCCCAAAGCTGCACAGACCTACTGACACCATACTAAGTCTAGTTTATAGACTTGGTTTATACCTTGGTATAGCAATTCAGGCTTGATGCCCAACTTGGTTACCCAAATTTCTGTCCAGCTGGCTCACAGTAGGCATGCAACTGCCTACACTTGGCCACGGAAACATGACTTGGTCCTCAGACCTTCAGAAGTGTTTTGATTTGTTAGGTTAGGAGCCTAAAACCCTTTGAGGTTCTTTCTGATTCTCCAAGAGTCTCACAGACTGTTCATAGTAGCACAGGAATGAGAACAGGGGCCTGTCACGTTTAAAGCTGTCACTGTGACCACTGAATTGATGCCCACTGGACTTCAGAGCTGTTGTGGAGCACTGGAGGATCTGATATTCTCAGACTGTGCTAAGTCCAGGCTCTATTTTCCTGCAAGTACCAAGCTTGGGTTTAAGAAAGTGCGGTCACATCAAGGACTGAATGGGAGCACACTTGTGTTGAAAGTTTCATAGCAGAACATGGAGTTTCATGGCAAGAAAAGTTGGTTTGTGTGAGAAAATCATTGAATCTGGCCAGAACTGTGAGGGACAAATGTATTTCAAATGTATTAATGGTAATAGGCAGTGTAAAAACAACATTTTCCCCATTGTAGGATGAGGATGTTCACCTCACAAACAGGGAGGGACAGGGACAAGGCAGAGGTGTTTAATGCATTCTTTGCCTCTATCTTCAACATGGATGATGGACGAAGAGCATCTCAGTGCCCTGAGCTGGAGGACCCTGATTGCAAGAATGATCAATTCCCACTCAACCTGAAACTGTGCAGGATTTTCTTCTCCAGCTGGATTCCTACAAATCCAAGGGATCTGATGGGATTCATCCAAGAATCCTCAAATAGCTGGCTGGTGTCATTGCAAAAACCTGTCTTAATGATTTTTGAGCAGTCTTGGGAATCTGGAGAGGTTCCAGCTGATTAGAAGCTGGTGAACATTGCCCCAATTTTCAAGAAGGGCAAGAAAGAGGACCCCAGAAATTACAGGCCTGTCAGTCTCACTTTAGTGCCTGATAAAGTTATGAAGATTATTCTGGGAGGTACTGAAAAACACCTGAAAGACAACACAGTCATTTGGTCACAGCACAAAGTCTGACAGAGTTCAAGAAGTGTTTGGACAATGCTTTTGGGCACATGGTGTGATTCTTGGGAATGGTGCTGTGCAGTGATGGGAGCTGGACTCGATCCTTTTGGGTCCCTTCCAACTTAGCTTATTCTGGGATTCTGTGACTCTGTGAAAGTCAAACATGATAGAAACAGCTGCACCCCTCCCTTTGCCACACAGCAAGAGGGCATCTGAGGCAGTGCCAGGAGCAGTGGCAAGCTTTGCCGCCCTGCTTTTCTCTCCTGGCAGCACCAGGATCATGGCTCTGCCAGGGCTGCTCCAAGGTCCTTAGCATTCTTCTGAATGCAGAAATTATGAATAAGACTTGTATAGCTCTGGTGGAGCTCAATTTATAGAAGCTTTTCTGCAGCTTTGGAAAGTTGGATGATTAAACACATTTACTCTCATCTTCAACCCCACACAGAGGATCCACCAGCAGATACAGGCATCTCCATGGGGAATATGGCCCAGGGCTTACACAAGACTGAAAGATACAGAGGCATGATGGAACCTGAAAGCCTCTGGAAGGATTCCTGAAGGAGGATCTGAGCTTGGTGGCTGCAGTCCCCCTACTTGGCAGTCCCACTAGTAGGCAGGGTGAATTTTGCCCGACTGGCATGCTCCCTGACTGGCCCTGAGTGATTCCTCAGGCCAGTGATTCCTTATTCACCACTCACTGCAGTGAATCAGGGAGAGAAGGCAGTCCCCTGGCACTTCAGAGCATCCCCCAGGGCAGTCACCAAGTCCTTTCCCTGATGCAGGGCCCCTTTTGACTAATGCAAAACAATTCCTACACTCTCTCCTGTTGCTGGGGATGACTCTGGGGGTGCAAAGAAGGACTTTCTGAGCATAAAGAGTACAGTGAATTCAGAAGCTCGTGATTATTTTTATAATCAAAGCTTCTTCCTGCAATAGCATCTCACATTTGGTGTTGTTGATGTCCCCTGATGGATAATTTAGGTAGATAAAAACATAAACCATCAAAGCCAGGAACATAATGAAAATCTGTCTGAGTAAAGAGACAATGAAGAAACGGGTATAAGTCCACCTAGCCTTTCCCATAACCAAAGCTAAATCCATTCTTCCTTTCACAGTACAGATGTGCTATCCACCTCCTTCCCCATGTTCTCCTTACTAACCACTAAATATGCACTAATCATAGTGCAGTGGTTATGTCACACACTTGCCTGTGTGTATCCAAGTCTAGCTGCCATCCCTTGCCAAACTCCAAGTTAAAACTTGAGCCACCAAGTCATCAAACATCCTCAAAATAGTCTGTGTGTTGTCCTGGGACTTGCTCTCAGTCTCCCTGGTGGAATGCTTCACCTGTCATACATATTTATATAGTAGGCCACCAGCGGAGGATATGAGGCTACAAAGTGAGAACTACAACTCAGTGCTGCAGCAGTTGTGTAGTGCTAGGAGAGGAGACTGCAATCCTGAGCCCAATGGATATTCTAACTACTGAATTGAAAATTGGAGCTCCCCTTACTCAGTCGTTTATAAGAGTTTGTGAGTGCTCAGCTCTGGAAAATGATGTGACAGAGAATGTGGGCGCAGATTGAGTTGGTTTCTTCATGTCAGACTCGGGGACAAAGTAGGTGCCAAAGCTCAGCATCGTTAAGATGTACATACTCCCTCAGGAACTCACGTGTCAGCTGAATTTCCAGGTCTCCACTGACATGTTGGATGGCCGGAGCTGTTGCAGCAGTACATATATACCACAGATCAGCAGGACATAAAACCTGAAAGTGCTCACTGCCCACCAAATCTTAGCCATTGCCCCTCCCGTGCAAGCACAGCAGCTTTGCTGAGGCACAAAAATTAGGAGATCCCTTGCCCTGAGCTCTCTGCTATGAGCACTGAGCTTCTGGATGGGCTGACTGCATTTCCCTCTCCCCAAGGTTCCAACAGCTGAGCATGCACACAGGGTAATACAGGCAAATGCAGCCTGTACTCCCAAAAAATCCTAAATGACCAAGGTCTTTCCCAACTGATGGACTTTCTCCATCAGGTCAGTGATTAGCTATGGCTTCCCCCTGCACTCCTCCAATGTGAACGATTTATAAGCATCATGCCATGGTGTCATCAGCAGTCATTACCCAAACTTCCTGTAGTCATTTCAATCTGGGATGAGCTAAACTGCTTCACCCAACTACGTACCACAAGGTCTGCTGATCAGACTAACTCTTCTGTCTTTGTCTATCACGTGCTTGCGTCCCAGTACAGGCAAACCCTGACTATTACAGGAAACCAGAAATTCAAATGCCTAAGGACAGATAAATGAATATTTAATTCAAACCAGAAAGATGTTGTTTGCAGTTATTTATTTTACTAAAATGGTTACATATGTTGAAACAAAGAAGAGCAATAGTAATAATGTTTGTTTTTCCAATATCATAAATAATTATTGAGCTTTCATTAGCTGTTGGCTCAGCACTGATCATGACTTTCGTTATTTAAAAAAGACACACATAATTCATCAGAATTTGTGTTTTCAGAAAACTCTAAAGCAGCAGTAGAAAAAAAAATAAATTAAAGGAAACAGTAACAAGAAATTAGGCCAAGTATTTCTTAGATTTAAAACCCACTTGATGTGTTTTACAGATTATTCTTGTGCTTTGATCATTGGAAAAGAGAACCATTAACAAGTTGTTTGTACAATGGCTTGCCTTCTCCAGTTTTACTTCAGAGAAGTCCCCAAAAGTACCCTTTTTACATGACAAATTTTGTTGTCATTTATACAGACAAAAACACAGAATATTTCTAACAGAAGTTTGTCAAAACCATGAATTTATTGTCACAAAATATTTAATACCAGAATAACTTATAATAGTATGAACAAAAGTGAAGTATTAACTCTCTGCTATTAGTTATAAACTCACATTATTATGCCAAAATCCAGTAAAGTATTAAAAATTAATGTCATGGAATCTTAGACATATAATGATGCAAGTCAGTAAAACATACTTCAACTGTTCATACAGTCACAACATACATTTCTTGCTTGGCACTTTAAGTCAATGCAAATCAGCAATTTAGAAAACAAAGTAAAAATATATATGTACAAAATATTTTCATATCAAATAATTTTCATTGTACACTAAATAAAACCAACAACGTTATGTTACATCAAGAAGTTTCCTAAGAAGTCACACCAAGGCTGATATTTGCAATGTGTCTTGACTATTTTAGTGCAACTGAAACAGCCTCTATTTGCAAGTTAGTTTCATCATTAGCATAGTCCTGCTTCCATTGATGTGGGAGTTCTGCCATTAAACTCAGCAGGAGCAGAACTAAAGTCTTGTCTTGTTCACTGATGGCTCACCAGAAAGAGAAGAAAGGAAAGGGATAAGTAGGAAAAAACCTGACAGGATACCCACAGGAAAAAATTCAAATCCTAGCAACAATCAGCTCTTTTCCAGTTTTCTGTAACTGATTCAGTATAAATTGGTTTTGGCTTTGCCACTGTTTATTCAAGCACTGTAAACCTCATTAGACTATTGTTATATGACTTAAGAAAAACTTGTACACCTCCAGATAAAATTTAAAAATAAACCCGGTTTTATGATAGTTATTACACTCAATAGCAGTCAATTTTAGAGACATGACATTTAATACACGGTTTAGTATCTTCTTAAAACCCTCCTGCCTTAAATGCTGAGATTTTTCAATGTTTCAGTTCCCTTTGTGATTCTTGTTTGGGCCTTGATAGTTTATATTATAGGTTTTTCTTACTAAAATGTGAAATGTCACTCAACTGTCCTCATCTATGCAGTACATACAAAATAAAAATGTTTAAACCACATTAAAGTATTAAGTTCCACCATGGAAACATTTCTGAATGGCACCATAATTTTAGTTTTGTACAAGAAGAAACCAATTTTACTTCTATCAAAACTTCAGTAAGTCACTAGTAAAGCTTTAAAATTACAGATATTCAACTTGAATTTACAGCTACGCTGGCTAAAACCTTCTCAACTAGAAATCTTTAATGAGCAACACAGCTGAGAGCATATGTATAAGTTCAAAATAATCTGAACAATTAACTTATTTCCTAAATTTGTGTGTTCTAGAGTATTGCACTTTTCAAAGGAATGATTTTGGTATTTTAATATACTGCATATACAGGTAAGAAACATGCATAACAACCTTACCGTTACTTTGACAAAACATACTGTACAATTTTTATAACACTGTTGATTAAAAAAAGATAGTGAGAATGATGTAACAATTTCATTAAGACTCGTCAATTTGTACAAGTCAAATAAGCACAACTCTCCAGGGCCTTCAGCAGTAATGTGTTTAGCCCTCGGCTGCTTAAGCCCACTTGGAATAATATACAAAGTTTAAGCATTATGGCATTGTCATTTTGAGGCATAACACTGTTGTACTATGCCCACGTTATAGCTTATTTTTTCAAAGCAAGGCACTTACTGTAATAGCGATGCAAACATCTTATGCGCACTTTGATTAACATAAAATAAGTTAATGTTTTTATAAAAACAGGGTTTTTATAATTTACATGCCTTTTATAGAAGCAATTGAACCTTTCATTTAATACAATGAAAACATCTGAGTCAGAAGGGACCTTAATTTTTTAACTGACCATTCTGTAAAAGGGGACCTATTTTCCACATTTTCCTCCCATCTGTGAATCTGATTTTGCTGAAAACCAACCCTGTGAGGAAAATGTCCATTTGATGCGAGAAAGGAGGACCCATCTCTTAAAACTGCTGAATTAATGGCACTTTAACAGTCTTTACTTCTGATATATGTGATGATTTCTGAATGATGCAGCTGGTAGTTCCCTGCAGTTTATCCTTCCCCTGGGCAAGGTTCGTTAGGGCCATAGCTGCGTTGATCTCCTTCCAGTATGTTTCATCTTTGCTGGATCCCTTTCTGTTAGCTGCGCTAGATTCAAGCAATAACAAATATTTACACATGTGTCTTACACAGCTACATGGTATCAGGAAAACTCTAGTAACAGCAATAGTTTTGGAGAACTGTGAAGTCCCTTACTCACCTTTCACACTTAGTTGGTCCATTCTCCAGATTTTCTGAAAACAGGAAAAGAAAAGAGTCTATTTTATTTTAATAGTTTTAAAAACAAGCATGTTCAGGGAATAGGCATATTGAAAAATAACCCAAGATTTATTCCAAAATGGATACCAGATTGAAAATAAAATCTTTGCTTTGACACATATAAAAGACCACCTTCATGCAGGCATCTGCCTGGAAAAAGCTACACTGAAGGTGTGGCTGTTCTTGCAGGGTCACCTACATTTTGCAGGGTAATAGAGTAGTTTTTCAAAACATAAATACCAAGGACATAAGAAATCGCAAAACCTAAAAATAAAAATCAGCTTCATTGCCCTTCAGTGAATGCCTTCCAGTATGCACTAAAATTAGGACTCTCGCCCATGCACATATGATGTGTGTGGGTTTTAATGTGCCCCTTGCCCAGGCAGCGCCTCAGTTGCAGAGTTAGCTGAGAGGGATACAAGGAACAAGCACACCTGGGGAACCGCCCTCAAAGATGGAATTGCATCACAGGCACAAACTACGCTTCCTCATCAAGAGTCACATTTGTTCATTCACTAAGTCCTCACGTCCAAGAGAAGCCAGAAATATTTACCAGGCAGGAATGTATAAGCTTTATTCAGCGAGTTTGCTATCCTGACACAGGAATACATTATAGAGGAGCGAGAAGCTGATGCCCAAATGCAATACCTATGGAAAGTATGTAAAACCAAAGAAACAGCAACAGCATGAACACAAATGGCTGCAAGATCCCAAAAGCCTCTAAACACAACATAAATCTCATTAAGAAATGCACATCTTTGGGAGGCAACATTCCCAATTAGGAACTAACCTTATTGCTAGATTTCCCTCAGACTATTAATTAAAAATTCATCTTGTCTTTAATCAGAGCTTCCCGTGGAATAACCCTTGGTAGCTGTCCACTTCGGAGCAGCCTCCCCCGCCACAACCAGCAGCCCATTGTCTCCTTCAGCCATTAATTCAGCTCAGCTGCACTGCCCAGTACTTGGAGACCTGCTGGAGACCACAGTCCCACTGCAGAAATGCAGGGAGACCAGCTGTAATTTCAGATATCAGCTGTTTGCCAAACTGTTTGATCTAGCAGGCCTCCATCCTTCTGCAAAACAGCTTTATAAATAAAGGTTCACAGGTGACCAAGGTTTCAGTTTTGTTCCAAAAGAGCATGTCTTAAATCAGTATCTCCTAAGCTCTCCTAGATCAATGCTTGAATGGGATTCAAGGCAGGGAAGTACAGAACAAGCAGAGGACAAGGAACCAAGGAAAAAAGACATATTTGATCCAGAAAGAGGTGCTGAATGACTAAAAAAGTCTCCTACTTCATGCTGTACTTGGCTAGGAAGAATTCTGCAGCCCTGCTTAATTGTTTTTTTTAAATTACAGACAATTTTCAAGAAGACATTTAGGACTGAATAGGTCAGTAGGTATAGAAATGGAAATGGCAAGTAATAGAGAACATCATTGCCAGAGCAAACCTGGATATAAATATACCTCTCTCAAGCATCTGTCAGTTTCTTTTGCTGTTGGAAAATATTTCCTATGAACAAAAAAATTGCTTGTACAAACTTCTGAGGGAAGTAGGTGTGAATGGTGACACACGTTCCAATTCCAGCATTTATTTGAAGGAATATTTGCAAATATTTTTTACTGGTGTTTAGCCAGCTCTAAAAGAAAGCATCGTGCCCATGGTATATAAAAGCAGTAGCAAAGCTAAAAAATTAAATCCAGGAGGAAAGAGCTGCCCATTCTTTAACTTTGTTGAAGATTTTCCTGAATCACACATATTTTCTTATTCTATTCAGATTCTATGGTTTTTTTCAAACAAGTAATTTATGTCAAAGAAACACAAAACTGGGTTACAATAAAACCATCACTGATAATTTGCAAAGCTCTTGCTAATAATTGCTCTAAAAGCGTGTTAGTGCAATGAAGTCCGAAAATCCATCATTTGAAATCACAGGCCCTCTTTTCCTTGCCAAAAATCCTTTTCTGCTGTACCAAACCTCTGACAGCATATCCCAGTTTGCACTACCACAGCATCCAAACATCTCCCATTCGTCTGAACAGCCCTTAGCAAAGGAAGTAAGTATTACCATCTTTTTTCTGGTTGGGGATAACCACACTGAGAAAGACAAAGACCTTTCCTTATGCTCTCCTTGACATCTTGCCAGTCAAACCAACTTGATGCAACTCAAAGCAAAAGTGGGGTTCACTTCACATGCCATGGAACTGCCATCTAAGACATGTACCTTTGTATCTTTACTTGTCCAAACTCCGTTCAGAAACAACTGAGATGTCCTCCAGGAAGATGTTTCAGCCATTTTATTTAACACTGCAGGCCAATGTCCCTGAGTGCTGCTGCAAAGCCAAATCTCTAAATCCTGCTCTATGTCCCCTTCCTCACACTTTTGTCCTTTGGACAGCATTATCATCCACATGGATATGCTGAGAGCTGGATGAGAGGAGCACCATATCTCTCCTTTGGATATTCAGTATACCTGTGATTCATATCTATATTTCTGTAGAGAGATTTATTACACTGTAATATAACTACAGCCTTAATGGCTTAGCTCAGCCTGGAAGAAATGCAGGCTGGTCATGTCTGGCTCTTCACTGACCAGAGAAAGAACATAGATGACAAAACGCTACCAAATGTATTTTAAAAAAACCCAAAATGGTGAGTCTTACCCAGTATTTTGCTTTTTCTTCATCTTTCGTAATCTATCTGCTCTACCCCCAACTATTAATTAAAGATTTTGATAATTAAAGCTTTTGATATTTGACATATCCATACAAGAATTGCAAAGTATATTTCAACTGCAAAAGCAACATTTTGGTGATATTGCTTCATGAAAATAATCAAAGAACTGCATTTTCAAAACGCAAAGAGTTAAGTTTCTTGGCCATCACACAACATGCTCATAGACTGAATCTCTGAGGCAATCAGGACATGGCACTGGGGCTGGGTAACCTCTCTGGAAATGGTGATGGAAGGAATGGAAAAATGATGGAGCATCCTGAATCTCTCCGAGTAGCCTCAGCTGAGGACTCACCCCTGAGCAAGTGCTCCACTCCTGACCCTCTCTCTACTGCAGGAGAAGCAGTTCTTTATGAGGTACCAAGGCTGCACCAGAGCTGCTCTCTCCAAGCACTGTGGTTTAACCTCGCACACCTTCAGTGGCAGCACCTCTGGTCTCTTGTGAAAGAGTGTGGTTCTCTCACTAGCTGGATCAAGACAGGCTGTCACCCAAATTTAAACACCCACATGAATTATTGTTTATATACATAAACCCTGATGAATTACTGCATTCCACACCCTTCCCAAAACTCATTTGATATGGTAAACAATGATGTTTACCCTACTACATACAGGCATAAATACATTTCAACAACATACAACAACCCAGCACAAATAATTTTCCTAAACAAACAACAGTAGTGTTCAACAGCATATTTAGTAATTGAAACCAAAAGAAGCTGCTGCTGAAGGTGTTTTGCTCTGTCTCAAAAATGGATATGCTTCTTGTCAAAGGATGGTGGTAGTCTATCAGCACATATGGGGATCCTACAATAAATCTATTTAATATTAAACATCAGAAATACTTTTTTGTTACAGGTTTTGAAATCACTTTAAACACCGGTCATTTTCTATGTAACCAGAAAGTTTTAAACACTGTGAAAATAGAAACTCAATCATTTAAAATTAGGGGTTGTCATTTATACCTCCCTTTCTGGTGCTTCATTCTGCTCCCATTTGCAAGCATCCAGAGAATCAGCTTTTGCCTGGCCAAGAATGTCTCATTCTGCTCTCGACATCCGCCCAAAGAAACCAGCAAGGCGGGGTATTTGTTCCCTCTTGTTTATAATAGGAAGTCACCATAAATCACCGACCAATGGAATCCTGTATACCTTTCCATTAGTAAGAGTTTTCGGTATACAGTTTACTGTAGGCCATAGTGCCAAGACTGTAGACACCAGACAATACTAGCTTTGTGATACAGCATGCTATTTCTCAGGACTCACATAAGTATTAATAACATACATGCCATCTTTTTTTTTCTCCCCGTGAAATTTCTTCATAAATATTAACTGTCTGATCCTGACAAGTCTCTCGCAAGGTAGCCTGCAGTCCCATTTTAGCAGAGATGAAAATGAGTCTCAAAAGCCCAGAGACAAAATACTGCCTAGGCAATACTTGACCATTTTGAAAGCATTTAAGAACAGAGTTTTCCAGGATTTCCCTTATATTTAAAATATTTTCCTTTGCTCTTCTGCTATCAGAAAGGACCAGCCAAAGAAAATGGACCCCAGGGCTGTTGCAGGCAAACCATCCTTAAACTGCACAACAGCTTCACGTACCTCCAATTTACTATGCACAAAGCCTCTCTGGCTACATGGAGCTTGCAGCACATTCAAATATTTCAGAACAATTCAGACACTGTGCTGCATCGAGACTAATAACTTTTATATACTTGGATGACTTCAGGGGTGTGCTAAATAATGTTAATTACAGTTACATTTTATCCTTTGGATACAAGAATTCTGACCTAAGAATATCACATGGCGATGAAGCAGCGAAGGCAAGACTGACCACATATGTGGGACCAAGCAGTCTCCACGCTGCTCCCCACTCACTGTGGGACCCTGCGCAAGCTGAGCCACAATAACTCACTTAAACCCTGCTTTGTGTTATCAGGTAACACTGACAGAGCAAAGAAGGCTTGAAACCAACAGGGGAAAGAATGTGTGAACGAGGGAATGAGACAGAGAGGGAAGGGTACAGAACATTATGTAGTGGGGAAAAAATGGACGTGGAAGTCAAGACACAGTAGGTCAGTCTCACAAGACCGTCATATTTTTTGAAGCTACTTAAACATGTACAGATTCCTGATGAATTACACATCTTCTATTCTAGCTTAAAACAGAGGGGAAAAAAAAGAACTGCTGGCCTCAAATGGTGAACACTATAAAACATTTGTTGGTTCAATAAAAGGTCCTGTATAACTTATCTTCATTTTAAAATTGGCAACATTATTCAGTTGTTTCTCTCACTGCCTCTCCTGAACTTTCTTTTGTTGGTTTTGGAGACTCTGGCTCAACATGTGTTGACCAGCATTTTCAAAACAAGCAAGAGGAGGAAAAAGAGGGAGAAACAGGAAATAAACTGGAGCAGCTGAAAGAGAAATGAAGATTACATGTGTGAGTAAATTAATGGTGAGATGAGGTATTTCTGTAGGTCATATACTCACACACACACACCTTGACTCCAGTATTTTCCAAACCACAGTTTCAGGGCACATAAGACGTTCAGATCTCTGTTTCTCCAAGAACAAAATTAGGTTAATTTGAGTTAATATTCCCATGCTCTTCTGCATTGACACAGCTCCTTTACCCCTGAAGGATCCCAAAGTAAACCATAAATCACACAACATCACTAATATTCACCCACGTCTGGGGAGGGAACGTGGCTTAGCCCAGGCTGCTCAGCAATGCAAGGGAGGGGAAATTGTAGCTCAGAGCAGCAGGCCAGGCCTTTTGCTCATATAAAAAATGTCATTTAACCTTGGTGCAAAAACTGTAGCATCTTTAGAAAAACAAAAGCACCTCAGCTTCTGTAGTTTGAACTGGAGGAAGCAGGAGCTGGCTGTCCCATATTTACACTTGCAGGCTCCCATTTTGAGCCTGATGTAAACAGACAAATGAGTATGTAAACATGGACACTGCTCAGCCAGAGACCCACACTGCCACAGGCTTTCCACACACAGACAGGACTCATCCCACCCAGCACTGAAACGCCTGAAACCCTTTTCCTTTTGCACCATCCTCTCAGTTTCCTCAGGGACAACAGACCTATTAAGGAAGAATTATGGAGAAGTGCAGACAGGAAAACTCATGCTGGAAGAGGCTCCAAACCACAGAGTCTCCTACAGAAATATTCCCCAAACATGCCCCAGTGGCTGACCTCCTGCAGACCCCAGGCCACCTCCACATGGGATCCCTTCAGTGCTGTCCTTTGTGAGGCCACTCCTGCCCAAAGCAGCTCCTGGACTGGGAAGCTCTGTGTGAAACCACCTGGTTGGGGCTGGCAGCGCTCGCGCAGCAGAACCTTTAGTGGAGGAATGAAAGTCCCTGTAGGAGTTTCAGGTGACCTGTGGCTGCAGACACAGCGTGGCAGCGTGACCTGGGAGAGTGCACGATACCAATCGCAGCTGGTCCGCTCTCAGGGGTGTACTGGATTTCTACTGACAAAGATTTATTACCTTGTCCTTTAATTGGGTGGGAGGAGGAAAGCTGTCAGAAACTTGCAGGAATGAGCTCTGTGCCCAGGCTCTAGAGAAAGCTCCTTTTCAGCAAAGCTTTATTTTACCATTGCTCTATTTCTTCCAGGAGGAGGTTACAGAGCAGCTTGTAATGAAGTCACCCCCAAAACCTTGTTACCTCACTCCTTTGGCTTCACAGGGACACCAAGTACAACAATTGACCTGTCATCAGCTGTTACGTCTTTTCAGATGAACAAACTGCCTATTTATGTTCACAGTGACCACAGAGTGAATATTTTTCCCTGCTCACCCAGTGGTTTTTTCCCCAGGAACAACTATAGCCCTGGTCTGACATCTTCTATTAAGATCCATAGGGTGGGCCTTGCCATAGTCAGAAACATCCCACTGTCATCATGCCCTAGACCAAACCTTTTCTGTGAAAATATTTCATCTCAATTTGTTTCTTGCATCAAACTTCGCATATAAGCTTTAATTGCCAAGGACTGTTACCACTCAGGTTTTTTCCTGAATACCTGAGAATCCAAAGTGTCTCTTACCCTGTGCAGCCTGGAGCCTGTTGCAGTGGGAGTAGGTATCTTGTTACATTTTAATACATGTGATTTTTATAAAATGAGTGTACATGCCCACAGAGACTGTGATAGGTGTATTTTATAAATCATAAAAGCGAACTGAGTTTGCAAGTCTATATTAATATTTGCATTAATAAGTGCACTGAAAGTCCCACATAATAGTAGGCATGGTACAAATGGTCTTACGTTCTTGAACTATGCGCAGGAATGTAAGAATTTATGAGCTAGCAAACTAGATAAAAACCTGGTGTAAATCACTTCATTGTTCAGGCTGTCATGGCTGACTCTAAATTTCCCCTGATCAGTGACAGTGGGTTCTCTTGCTGAGATTCAGGGCACTGTGTGAGTCTTTTTTTCTTAGCCAGACCTTAGTAGAGCCTACAACAGGAGCTGGGGCTGTGGAGTGTTGAGGTGAGCTGTTAACAAACTGAAGGCTATATGGTTTTATTTTCAAGTTTGCTGCAAAGCTGGCTGAAATCAAATCTTTTCTCATTGAGTTGGCATGTTTCTCATTGAGTCGTGCAATGTTGTCAGATGCCTTGGTGATAGTCTCCCACATGCTTTTCACAATGCATAAAGGAACATCTGACCTAGGCTTCTTTTGTGTGCATGCGTGTTATTTGTGAAGGGATTTACAACACGTGCTGTGCTGACTCATCAGGTGAAGTGGTTTGCCCTTCTGTTGCAAACAGTTACGGGTTAACATTGAAAACCGTGTTAGACAGCAGGTAAGGGGGAGGGAGAAATAAAGAAAAGAGGAGAAAGAAGAAGAGGAAGAGAAAAAAAGAAATAGAGGAAAGAGTATGTGAGATGTTACAAAAAAATAAAATGACAAAATGGCAAATGAAGATTCACCAGGAAAAAGAAGAGTAAGGAATATGGAGGGAGAAAACATACCACTATGTCAATTTTCATCATTTTAATACAAAAATAACCTTTCCCACCCAGGAAAGTTGCTGTTGTGCAGGCAGGCACGTTCAGTCTTTCACTCTGGATCTAAAGAGTTTAATTGGGAGCTCTTAAAGACTAAAATAAGGCTTTAAAAATAAAAAGCTAAAGTCAAATGCAGCCAGGGTAAGCACTATTACACTCCAGCATGATTGTTTTTCATTAAAAAAGCAGGGTGAAAGGGAGGGTTTCAAAGCCATATTTCAACCCTAGGCTGACACGACAGCAGTAAAATCTGATTTTGTTATGCTAGTTGGCTGTGGGTTTGGGAGCAGACCCTATATATGCGGTGTAATGTTATGATATGAATGCATGCACACAGGATATTTTCAGAAGCCTCTTGCAGAATTTAGAGAAACGTGCCACCCATTCCTGTGGCCCCGCTTGCAGGAGCCAGCTCCTCTCCTGCTCCTGGGAGCCAAGCAGGCTCAGACATGGCATACGCTGTACAAAGACAATTTAAATTACAAGGTGCTGTATTTTCAGGCAAGTGGAGGAACTTCTTAGTGAATGCCAGAACTGATTTCCATGGTGTGTTTAGCCAGAAGCATGGAGTTAAGAAAGGGTAAGTCTGTCTGAGAGACGAAATTCAGCTTCTTTCACTCGCCTGTAAGATAATGAACTGACAAATATGGTCTCTTTAAACATAGATTCTTCCATGCACTGCATGGGGTACTGAGATGTGCACAATACTTACCACAGAGTCATAGAGTTGGACCCACAAGGATCATAGAAGTCCAGCTCCTGGCCCTGCACAGGACCGCCCCAAGAACTCCACCATGAGCCTGAGAGCATTGCCCAAAAGCTTCCGGAACTTCAGCAGGCTCAGTGCTGTGACCACTTCCCTGGGGAGCTGTTCCAGTGCCCAACCACCCTCTGGGTAAAAAACCCTTTCCTAATATCCAACCTAAACTGCCCTGACACATGTGCAAACACTAAACCCCAGTGATGTCCCAAACTTACTGTGCTCTGTGAGATCATAAGCATACAAATTCAAGCAGCTTGTAGGGCTCCAGCAATCAAACAGCCATAAAGTGACTGTAAGCTGCAGAAGAGCCTCACGGTAACCCGGACAACTGCTGCACAACAGATTCTGCAAATCCAGGGATTACATGTGAAATTTAAAAGATTATTTATATCTCCAAGGAGATACAGACATTTTCAAATACATACCTACCTGTATCTGCTTCTACATTATGTTTGCATAAAAATGCGAATGGCTAAGCAATCTGCCTTCACACTAAGTACACCATGAGATACAGCAGTACAATCACACATAGTATTTTCTGCTGTCTCCACTTCCTGAAGGCACATGATGGAATTGTGCCAAGGCTGATCCTGAAGCAGTTGGCGACACCTTTCCCTGTACAACCTCAGTGCCACAACAGCAGCTCTAAGGCTGATGCAGGAGGAGGACACAAGATGAGAAAAGGCAGTCAGATGGACTGAACACATTAAGTAATTCATGTTAGTGACTGACAGTCTCTCTGCTTGCTCTACAGATTTGTGTGGGCCTCAATAAGTCATTCTAAGTGACCTTTTCACAGGTGCTACAGTACATTCCCCTGGTCTCTAGACTCTGGCTTGAGAGCCTTTGCTTTCAACTAAAGCAGTGCTGAGCACTCACAGGTGCAAATGAGGGTAACAAGAGTGTTGCTTTGCATGCAGAAAAAGCTATGAAATCACGAGCATCCACAAGGACTTACGTATCTAAAATGACTTTAAATTGTAATTGTTTGGTGACTTACTTATCCATTTGTGAAATCCAACAGATGTCTTATGAGAACACCTTTAATAAAAAGTTTGAAGTGGGCCAGATAGAATGTATCAGGCGGCACTGAACAGCACATCATGAAATCAATGATCCTGTCCTCAGAGGTGCTCAGCTGCATTCATGCTACATCTTTGGTGGTACAGAACCAGCAGCGAGCACCCAACGACGATACAAGATGGGTTTTGAGACCAGACCAGGTCACATGTCAGAAAAGTATCTCTTTCCTCATCTCTCTTGAAAGGTGACAGTCCCTTTATTCAGCATCCTGAGGAATTACCCCAACATACACAGGAGGCTGTAGTCACACACCTCCCTGACAATATACAGAATAACCAGCAGGAAGAAACTGCTGAGTGAGCTGCAGGGGAAAGAGTTGCCTGTGGATTATTCTTATCTCCAGTTGCACAAAAGTGATTTTAGTGTTTAATAGCATTAGTTTTGAGTCAACCCTTTTGTTTTGTTTCCTTTACTTTCCTTTGTGAAGCTATTGCAGTCTTCATGCTCCTGCTCACCACAACTTGCACTGTTATTATTTCCATTACAGGATTTCTTCCCAAACCTAAATATTCCCAAGCACCTTTTAAACAGGCCCTCAGAGATTCTAGTAAACTGGGAGGTATCTCAAGAAGGGCTGTGTTTTCAGTTTTCCCATTCACTGAGTGGGTGAGAGGCAGTGAACCAAAAGGGGGAAAGCTCTTGGAGCAGAGCAGCATGCCCAGTTATTCAGGAAGATACGCCAATTTGCCAAGAGCTTTTGAAGGAGCAGAAACACCTCCTTCTGCTCTGAACATCATCCTGTGTTTAAAATGGTTTGAGTCCTAGTGCAGTGCGATTCCAGGAACTCTGAAGAAGAATCATACTTAGAAGACCTCAAAGCCTGTTCAGGCTATCATGGAGATTGGTGCAGTGTAATAAATCAGCCAGACTGGGCTTGAATTCTCAAGAAGCAGCTAAACCTCAACATTGCAGACGCTCACTAATTGAAAGTTGTAAGCGCCCTTCACAGCAGAGCATTTGCCTAAGACAGAGGAGGTTCCTGCTCTCTGAAGGAGCACGTGTGGGAGGTCCTGAAACAGTAGTAGGCCAGTACTTAACACTGCAAAGGACTCGGATGTGAACAGCTTTGTGGAAGAAGATGGAATTGCCTCTCTGGCAAAATGTATGAAGCTGTCTGTGATAACAGGAGTGAGAGCAAGGATGACTGAACAAATATTTGCGCTGAATGCCTTGTCAGGACAGGGGAATTGCTACTGATATGATCTTTACTTTCAATGTTACTGTTTCTGACAGTCTTACAGACTTTGCAGATGTTTATTGGCCACTAAATCATTCTTCAAGAATGTTGGCTCTGTTCCCAAACCTGAAGAGCCTGAATGTGAAGGGGTTTGTTATTCAACATACACTGCTGCTTTTGGAGACAGTGATTTTCAAGAAACCAGCAGGGAAGCATCGTCGACTGATAACAAGACAGGGACGGGATTCAGATTTCTCTGCACTCCGGCTCTCAGCTGCTAAGGCAGGCTGAGTAAATGAGCACCACGTAGCAGGGCACGGAGGATCCACGTGGCAGAGAGCGCAGCCTGAGCCATGACTGCAGCGCTGCGCCACAATAATGGACCTGTAGAGCAGCGAAGATTGCTGCTGAGAGACAGGGCTCATCCTGTCCTTCACTTACTGCCTGCTCTTCTTGGTGTAGCACAATTGCGTGAATTTTAGAGGCTCTGTAAAGCTGCAGAGGTTAGCTCTGTCCTGCTCGGCTCCTCCAAGTGCAGGACACGCTGCATAACAACGAGGCCCATTCAAGCCCTGCACCATTCATCTCGGGAAGCGCAGCTCGCAAAGACGCAATTGCGGAGCTGTGCAGGACAGACCCTAAGCCACAGAATTTCAAAGCAAAAAAGAGAATTGCTTTCAAACTGAGTTTTTGAATTACAGGCAATATGCTCAGTCTGTTTCTCTGAGTGAAGACGCCGGTTCTCTGAGATCACTGCAAACAGTTCTCACCTGAAAAAGCTACACTAGCCACTGCAAGATGTACCTAAACAGAGACTGGAGTAAAATAGCAGTAATTATAATTCTGACAGTAATAATACATATCTTTTAAATAATGAGTGATAAAAAGTAATCCATTCCCTTTGTACTAATAAAGTTATGAATTATTGACACACGGTGTATTATTACCACAGGAAAAATGTACTATCCATAGGTATTAAATATATTTCTCCCAAAAAGAGACCAACACATTGACCAGTGGATGTGATCTAAAAGCAGTAAAAGCCAATAGCCTCCTCTAAAACTTAACAGAATTGCTGGCTCTCAGCTTCCATGATGAAAGACAGCGTTATCTAAAGTAGCCCTTCGTAAGATTTTGCCCCCAAATAGAGTCGATACTGTTTAAAAATACTAGGCTGGCACAGAGATAACATGCTTCAAAAATATGTAAGACAGGTGCAGAAGGCGATGTTGTCATGTTTACTACATATTAGTTTTACATTAGCTCATACATGCTTTCCTGGAAGCCAGGAGATTTCTGCCAGGGAATTCTCTCCTGCAACAGTTTGCTATATCAGACTTATAACACATATACACATTTACGGCACAGCCATATGGTATTTATGGTTAAATAACTGACATGCTTTAAAAAATATGAATTTTCATTAATTTGGAAGCTCTATAGATCAAAAACAACTCAGACGCTTTATCAGCATGTATAAATAACTAGTCTTCCCTCATGTTACCATAAATTAAAAAAACCCTTCACCCAACAAGGTTTGCAACAGGAAACTGAGCCACAGGTATGTGAATAAAAATATGGAAAATACCTGGATTCATAGAATGCAATTCCTTACACAAATGCAGTTGGAAATCACTGTGAACTTCTTGTTCAAAGAGCAATTAAATTAACTTTATCTCAGAGTGATTCGCACTTACGGAATGTTTTACACGTCTTCCCTAACCTGCTTAAATGTTTTCCTAAGGGTTGGCAGCATCTTTATCAATCATGTATTTGTACAGATAGCCTAGCATTCTCAGCTGTCTTTTAAGAATTAAGATCCTGAATTTCCACTTCTATAGTGAAAATCAACAAGACAGGAAGTCATGGTTCCAGACATGAAGAATATTTATATTTCTTAGGAAATAATTATAGTGAAAGAAAGTGAGATCCTTTGATCTGTCCAACACAGTTCAACTCTAGGCTTTGAGCTTTTGGATGGAGGGTAAGAGGAGGACTCTCAGCAGTCATGCAAGCCAGGCAGCCACAACACAAACTCTTTAAGCTCTGTGAACTGTTTCATGTTTTCTAATTAACTTGAAGTTATTATTAGTACTCCTGTTTCCACTTTCATAACAACAAAGGCTTTTTCTTTCATTTTGCAATAACTTTTTATTTTTGCCCGTGAGCCAAAGCTGTACCATAGAGCAATTGCCTATACATCACAGTCTGTGAAGTTTATGAGGATCTGCAAAGGGCCTGCAAAGCAGACACAGCAAATCCCATGTGCGGACAGCGACTGCATTCCTGCCCACTGTCCTTCTCCAGCAAGGGGCAAACAGACATTGCACCACCACCAAATGCTGTATTTGATAGCACAGATTCACCAGGATGCACAGTGACACAACCAGTAAGGTGTTGGCAAAACCAGCCCCCAGAACACCACTGGGATTGGCTCACCCAGCTTGCAGCAGGGCTTGGATAGTGCTGGCAGACACCATCAACCCCAACTGCAACTCCAGGTTCAGCAAATCTTTTTAAAATACTCTCTGGATAGTACTTCCTAGGCAACTGCTGTCTCAGGTAGGAGCATCCTGAGAGCTGCTCAAAGCTTGGATGACACCTGCCCCATTCTTTTATTTTGGTTTTTATAAGCCTCATTAGCCTTTGTGGTGAAGCAGAAAACCCAGAATACAAACAAGGACACTGACACTGGGAGTATCCGTACCCTCGGACCCCAAGGAGGAGCTGCCCAGAAGAAACAACAAAGTGGCGAAAAAACCCTGGCATCAACGATTTTCCAGATTATTTTGGTTAATGTTAAGAAGCCGCATTGCTCAGACAGGCCTGGGAGCAACACCCTCTGCTTTATTTGTAAAATGCGTATTTCAGTAGAGAGAACAAAATATACAAACATATAGGAATGTTCAGCCGTATCCACTGATTGCAATTCTCAGTCAAAATCGTTTCTCAATCATGTTGTCTCCTTTTCCATCATACCTGTCTTTTTCCACTTCCTCCCATTTCCAACTGGATGCTTTCATTTTTCTTTCACTGCTATGATAGGGGAAGAGAAAACTGAAGCAAGAAGAGACTTTGCTGCTTGTTCTTTCAAAAAACATCCAAGACTACCTGTTAGAATGGCACTTGGCTTGCAAAGCCAAAGCCAAACTGTACCAATCCATCAAGCAGGAGGTGCTGTATATGTTTAGCTGCTGGCATTAAACTTGTTCTGTAAGAATTGGTTAGAAATTGGTAATTGCTGCCCCCCAAAGAGGCAGATTGGGAAGTATGACTTGTGAATATGAAGCACAAAGACTTTGGGAAAGTTTCCACTGGCCACAATGCGGTGCACATGTCCTACCCGAGTTTGGTATGTAAGCTGGTTTCTATATAGCACTTAAAATGGAAAAAAAAAAAAATCCCTTTGAAAGAAGCGCCTTGAAACACAGATATTGGCAATGGATAAGACTCACTTGCTGTAATTACTGAAAGACAAATTTTTGATCAGAACTCCTATTTGAATTCTCTCCAAAGCCTCTCCGAGTTCCAAATGCTGTGACCTTTAAAATCAAGGGAGCAAAATGTTCTCTGTTCAAGTGACTGGTACTGTAAAAGCCGAAAAGCCACATGCTAAAACTAAGATTTAAATCATACTGTTCGGCAATAAAATCAGACTTGTTGCTTTTTGTGTGTCAGAGAAAAACAGGGTCTATATAAAATGTTTAGAAGGAGACTAAGCTTTAGAAAAATGGGAAAAAGTTATAAATAGGGTCCTACTTTTTCAAGGATGATGAAAACAATATCTAGATATGTAATGGCATAAAATCTACAACCTAAAGGCTACATTTACTTGCACAGAACATTTTAAAAAAACCCAAAAACCATTTTTTTCCAAGGAAAAAATTAATTTCATTCAAGGAAACAATACAAAATTTTCTCTGATTATATAATGAAGTTTCAGCTCTATCACTAGCTGTTGTTCTTGTTCTCATAGATTCATGCAAGAAACACTTTTGTACAAAACATCCCTACTTTCTAAGCAGCAGAAAGGATGCCCTCCTTTGGACAAATACACACTTTTCATTTATTTGGACAAAAATATTAAAATTAAACAGAACAAATTTTCAATCAACACTTGTTAATTTGAAACACTAAAAATTCTCCCATATTGAAAGCAGATTGCTCTGAAGAAACATTCATTTTCAAGGTCATAACAGCGCTGGCAAGACTCAAAAAATTGTAGTCCAACTTGCTTGTGTTCAGCTGTGTTTACTTAGTCTCAATTTGACAAAAGTCTGCCTCTGATTATACATAGCAGTCATCTGCCCACAGATAAATAGATATTACACAAACGTTTGGAGGGAATGACATTTGGCTACCATTATTTTTGGAATAATTTACTCTGCATCCTGCACTTAAAACACCAGAATAATTCATAATGGTTTCTGGACCCAAGTATTTCCATTTAATAAATAAATTTACCTCTATGACCTTTTTGGACTTTATATTGTACATGTTAGCGAATTAAAAAAAAAAAAAAGGCAATTTACTGTTACATATTCTGTATGCTTGGGAAAAGTGGATTTACACAGAATTGAGATCCAAGTCAGTGGCAGACCTGGTGCACTCACTGCAGCAGCTCAGAGCCAGCATGTGCAGCACAAAGGGCTCGGGGTGCTGCTGGAGAGGACACTCTAACTCAGCTCTGCAAGACATCCCACCCCATCACCACCTGCAAGCAGCGGGCATGGCTCAGCTCTCTGCAGAGCATGCACCTGCAGGGGAAGCCCACACCAGCAGAAGCCACAGCAGCACTGCCTGGCATAGCAATGTGTTTTCTATTTCAAATGTACCTACCTCAGATGTATACTTAATAGTTCTCTGCCTATTATTTGTAGGAGGGAAAATTAATACATATTGGATGCCAAACTGAAATTTCGCTTTATCCGAGGGAAATAGTTGTTTTGTGACATTTATGGAATAGCATATATTTTAAAGCAATCCTGCAGTATTTCTCTGATGTGGATAGAAATTCTGTCCAGTTAAAGATACTATTTAGCCTAGGGCATTTTGTGTTATAAACTACCCATGAATAAGGCAAAACCTTATGAATAAATTATAGCCCCTACACCCATTCCTTCCCTGATGCCTCTTCCTAATTCTCTCCCCTCTAAGCCCCTGTCAGTTCCTCAACATCAAGCACCCCAACCCATGTTTCCACATCACACACTGGAGGTATTGAGGGCAATTTGAAGTCCATGAAGGATATTGTTACTGCTGCACATTTAAAGTGGAAAATGTTTCCAGAGTGTGGTGATAGATGGAAGAATAAAGCCTAGACCCGACAGAGTCAGATAGATTAGTTTCTGTAAAGTTAGCATGCTTTCAAAAATGTCTCTTCAATTAGAACACCAAAATTAAGAAAGTCCCTGATGCAATAGGAACCATATGTGTTTGATACACCCAGCTTTTCTAACATAACATGTAAATACTCAGTTTAAAGCAAATTAGGAGACTTGTTTACAAAGAACTAGTTTATGTGTTTACAAGACTAAGCTGAATATTTTTAGATGGAATCATTACATACAAGTCATTCCCTCTCATTTTCCCTCGTTTCATGAAGGAATATTACTGTGAAGAAGGAATGTGTTTTCAATGTGGACAGCTGGAGGTACAGAAAACAGATTTCTGTCACGTGGAACAAATGCAGCAAATTCCTTCTTTACAGGGTGTTTCCTTACAGAGATTAAGTATTAGAGCTCATTACACCATGATGCAAAGCCCCACTCATTCAGAAGTGTGCTAATGACTGTGACCCAAAGAAGAGTTAATTCAGATGGAATCCAGGAAAATGAGGCAGCACAGAAACCTCATCAGCAGTCCAATCACATGACAAAATGCGAGGCATCTCCAAAGCCACTGCCTGCCAAAAAAATAAAGGCTGCTGCAAGAAAAATACTTTCACAGCTTGATATCTGGGTCTTGTGACTGCTATCCAAACAAGGAGTAAAAGTGGTACTATATAATGTGGCAGGGTAAACAGAACCACCCACTCACCATCACCAATCATGTTTTTAATTCAGATAAATTCTATTTCTTTAAAAAATGATGGGGGAAAAAGAAACAAAACCTTTTGTTGAACTTGAAAATTATACGTATAATCAGATCTGTCATGACATATTTTAGGTTCATATATACCATGAACTGTATAGGAATGCATGTTTTGACATGCAGGATCAAACTATTGATCCATTGCAGGTGATGTCCTTTCTGCACTACTGCTCATCTCGGAGGAGCACAAAGACACTGCCCCCACCCAACCATGCATTATGTTAAGAAGATTTTCTCTCTGTAGCTTACAGACAATGACTTGAAAAATTTTCAAAGAGGATTTCTGATTTGAAAAATTTACAGAAAGGAGCAGACCTAAGAGAAATTAAAACTTTCAGGAGCACTGGGCCAGGGAAGCCTCCACACTTGGCCAAACTGTCTCACAGTAGCCTGAAAACTACTTACCATTTTCAAAACAGGTCTTGGTGGAATCCGCCAAAGTCTGGATTTGGTGTGATTAAGCCAAAGTATGAGAAGCATTCTATACTTTTGTGTCCAGCTTAGTCAGGGATTGTGGATGCACCAAGAGACTGGGAAATTAATAACCACACACAAACAGATGCCTCCATCACTACCACCACTGCCACCAGCACTCGAGTATTTCCCAGTCCCAGGCTAAGTTGTGGTTTTGCCCTAGATTGTGGAGCAACAGTTTGGATTAAATTGGTTTGTATTCTAAGCAAGGTCATACCCTTTTCTGGAAGTGTATTTGCTCTTAGCCTGTGTAACACAGAAAAAAATGCCAAGACATAGTAATTAGACTCCAAGGTTCCTTCCAAGAAGGGCGGCAGTATCTTGAATGCTTATCCACCCTCATTTCTCAAACACTTTGAAAGGAAAAATATTAAACTTCTAATTTTGGACTGTGAAAAATGCTAGTATCTCCTATACTTCCCTAATTTATTCTAGAACCCTTCCCTTTTACACTCCAGCTTCCTACCATTATTTCCATACCTGCTTCCTCAGGTAAGACAAAAAGAAGTTTTTATCTTCTTACCTTCATTCCTTTGATCCCTTTTCTTTCCTTTTTGCTTTTTGTTCTTGTCCTTAATTCTGCATTCCCCTTTCCCCATCCTCTCCCAGCCCTATCTTCTCTTTACAATCTTCCAAATTTTCTGCTCTTTATTTTCCCACCTGTATTTATTTCCTGGCTCTGAGTTTCCCTTTTTCCCTTCATTCCCCATCCTTTCTTCTATCTTTTTCCCTCCTAGAGCTAAAATGATACTCCAGCCATGACCTACCTGAAAAGAGAGTTACATCTTTTAAGTCCATTGTCAGTACTAAAGGGATGGAAAATATCTCAAAAAGAGCTAAATGACTATTCCAGTCACTGTCCTGGACAAACAAGTGTAACTCCCATCAACAGCTGGAGGAGTTCAGCACCTGAGTCAAGTTATTTCCCATTTGCCACCAGTGACTGGCGTGGGAGTCCTGCTATAGCAATCTGTCCTCACACTAGGGCACGGAGAGACAGACAGAATTTCATGCAGTGGCTGCAGGGTGTTGGTGATGAGAAAAACAACTCTGATAATGTAAGTCCTTTCTTCACTCTTAACTGAGAACAGCACCTAACTGAAGTGAAAACCTTGTTGAAACTTAAAAAAATAGAAAGAGGTCTGTATAAATACAGAGACAGCTATGCACCACTTCACCCTGGTATTCTGCTGGATCCCTAACAAAATCCCAAAATACCACAAGAAAAGTTCCTTGTATGGCATGCATTGTGTAATCAATATCTCTGTTAATGAAAGTCTTTCTCTTGGCTTCAGATGAAGTGGTGTAACATCCTGGGAAAGGACAGAATTACCACACAAGCAATTAGGTCGAGAGGATAAAAAGACTAAGAAGCATTCATTCCCTGAACTTCTGGAGATCATTAAAACAGTAAATGTTTGCTTTTCAAGACAAAACAAGGTAACAGAAACATGCACTAGAAATCGTCTTTATGGCCAGCACTACAGAGAAAGTACTAGGGAGCACTTTTGTTTTTCATGGTGAATGAATCGCCCCTGTAACACTCTCCAATTGACAGTCCAGTTTCCCCTCCAGCTGGTGTTGCCTGGGCAAGCTGGAGCTGTCTGTGCACAGCTCAATCCAACTTGCACACCAGATCTTACAAAATTTTCTCCTTTTTCTTTGTCTCACTTTTTTAATATTGCTTCTGGTGGTTTTTCGTGTGTGTTTTTGTTGCTGCTTGCTTCCCACTCTTACCACTCTCCAACTGCTTGCTGGGCAGGCACAGCAATTCCATGTAAGGAATGCAGGAAAGAGAAGCATTCCTTGATTTTTCTGTGCACAGTAACTTGCACGACATTTGATCACAGACAGAGATTAAGTCATTCATGAATAGGGCCCAAAGGGAGGAACAACTCCAGAAAAACAACCCTCTTCACTGTTAGTGAAGCATCCAGGACTCCACAATCATTACTGCCACACTTACAGTTCATAGACGATCTGGCAAAGCGAGGAATCCAACTGCAGGCTCTGTGGTTTAAATAAAATGTATCTACAGCAGCTTGGATCAATGTTTAAAAATGTTCCATGTTGTTTTAGTCCAAGGACAAGCTTTTAAAATTAAAAGAAAACCTTGGCTTTAATTACAGATTAAAAGTGAAAGTTGTTTAAAAAGAATGCATATTCTAAGAACAGTAATAGAAATAACTTAAAATTTAAAACTCGTTATTCTCTCTCCCATTATGTGACAAGTCTCCTTGTAAATATTTAAAATATGAGTTTGAAAGCTATTAATTTGTGGACAATATTTAGGGTGCTTCTGCCTTGCTGTTGTCAATCTTTGGCGTAGCTCAACTTTTTCCTACATTTATACTTTCAAGCTAAAATAAGTGTCAGATTTTGATGCATGTTGCAATGGCCAAAAAATAACCACAGCTGTAACTTTTACCTCCTTTTCCCCTAAATTTTGTCACCACATATGTGTGATGCAGCAGATGTCACCACTCTATACATAAACACACAGGGTTTATTCCAGAGCAGCTACAAGCAATGCGATCCCAAAGTGGTTAGGTGCTACAATGGAGAAGCTGCTGCTCTTGGGATGATTTTCAGCAACAATTGCCCATCTGAAAATCATTAGTGCATAGCAGTGGATTTTCCACATGTTCATATGCTGGACAAGCAGGTTGCCCTTGAAGTATGGTTCCCCGGGGGAAGAAGGAAAACCCAGAGTAAAGTATTCTATTGTCAGATCACGGTTTCACTAGAGCCAGACAAAAATATGGTCAAGCATTCACTTGGCTGCTCTGCTGGCAAAACGATAGGGTACCGAAATGGAGACAGCTAATGAGGAAGGCAAAGAACGAATCTCAGGAAGAAGACCTTAAAGGAGTATAGATTTTTTTTTTTTTGTTCATTTAAAATATCATAAATAGGGTAAGCATGCAAATGTAATGACTTTCAGATTACTGACCTTTAGTTTTATAAGGTCAAAAAGGTTTAGAAAGGGTAGTATTTTCCCAATAAAAGATCTCATCTTTTAATTCAGCTGTGTTTGAAGCACCAGTAAGAAGTATTGAAAGAGCCTAAGTAAGGAAGTGTATGATTCTAACTAGGCAGTATTTGTTATTTAATGCCCCATTAATCGATAATTTGGCTTGAAGGAGGAAAAAAAAGTTGGCAAAAGGGAATGGAATTCTTTAGCTCCTTGTTTTACTTAAGAAAAATTCCCAAAGGGCTTCACTTAAACAAAGAACTTTAGTTTTCCACTGGAAAGACAAAAAGAAAATCTTAGTCTAGCATGTCCTGCCACATGCTTTAACTACACAGTAAAAGAGTATGTACTTGGATCCCAGGCACATTTCAAAAGTGTAGTATTTATTAGCTGCTCTGTTGCCAAGTTCCACTATTATCATTTTATTATAACTAAGGTATATTTTTACTAACTAAATTATATTTAGGTTTTTAGTTTAAGCAGTCGAAGGTCTTGGAGTGTCACGTACAGATGACATACAATATATCAAAGGCCTTTGTTGATTTCGCCCCCCCCCGCCTTCTCTACTAACAGTTACCCTGTTTTTGTTATCTCAGGGCATCTGATTAACCTAAACCCATAATCCAGCTGTAAAGATACACAGGTGCCAAAGGAGCAAAATCCTTGGATGAAGCAGAGCTCACCAAGGATGATGGTGAGCCCTGTTATGGGATAATGCACTGCACGCTTGTCCCTCACCCCCTGAGGGGCAGCACAAACACATCTCTCCTACCTTCTCCCCTCCCTTCAGACACCTTGCTCCAACACTCCTGCCCTCTGCCCAGCTCACCCAGACCTGGCTTTTTGCTGAGACCTCCTGGTCCCACCTGGGGCTGTGGGAGGCGCTGCGTGGTGAGACGTGGGCTCCCCATGGGCTAGGGTGGGCAGGAGCCACCTCCCACACCTCCTGTAAAGGGATTTTGGGTCCTGTGGGGAGTGTGGAGCTGCTGTCTGGAGGCTGTCCAGCCAGGATGGAAGGATGGCATGGCCATGAGGCAGGGTTTTGGTGGGCTCACATCAGGCTGGGTGCTGCCACTGCTCCGGACAGGGACAGGGTGTTTCTGAGCAGCCATAAAGCTCATGGAGAGATGACAGAGCTCCTCAAGCCTCAGCAAATGCAGCAGTACCACAGCACCGAATACTGCCTTTATTCTTCCTATTTTGTGCAAGGAATGAAGGATGAGGAGTACCCAAATATGAGCAGTTACATTCTCCAAGGGTCACAGTCTTTGATCTGTGAGCAAAGAACCCACTGAAAGCAGCAGGAGTTCACAGAATGAAGTTTGGAAAGCTTTGCAAACACATGAACATTGTGTGTCAAATCATGTAGCATGCTTTGGGGCCAAAACACTCAAAACCAAGACCAGATCTTGGCAAATTGTATTTTTGCACTTCCATGTACTTTTAGAGGGTCAGTTTTAAAACATATCTGAGTGTCTGTTCATCAATTATCAGGTAAAAGCAAAGGCACTTTGAGTTGGATATCAGATACAATTATTGGCCCCTTCTGAAATAAGAGGGAAGAGAATCAGGGGTGTGAATCTGTGAGTTGAATGAGGAATAGAGGAATGAGAAATATTAATGACCTTTTCCCTATATAGATTCACAGCAAAGGTAATAAATACAAATTAATGCTTATGTGCACTTGTAGCAAGGAGAAATTATCACTCACAGTCTCATTAGACAAGGAGTGAAAACAGCAGCAGAAAGGCTGTGACACAATACTAAAAGGAAAACAGGCTTATAAAGTCACCTGCCATTTTTATTCATTTAAAATATTAAAACAAGCACTTCTTTACTTTTGTTTAGAGAGCAATAATAAGCCTTTGCATAAAACAAAGGATTACTGGGATCAATACCTGCAGGTCAGCCTTGTCTTCTCTGCTGACATCTATGAAAAGGATTTTCAGCTCTGCAGGGGCAATCTGGAGTAAGCAACTCATTGAGGTATGGGATTTGAAAGTGAGATATGTCATTGTCTGTAGGCAATAGAGTTGGAACTGTCTTTTCCTCTGTCTTTGCAAAGTTCACTGCCATGGTGAACTACTGCACAGCTCTGAGCTGAAGGATTAAGCACAGCAAAACAGCAAGAGAACATGCTTGAATTCCACAGATATCATCATCATAATAGAGCACTAGTGGAACATATGTGCATCTTGTGTGTATGTATATATATGAAAGATTGCATGTCTTAAAAACACCACCACAATCTCAAGTGCAGGCCAGAGCAGGACAGCTTTTTTGGTTTCTCATCGCTCCAAAAGGTGTCACTAAACATCCGGCACTACCGAGATTCTACAAGTAGGAAGCCCAGAAGGACTGCAATTACAGTACTGCGGATAGAGAAGGGCTCCAGGCTTCACCCAGCACCCCTGCTCCCCTCGCTGACACAAGTTCCACTGACACTGCTGGCACAGAGTGCTGCAGACACCCAGAGCTTTCCCTGATAAAGGAGCAGAGGGACAAAGGAGCAGAGGCTGCTGCCTTCTGGAGGAAGCTCCTATTTGAAGGTGATCCTGGGGAAATGAATTAGTGGTGCAGAAATCAACAGCTACACCAGTTAAACACCATGAGAGGGAGAAAAAGCAGGACAATGGATTTTAGTGTGTCTGTGTAATGGGCAATCCACCACCACAGTGCAAAGCTGCTATAAATAGTCAGGAGCAGAGCATTTAATTTGCACAGCAGCCCCAGAACCTGCTCCCCGAGCACCCCGCAGGGTGCAGCCCACAGTGGGACAAAGCCAGACCCTGCTCCTCGGGGTAGGGAGAGCACTTAGACAAACAGGACCTGGGATGAAAGCCTCCCTGAAGTCAATGGCCGAGCCAAATTCTCCAGCACACCAAGACCTCATTAAAGCTGCCCGCAGTGTCTAGCCCACAAAGTACATCTAGTGCGAGGAGAGCAATCCTGCCTCTGTTTTGCAATGCATTACAAAATACCTTGGCTAGCAGAAAGAATTTGAGGCAATTTGCTCCTGAAGAGCCAGGTCGTGAAGAGCCTTCATTTTTCCAGCAAACTGGATTTAAGTTGACAAATAGTAACTGAGAGAGAAAAAAAAAAAGCCCTGACAAAGTAAGGGGAGATGGAGAAACTGACAGCATTTAACTTGATCTTCGAGGGTGTAAATCTGTCAATACCCACAAATGACCACAAGGCCACATGCCAGTTTTCACTCTGAGATACCATAACTAAGACATTTGGCTGGTACCTCACATTGGAAAGAAAGTTTTTACATTTAGAAATGTAAAACATTGTAACATTTAAGGAATTTTGGCTACAGCCCACTAGCCAGCCTTCCCCCAGCCTCAGCTAAGGGATTATTTTGAATGTTGCTTTGCTTTTCATGCATCTGTTGCCTAAATCAATGTGGAGGCATGAGGGAGGGACTGAAAATTGGCTCTAGAAATAGCGGTATATTTTAATGTCATAACTGAAAGTCTTGGCAATCCCTTTTAACTTCAAATGTCAGTGCCATACCAAACGATCTGGTCATCATAACCTCAATTTCTGGCCATCAGTGAAAGAACAGAGATAGAGTCTCTGACATCAGGTTTCAAGGCCACTGTGAAAAATTAAGGAAAACAGATTTCATGGCTCATTGGAATTTTGCTTTACCTATTTTTGTATGTTTCTTCTCAGCTGTTCCAGCTTCAGCTGTTTATCTGATCTCTTTCTGTTTGAATTGTTTTTACGCTTTTCCAGATTTTCTACAATGTAGTTTACCCTCCTTTAAAATCCTGCTCTCTTTTTTTTTTTTTTTTTTTAAGCTCTCATAAAACTCACTTATACAAGATTTTTGCATGCTTTGACTGTTAGGACATATTTCTCCTTTAGCAGATCTAGAGTGGTGATTTGATGCCAATTTAATGCCATAAAGCATAAAAGACCTCAACAGGTCTTTAGTAATTGCTGGTAATTTCCACATCTGACTCTTTATCTCATACCCAATTTTTTTAGATTGTAGTGAAGTGGATTTAAATTACTGAACCCTACTCTGCTTTTCTGGGTAATTAGAAATTGAACTTTACAAATGAACATTAGAATTAGAGAAAATTTCCCAGAACAGGTGTTTTTAAAAGTGTTCCCTTTCCTCCATCAAGATGACAAAACTCTCATTCACAAACGATACCTACAGGTTCCTGATATTTTCTGAATTGCAGGTACAAACTCATCCACAGTCCAGCATTAGCCCATGCAGATATCCCTTCAGTCCACTTCTCAAATTGTGTCAAAACCCTCCCAAAAGCCTCTTTGTGAATACACATGGAAGATCAGAAGTCTGGTCTCACTAAACTGCTTTCATCATTATGTTTCTGGTATTCACATTATGGACAAATGACCTAAAAAATTTCAGTTAAACACATAAAGGAGTTTTCTGGGTTTTTTTTTTCAAATTACAGAATTACTTTCAAAAACCACAAACCTTCAAAGGGAAATAGAATTTGCTGGATCAGATAAGATTACTAGTCTATCTGGTCAGGCACGTTCAGTGTGTAGATTTTTAGAAAAGAAAATTAAAATGGGAGGAAGCAGTGGTGAATAAAACTAATTTTGCTGTTCAATACTGTATCTGTTTTTACAGTATTTTAAGAAGAATAAAAAAAAAATCTCACCCAAAAGAAAACAGTCTGGTCTTCTTATTTCCCTATTTTTTTCTATTACAAACAATAGATAAATTTTACCATTTGCACCAGCACGAATATAATTTCTTAACCTACTTGAGAATCATCAAACAGTGCTTTGGTGCAAGAGCCTGAAGAGCTTCAAGTGTTTGCCACACATATCAAAATTTTGCCATGGTAAGTAAAATGCATGCGCTTGTGCATGTAAGCAAACACAGAAAGACCCAAACCATTTTCTTTATTTACAGCTATATGACTGAATACAAACAAGCTGCTTTTCACTAATTTCACCACAGGCATAAAATATTTCGAACTCCAGGACTACTGAGAAGCTCACAGTTTTTTTCACCAGTCATCATGCTCCAAATTTACAAGTCTAACTCAGATGGTTATTACTGGGATGTACCTGCTTAAATCCCTTCCACAGATGGGAGAGCGAACACTGCTCATGCCAAGTTTCAGTCTGGATTGAATTTTTACAGCTGGGTCATAAATTTGCAGATTAAAAGGGTTCTAATGGAAACACAGGTACAGCCTTAACTACAGCAACATGAACAGCAGCAATGTAACACTGCATGAGGGACAGTCTGTGCTACAAGCAGAATCTACCAGGAGTTACCCAAAGTCGCATTATTTCTCCCCAGCAGCGGCGGAAGGAGGCTGGGACATGCAGAAAAACCCATGCCAGGTGTGAAGTTTCAATTCAGATGTTTTTCCAGAAAGAAGTGAAACTTTTATGGGCTTGCCATTCTTTTAAGTTTACTGCCCCAGAATGTGAAAAGTCCAACCCTTTTTTCCCTCCTGCTACTACCCTGTCTCGCCTGTGCCTGACTTGTCTGCACCCTGTCCCCTCCTGGTCACACTTTCTTCCACTGCACACAGATTAATGTTAGTAAAAATCACCGAAGGCAGTGGTTAGTCGTGATGAAGGTTATAGATTTCATATGTAAAAGTGATCCACTGGGCAATAAAGAAGAGGTTTGTCCCTGTAATTTCTCTTTCTTCATGCAGGTGCCATAGGCAGATGTCTTGGTGCAGAAGCAGTCAGCTGCAGTCCCACAAGAGCCCTGAGGAGCAGAACAGGCACATTTCAGTGTTGGAGCCAGCACAAGTTTTGCTCTCAACCCAGCGATCTGCCTCCGGCCATGGCTTTGTCTGCTCAAAAGTGCTTCTCCATCAGTGATATATAAAGTTAAGTGTGTGATTTCTAAGCCACTTCTGATGAGGTGACAGCACACATCTCTGTCTCTGCAAACGCTCTTGTGTTTTGTTCCTCTTTTTCATTCTTCCCTGTATAAAATCATGCTGCTTTTTCAACTTCACTGGCCTACATCTGCTCTTTGGCACAAGCAGCTGATACTCACATTTTGCTGCTGGGTTTCCTGGGTAGGGGACAGAGCAGATACACCCTCCTTTGTGCCTTCAGAAGCATGCTGGGGGACAGCTGCAGTGCCAGGGGCCCTCTGCATGCACACCAAGGCAGCGTGGGGTTAGGTAGCCAGGCTACAGACATCCCACGGGATGCAAACCATTCCTCCTGCCTGGTGCTGCCTGCTCCGTCCCTGGCTCTCGCACCAGGGCTGCAGCACCCAGCGCTTTCTGCTGCTCTGCTCAAGCTGCCACATCGCTCAGTTACCTCTTCTCTTTATCTCCCCCGAGCCCCACTCTGCCCTCCTCTCTGAGCAGTGCTTGTTTTTGCAACACGCGCAGTGTTTCTTTTTGCAGCAGTGGCTGCAGCTGGCTGACATTGGAAAGGCTCAGCGACGCCCGAAGCAGGGCAGAAGCCACGGCAAGGCAGCACAGGAGCCTGGAGTTTCTGCTGCAAGAGATCTGAACACAAATTTGGCTACTGGGGAAAGTCCTGCTCAGGCAGTGGAAGAGGAAAAGAAATCACATCCTTTTCACTAAATGAGTTTTCCCAAGCTGTAGTTCCAAACACTCTTTAAATATCCTTAAATTAACTGCTAATTTTCTAACTAATTTCCCTATTATATTCATTACTAACCATGCAGTCTGCAGCTAAAACTGGAAAACAGTCTGATTTATGACTACGTGCTTTTCCATGCACATAATTTCCTGAAACATTCACATTTTGGCTGGCCCCAGGTTTTAAGACCAAGCATAATTCTAAAGACATTTGGAACAATGGGAAAATGGGGATAAATATTTTTTTCTCTTTGAAAACACCTTCACTAAATGAGTGAGGCCTAAGGCTTGCCAGGTAACAGCCCTTGCTAAGGTCTGGAGCACTGACTACCTCTAAAGAGGAGTATTAAAATATATAGTTGTTAGAGATTGGTGACAGCGCCACACATTTTCCCTGCTGTGTCTGAGAGAGGTCTTGGGCAAGCACAGGGGTCTGATGCTTTTTTGGCCACTGCTGTGAATATTTGCATTGGGAAAATTTTCATGTTCTTGGAGAAACAAAGGCAGGCTTGCTGCACCGACACGGGCAGCGACAACCTGCGGCCATGGAAACATGGCTGGTGCCCTGATTTTTTTGGTGTCTCTGATTTTTCTGTCAGATGTCGTAATCTTTTCCATTTCAAATCATTCACGCAAGAACATCTCATTCTCCACAATGATAAAGCTATCAGGAGTCCTGACACGTGCTGCTCTGAAGAAAGCTGATTTGAGGAAAATCCTCTGCAGCCAAACAACTGGCTCAGGACAGTTTTTACTGAAGCATGTGGAAAATTTGCCGTGACATCAACAGAAGCAAAACCAGAAGATGTGCCCACAGCACCCCCCTGCTCTGTGGGGTGTCCACAGCAATTATACTTGAGTTATAGAATGGCAAATACGCTGCTGTTTGAAGCACATCTTACCTGCATAGAGCCCAGTCCCTGCAATCTTTAATATTTTGGGTTTAAAGGGAAAAAAAAGCCTTAAACATTACTAACCTCTTGCATCTGAAAACAAACAGAGAAAACAAGGATGCACAGTTTTTGCATCCAGCACCTGTGAGAAAATGAATACTCTCTTTTCCCATAAAACTAACCACTAAAAGAAGGGAGTGGAGAGACGTGGTGCAGGAGAGCTGACACCGAAGTGAGTGCTGCTTCCCCTCCCAGCAGGGCTGGCTCCAGGCAAAGCTCTTCCTTGCTGGCTGGCAGTCCCTGGGTGCCCAGGCTTTTGGGACAGTGCTCTGTCCCCAGCTGTTGTTACCAGCCCACCCAGTGCTCTCTTCCTTCATCCCCCTACATGAGAGAGGTTGGAACTGCTACCTTCCTACAAAAAAGATTCCATTTTGATGAAGCACTGTTTTTCGGGGTCATGTAGAAATAATCCTGACCCATTCCCCTTGCAGCTCAGGTACTGAGAAACCAAGAAACTAAAGAGAATTAAGAAACCAGCTTATTTGATTTGTTGTGTTTGAACTGAAAGAAATCCAAAAAGTGAACCAAACTAGCAGGAAACGGGTGGGATCTTTAAAGTTCTCAGGTTTGGGCTATCACATCTGGTATATTAAACCTGACGCTTCCCGTGTAGTAGAGCCATTTCCTTTTATTCTTTCTTTAGAAAAAACAACAGAACAGTAAATTAAACACAATCTTCTCCTCAATTCTCAGTTCCATGTTATTTTAGTGTTGACGAATCAGGTCATGTAATAATAAAATTCCTGCAGAAATACGATCTTAACTGCGTAACCTTCAAATTGCAGTTATGCTGCTGTGTGCATTTAATACTGTACTTGACATTCACCTTTTACATTTCACTTCTGGATGACATTAGGATCTGCAAAAAAGGCCTCCTTCAGCTCTCCCAGGTTACCATTTATTTCAAAGTATCCCCAAGGTCTCCAGCACGGTTTAGATCAAACTTGCTAAAGTCACTGCTACGAGCGGTTTTTGCGAGTCCCTTGAGTTGTTTCTGAAAACAGGTTCCATTGTGCTCGTATTATGCTTTCAAATTTTATGGCTCATTTTAAAATTACATGTTAATTTCTAAAAATGTTAAATGGTGAGGAGAAGTTGGCAAGGACCACACAAAATCACAGCACAGTTCTGCAGTGTGTGTGTCTCTCTATAGTACTTATGTGCATGGCTACACCCTTACGCTGAAGCGCTCTGTAGGAATGTGAGCCTGATCCTGCAGTGGCCGAGGCTCTCATCAGAGGTGCTCAGTGTGCTGCAAGAAATGACCCAGGATCGTCCTTTATAAATCACCAACTTTGCAGGATCCAAAGGAAAGAAAGAAAGGGAGGCAAGAGGAAAGAAAAAAGCAGTAGTAATGAAAACATCAGAAACGGAGCACACTCCTGAGTATGAATGTCTAAAAATAGAGATCAAACATCTTTAAAAATCAGCTAGTCATTCAAGCGTTTGTTTAAAACCACCCTCTTTTCCAGGCCTGCAAGTCTTCAGTTTCCGCACTGTTTTTATTTGTTCTGGCTTTTCTACCACACTAAGTAACAAATAAAGTGAAATCAATGTAAAATCTATCTACAGAAAAAGGACTCCCTGACCTGCCATTTCACCTCTTTTTCTCTTAATTTTTGCTTTCCTTCACTAAATAACAATATCCCAGAAAGCTGTGAATTTTTCATTTCCTTGTGCTATAATGATGCAGAACATTTTGTTCCTGCAGGTGACTGACGATAGGGTACTCAGGGAGCACTGCAGCGTGATTACAGAAAAGTCAGCATTTTAGTGATCCATAAACCAAAGACTGATGTTGCCTCTTTAGATTTATGTTCAACCTCACTACAAATATTATTAGATCTTTTCCTTGTAGATTTCTGGAGTGCTTGTTGCAGTTGAGAGTGTTGATCCTGCACAAATTTGTACAACAAACAGGTAGACAAGTCTGGTTTCAGTTATTCCTGTCACACAGAGAACCTGCTGTGAGTGACAGCATGCCAAGAAGTTAGTGAAAACCAGTTCTCCAACACGGGTTTTTAACTAAACAAAAACACTGAACCAAGCCTTTCAGTCTTCAGTTTAAGATGCATGTTTGAGCAATTATATATACTTATACCTGCATCGGGATTAATCTGACCTGAAATTTTCTGCTTTAAGTGGACTTGTGTATGTCATGTTATATACCTAAGAATATCAGCTTGTAGAAACCTGTGACATACCCAAGGATGGCTGCTCTCTTCCCTGGCTGCTCCGTTCTCCCCGCACTGTCCACCCATGCCAGCTCCTGTCACATCTCCCTGGCTCCCCAGGCCCAGGAAAATGGCACTCAGGGCACTGCACCTGTGAGGGCTCCAGCACGGGGTTTGCTTCTCCTGCTCCAGCACCGAGACCGCTCCCCATGAGCTCACGATAGCTGTGTGGAGGCATAAAATGAGGCTGCGCTGCTGACAGTCAGTTATACAGCCTGTCCTTGACCTTTATGTGGGATTTCCCAGTTGCATGAAGCTGGAGTAGCATATGGTCCCGTGTTTATAAGCATGTTAATGACTGAAATGGGAAACTCTACAACCCATTTTCCTTATAAACTTTAAACTGCAATTTCTTGTTTTTGTTATTGGACGCTGCACTCATACACTGTTAACTTGGCGTAGGCTGTTGAGACACACGTGGCCACGCTGACCCCGGTGCTGGGCGAACAAAGTAGCACCAGACACACTGATGTACCTGAAATCAGGATCCAGCCCATAATCACAACCAGACAGGGTGAGTAAGCTATCTTAATCACGATCCGCTACAAAAAGTTACCTCTTCAGGGAAGCACAATAAAGAATTTGTTTAAACTCTAGTGACTGCCTGTCCTTAGAGGCCCAACAACCTTGCCAAACATTTCTTAAAAATAAAACATCAATTAGTTTTCACTCTGTGCTTTTTGAAATACTGCGTAAAATGTCTTCATAAATGAAAACATCCAGTAGGGGCTTCACAATACTGCAAGAGCTCCTTTGTGTTAAAAATTACCTGTTTTGCTCTACAGAAAATTTCAGTGAGGAACTCCTTGTAAGTGGTGACATCTCTCTTAAAACTACACTTGCCAATTTCGGGAGGGCAAGAGCGATACAGTCAGCCATACCCTGTTATTTGCTTAACCAAAATGTATTACAGCTGTTTTTGAGAACATAGATACAGGTCTGGTACACAACTGCATTGAGAACTGCCAACCCAGGTATTCAAATTACAAAGAAAAAACAAAAAACTAAATGATGCTTATTTATTTCCCCCTACCTAACAATCATGGGGATAATTTCATCTATTTGAAGGTAAGTTTCATAAATGGACAATAACTTGAAAATATCTGCTTTGTTAATGAAAAGCTTAACTCCTGCATGTTATAACATAATCAGAAAATCATTGATGGTATTGAAATCTTGTAGCTGAAAAAAAAGCCCATTTGTACCTGTATTTCCTGAATATTCACACATATACAGCAATGATATAGCAAAAAATATCATATATACATATGATGCTTTTCTTTTTATACTCCTTGTCTGCTTTCAAAGTGCAAAAAGAACACTATATCCTGAGAGCTGCCGGTCAGTTCTCATCAAAGTCGAAAATGTTAAGGAAGATATTTAGGAACTGACTTAAATACAATCTCCAGAGGAGTTCCAGGAATGTCACTTACGAACTTGAAGGACAAATAGACTAGTTTTTAGTCATTCCAGCACAGCTGGTGAATTTACACAGTTACAGTGTGCCTCTCTCAGTCTTCACATTAATGACTATATTTTTCAGTGCAGCTTGAAACTTGTCAAGAAGAACTTAATCCAGTAGCAAATTTATTACAAATTTTAAAAAGTCATTGTGTCCATTTTTAGGTTATGGCATAAAGTACAGAAAAAAAGTTTACATTTCTGAGCTGCTGCATCTGTTCTTGAGTAACTTTCCACTTAAAAATAAAACTTGGCAGACAATACGCTTGTAATGCAGACCAAATGCATTTGGTATGTTGAGAAAAAAAAAAAAAAATGAATGAAGAGAGTTAATTTTGAAACTTATTAATTGTGCATGCACTATTCTTCCTCCCTACTAGAGCTCATTTCTCTATGGGGCCCCCACTCGTTCCTCGGTCATTTCCAACAACCTGCACACACAAACATCCTCCTAATCCCCACCATGGAACTCAGCCTTGTGGCCCCTCCACAAGGACAAAAAAATCACAAGAAATGTCACAGAAAACAGAGAGAAAAGGCTGCAAACTTGGGAGTCTGCGAAGACACCCAAAGCTGCCTGCCAGGGAAGTCAAAGGGAACCAGGGACGAAATCTAAATCTGTATTAACTTCACTGCAAAATCCTCTAGTACTTTTCAGCAATATCCAACCCTAGAGTGATGCTGCCGTCAGGGTGGTCCCTGGCAGAATAACCTGCCAAGAAAGGCCCAGGACAACGCATGGGGCTGCTGCAATGAGTGGAAACCCTGAGACACTGGTGGAGACCTTCAGAGATTGCGGTGCAAAACTTCATTTTTTTCAAAGTTAGTTGCTTTTTGGGGTTTTTTTGCCTTATGTCCCTAAGAAATACAGAAGAAGTTTCACAAGAGGTTTCTTCCAGCATTCCCTGCCTCACAGGGACCTAAGCAAGTCTTGATCTTGCCCTGATTTACAATTAATTGTGGGCATGAACCAGGCAGTCCCATGTGCCTTCCTCTGACTGGTAACACAGTGAATGATATTACATCACACTTTCATGTTTTTATTGATAAGATTAAATTAATAAACTATGTGTAACCCTTCAAAAAACCAGTAAGACAGGGTATTTTAATGGCCAAGTCTGTGGTCCCTTAGCTCAGTGCATTGTACCTGGAGAGTGATGCAGAAATTAGTCGACACTAATTCCTGTATTCCTAAGAGATGTATGAGCACCAAAGGGTCATACACCGGACAAGGCCTTCTGAGGACAGAGAAGACGCTGTACAACAGGGGAGGGTGTTTATGTGCACTCCACTGAAGGGAATGAGACTCACCTAAATGTCACAAACAGCCACCTTGAAATTTCAAAGCCCTCCTCCTCCCAGCTGGAGTACTTCAGTCCTCCTCTAGCCCTCCCTTATTGTAATAGAATGCTCAGGAGTTTTCTCCTTCCTTAAGCTTGTCTTAGTGCTGACAGAGTGGCCTGTGTCATTTCAGAAATTATCCCCATTGCTCCATTTCAAAACCAAACCAGCTTCACTAGTGGTCAATAACAGCACTTAACTATAACACTGCAGGTAGAACTTGTCCAGTGAATGAAAGTGTGGACAGGATTTGTCCACTCTGATATGAGAGGATGGACAGGAGTAATCTACTCTCATGCAAGAAGATGGACAGGAATTATCCACTGTCATATGAGAGGATGGACAGAAGTTACCCAGTCTCATAAAAGGCACAATCAGGTGACACTTCTTCCAGGAGACACTGCCTACTTTAGTTGTCTGTAACAGAAATCATGCAGAAAAATATCCCTTACCTGTCCGATAGACAAAATTGCCTTCTGTCTCTGATGATGATGGAGACACCAGTTCTTCCTCAAATTCATTGGAACTAAATGAACCGGAATGATTCCTTTGCCTTGTTTTTTCCATCATAGCTGCGTTAGTAGCCATGACATGTCTCAATGAGTCATTTAGGTAACGATTCAGTAAGCTGCTTTTGTATTTGGGGGGTGACACATAATCCTCATTGGCACTTGTTTCTGGTCTCACTCCTGTTTTTATTACTGAACTTTCAGTTTTAATCACAGTGTGATGAACTGGTTTGTTATATCCCCCTTCATTCATGTGGTTTCTTGGAGGATTTTCTCCATCTGAAAACAAAAGAACAAAGACACAATAACACATTGAGTACCTAATACTTAACACGAGGCTTTCTCTACATGTTTTGAATTGTGGTAAATATAACTAAAACTAGACAGTAACTTCAGCATTAGACACTGATTCTAATTTCCTTCTATTCACACATTGCTCATAGTAGTTCCCATGGTTCTCAGATGTTCCAGCTATTCTAAATTAATTAGCTGTAAAAAACAGTCTTTGAATCTAATTTGTTCATGAGTAACACAAGGCAAGTAGAAAAAAAAGGGAAGTGCCCTAATTCAACGATAAGCATTTAAAAAGCTGTGTGAATAAGTGGAATTACTATCATAACTTGAAATTTGGTTCGCCTGAATAGCACAGCATGTTCATTTGCTTAAACTGTACTCTTTTAATTGTTCTGCAAGCAATCTTTTCAAGGTAAATGAGTAGAAATATGAGTACATTTTCAAATATTTTAAGAAATGTGAGTACAGACTGAAATTGGAACAAAGATATTTGAAATTGAGTACAAATTGAGACATACTCTTCTAAAAAATCACATACAGATTCCTGCCCATGTTCTTTAGCATTTGTTCCTCTAATTGTATCTCCATGTCACAACTGTCTAAAAAAAGCGCCCACAGACAGAATTAATACAAGTGATCTATCAAAAATACAGGGTACCTCTAAAAGAATCCTGCATTTGTTAATTTGAATAAGAAAGAGAATTCCAGTGCATCCTTTGTAGAAAACAGTTCCTAGCAAAATACATTAAATAAATAATAGTAATATTCAGTTTACCATCTAATAAGCCCCACTGAAGTTAATCAGATTCTCCTGTTAATGCTGTATATAGCTAGAGCCCTTCCATCAAGTAAAGTAACAGTCAAGTTATTCCTCATTTTTTTATACCAACAAATGTAATCATTTTTTCCCTTTAATGCAGATTAAAGGAATAGGCTTGTAAAATGTAATGAACTAACAATTATCTTTCTAGCAACAATGAAATATAATAACATGCAGCCAGACTGTCCCCTTGAACAACTTACACAATCCTGCTTTGCAAGGCTGCATAGTAGCTGGGAACCAAAAAAGGCACCTAATTCACAAAAAGAAATAAAGGCAGATCCACTGAGGGTATTTTGTGATTAAAAATTAGAGCTAACTTAGGGTATCTAATACTCTCTAAGTAAATTTTAATGAGTTTAAAATCGATAAAAGAGCATCAACAAACCTTCAGAGCATGAGTCATCGCTGCTCACGCTGAGTCGCTCAGCATTTCCCTGAACATATTTGTTGTACAGTTTTATTCGTAAAGCCCAGCTAAGATCTGGTTGCCTGACAGTGTTCTTCAGGCGACGTCTTGCATTGGCAAACCAGTTTGATACCTGCATACAAATGAGTGTATTAGCTTCTCTTGAAAATGACACAAATAAACAAATCCAGAGTTTTATGTATGCTTCAAGGACACAGTGAACAAGAGAAATGAGAACAGAAGTCCATGAAATTATCACTGAGCAGAGCGGGAACCTCATACAAGGAGGCAGATTCAGGCTTCCCACCCCTCTCAAGTGTTAGCAAAACCACATTATCACAAGGTTTCAATTAAGGTATCCCAAATACTAGTTTTATATTCTTCTTTCTTTTTTTTCCAAGTTTTTATTTTAAAGATAAAGCCTTGAACTTTCAATACGAACCTTCAATATATTACTGACTTCCTAAATTAAAACTAATATATAATATTCAGGAATTTGATATTTATATAGGCTGCAATAAGGCTGTTGAACAGAAAAAGACATTCTGAAATTTTATATATAAAAGCCCAAGTTTTCCCTTGTACTTTAACAGCACTCTTAGTCTGACAAGCTGTAGGCATCAGGAAAGTCTTACACAGAGTACAACATTGACTCACTGCAGAAATCAACCATTTTCTCTACAGGGCAGCAGATTTTAAAAACTCTTTTTGTTGTGGACACCCTAAAAACCAGTGAAGATGCAGACTCTTCACAAGGTGACTACTAAACAATCTGGTTTGTCTTTCTTCCCAACTGCAGAGCATTTTCTGGAGTGTGACATAGCAAAATGGATACATGCTAGTGCAGGCTCATCATGAAGTCAGGCTCAAACACATTATTTCACAGTGTTTTCAGGACTGAATGAGCAAATGGGCACAGTCTACCCTTCTGTGCCAGCAGTGCTAATTAAACCACCAAACGGGATGCACGTACTTGCAGTGACTGCATGAAAGCACACCTGAGAAAATGCTGGCCTCGATTCTACTGCAACTTAAAGATATAAAATAGAAAATACTGACAACTGTAACTTTACTATGAGCAAGAGCAGAGGCAAGCAACCTACATTCTAACAACATTTGTTTAATGATAAATGAGGTCTTAAAAGTGCTATTTACCCCTTGCAGGAATAAGTGCATTTTGAAATGACCTCTGCAAGAAGGAGACAGAGTAGCATTGCTTGCAAAGGAGAATGTAAAGAATGTTAGGAGCCTCCAGCCCCGCTCACACCTTTGTGTTGTGACCATGCACACAGAGGAAGCCAGACACTACTGTTGTATTCTGACTTGGGAATGATCGTACCATTTAATTTACATCAACCTGCAAAGCAAGTTCATACATGTTTTATCAATACATGCTACCCCACTTTGTAACAGAGAGCCAGACTGCAGACCTTAGTGCTGGATTTTGGCACTAATTTTGTCATCTGTCCATTGTAGCTAAGGTTACTGTATAAATCACACAGAAGTATCTGTCTAATTTTTCTGGATCAGTAATCCCTTCTAAGGTGATTATGAGAAAAATAAACATTATCTGCCTAAAGAAAAAGCAATGCTTCAGAGTTCCAGTTCAGAGTCCTAGTTAGAACTTAGCAGTGGTGCCTTATGCCTGACACTTTGATTTTACTTAAAATCACATTTGCATGAAACAGGGTTCCACTGAAAATACAGTGAGCCCTGGATCAGTGCTCAGATGCCAAATGTGTAACTTTACAAGCCACGTAGTTTTCTGTGACAGGTTAGCAAACCAAAACTGTAGCTGGCAGAATAAGTAATTTTCATTCTCATCCGAGGCTACTTGCTTATAATCATCATATTGACATAGCAATTTTTATAGTAAATGAGATAAGGTGGGCTGGAATCCATGCACTTTCTAATGCTGTTAACAAACTCACTCCAGACTACTCAGCTGAAGCAGCAGTCACCTGCTGCATGACAGTGTAATTCTGAAATTGAGTATTTAACAGTAGAGATGGATCAATCCAGGGTCCTAATGAACAGGATTGCAGTTACTGCAGCATTTTACCCAACTGACAGCTTTCCAACCTCTCACAAGAAAGATTTCATTATGCTTCATTTCATTACATACTGAAATTTTTCATCAGTGAAATGCCATTTACAGAAAAGAAAGATAGGGTAGTATTAGTGTGATTCATACATAAAAGCAATTAAATTTAGCAGGAGTGATTTCTGCATGGTGCTCTTGGTTTATTTTGAGCTCATTCTTCCCATGCCATTGCTTTGCTTTCTGCATATCAATATGAAAAGATGAGTCATATTTTAAGTCTTCTGCTCTGAGAGAAACGAATAGTAGTATTTGATCATTATTTCATAAAGAGACAAATACATTACACCTTATCCTCCTGTTCTTTATGGAGCGGGTGATTTTCAGTGTCATCACACAACATGTACAGGACAATCAGGGGATCAGGCTCAGCCAGTAAAGATTTGTGAAAGGCTGGTCCTGCTTGACCAACCTGATCTTCTGTGACAGTGTGACCCACGTAGCAGATGAGGGAAAGCTGTGGATGTGTCTACCTGGACATCAGTAAAACCTTTGACACCATTTCCCACAGCATCTCCTGGAGAAACTGGCTGCCCATGGCTTGGCTGGGTGTGCTCTTTGCAGGGTAAAAAACAGTTGGGATGGCCAGGCCCAGAGAGTGTTGGTGAATGAAGCTACATCCAGCTGGTCACTGGTCACCAGTGGGGCTCCCCAGGCTTGGTGTTGGGGCCAGTCCTGTTTAATATCTTTCTCAATGATCTGGACAAGGGGATCGAGGGCACCTTCAGTCAGTTTGCAGAGACACTGAGTTGAGTGGGAGTGTTGATCTGCTGGAGTGCAATAAGGTTCTGCAGAGGGATTTGGACAGGCTGGATCGGTGGTCCAAGGCCAGTGGTGCGAGGTTCAACAAGGCCAAGTGCCAGACCCTACAGTTGGGTCACAACAATCCCTGCAGTGCTACGGCTGGGGGAAGAGTGGTTGGAAAACTGCATGGCAGGAAAGGACCTGGGGTTGCTGGCTGACGTGAGCTGAACATGAGCCAGCGAGTGCGCAGGTGGCCAAGAAAGCCAATGGCAACCTGGCCTGGATCAGCAAGTGTGGTGTCAGAGACTGGAATCCTTTGGCGTATGGTCTCGTTTGCACCTTAATTTGGAAAGATGCATTTCTAATAACTTTAAGAACTGGACCATAACACATGGCCAGCAGGACCAGGACAGTGATTGTACTCTTGCACTTACTCAACTCTGGTGAGGCCACAACTCGAGTGCTGTGTCCAGTTCTGAGCCCCTCAATTCAGGATGGACACTGAGGTGCTGGAGAGAGGTCCAGAGAAGGACAGCAGAGCTGGGGAAGGATCTAGAACACTAGTCTGATGAGCAGCTGAGGAAGCTCAAGATGTTTAGCCTGGAGAAAAGAAGGCTCAGGGAAGACCTTATTACTCTCTACAACTGCCTGAAAGGAGGTTGTAAGTGGGGGATCGATCTGTTCTCCCAGGTGGTAAGTGATAGGACAAGAGGAATTGGCCTCAAATTGAATCAGGGGAGGCTTAGATTGGACATTAAAAAAAGTTTCTTAACACGAAGAATTGCCAGGCATTGGAACAGGCTGCCCAGCAAAAGTCACCATGGTTGAGTCACTATCCCTGGAGGTATTTAAAAGAAATGTAGATGTGGTGCTTAGGGACATGGTTTAGCAGTGGACTTGGCAGTGCTGGTTTAATGGTTGGACTTGATGTCCAGCCTTTAAAAGTCTTTTCCAACCTAAATGACTCTCTGTTTCTGAAAGAACCTCAAATCAGCTTTTAGAAGAGAAACCTTCTCTACTAAAGCACAAAGTAGCAATTCACTCTAGAAACTCTTATCCCAAATGCAATTACAACAAGCCTTGGAAGAAAGGAAAGTTAGTCAAATCCATTTAAGAGATTTTTAGGCTTAATCTATGTTGTAATCTCTGGGTGCTTTCCTGCTCTTGGGCACTGGTGCATGCTGCTGGAAAATCCTGATTTCTGAGACACCATGCGATTCAACACCTCTCTCACTCGTCAATCTCGGACAACCTGCGGCTGTGTGCACTGGAAGAGGCTGCACGGCCACAGGCTGTGCCAGTCAGCACCACCCTGACCTCCAGCCACACCTGCCTCCTTCAAAGACAGCAACAGTTTCACCATGCATTTCAACCTGCCCCAAATGTTATATTGTCTCTCCGTGTGCTCTTTGAAAGCCTGCACGCCTACTGCTGTAGGTTCCACTCACAGGGAGTGCCAGTTTGCACCACACTTACCTAAACCATTACAATAAGAAACAATCAAAGCTGCCAAAAAACATCCAACCTTCCCCATGGTCCCAAGCCGCACTACTGCGGCCTCCAAAAGTAATTTTAAAAAAACTCAAGAAATTATTTAGGTAAAAGCCAGTGGGAAAATCTTTGTCACATAAACCTCCCAAGAAATAAGTATCTTGAAAAAACATATGATGAAGCTGACTATTCTTGTAAAGTAACAATCCTGAAGTTCTTTGAGAAGCAAAAATACAAAACCAAAGGGGAATGATAACTGATGTGCTTTCCAGCATTCATTTTTTTACAGCACTTCAGATTTTCCCTAAGAGCATCAGGTACTTATATCAGCATCATGAAATATTGATCCTCTGGCTTTACTTCTGAAGACACATCTTCAATTTTATTGTAATTTGTTCTGCTTCAGTGCCTAAGAGTGGCCAAATTTTCAGGAAGGGAACAGACATCAAGTGATTCTCCTCCTCCAGTAATCCAGATATGCCTTTATAAATCTGAATACTATTAAATCCATAGCAGCACATGACTGATATACTAATCCTTGTATTGAAAAAACCTTTTTTTCAACAATACACCCATTCATATTTCTTTCTGGAAGGAATATACAGCCATTTGTCTTTTTTATTTCACAAGAACATCTAAACCAAAATTTAAAATAAAATAAATCAAGCACTGCAGTAATAACACAAATGAAAACGTAGCATATTAATAGGACAAATTATTGGATTCTGAATTGGAATATAATTGGGGTAAAATATAAAATGCCTTTTCAAAGTATATTGCTTTTTTGGTTTCCTGCTTTGGCAGTTGTGGAAGTAGAAAACTTTGGACTTTTGGACTGAAATCTGCAATAACATTTGCCTTTAGGACTCCCAAAGACCTTGTTGGCCTGCACAGGAGTAAGTCAGCCCAGAATTTGCCCCAGGTTTTGCTACTACTACTTAAGAAACAAGACGATTTATGATTCCTGCAAAATCGTACCTCCTTGAAATAGTCTGACTTTTCTTCAGCAGTGCAGTCAGACATGAATCTGGAATAGTGCCCTTGCTGTTTGTCCCACTGCACCCAAGAACAGGGGGGGTAGGCTAAAGTATTAATGAAGTAGAATAAACTAATTTAAAATCCGCCAACTGGGTGATAGCAAAAGTAATGAAAATAAAGTTGTGGAAGATTTGACATGCAAATACAAATAACAGAAGTAATTAGTATCTGCACGTCATTAGTCTGTCCTAACAACAAAAGTAAAAAACAGGGCTGGATATTCACCTCTTTGTTTCACAATATAATTGGTTTTATCTATGCCATGGTCCTGAAAAAGCTCCTTTGGATTGATGGTACATGTTGGAACAAGGTTCATTAGATGAAAGAAAAGCACAGGGAGAAGAGTAACATCTGCATTATCAATATTACTGTGACCAGCATCATCTTCCAGGCAGCTGCTGAAGGCCTTTTCCAAGGTCGTCAGTCAGGTGAAAAACAAAAAAAACCCCAACCATTCATTCCCTAAATGGCATTTTGGCAGAAATGTGAAGGGATATTCAACAGTATCTTTTGCCTTTCCTAGGGCTTGTGACGACAAGGTGTCAGCACATGAAGGATGCCGGGAAGAGGCAGCAGCTGTCAGCAGACAACAGCCTCCACAGGAGTGGAAAGCTGTGGGAGCAAACACCACGGGACGGCACTGAGAAATGTAAAAAGTGTAGGAAATATGAGACAGGTCAGCAAACATGAAGGCGTTTAACCCAGAGGAAACATCATACGCTGATTCCTGGTTCTCTAATGATGTCCAACAATATGACTAGATTAGAAAAACAAATTATAGACAACCCTGATTGATGCTTTTGCAAAGTGCTCCTCCTGGGGCAGAAGCAAAGCTTTCCAAGAGACACCTAAGACCAGTCCCAAACCTGCTCTTGGTTATACCACTTGTCTGAAAGAGAACAGCCTTCAGGAAAGCTGTATCAGATGTACCCAGCATGACTGAGATCACAGCCTGGTGTGCTCTCTCTCACTCTTAGGGAAGAAAAATTTTGAACTGGATTACAATCTTGTTCTTTTGGGGCATCCAGAAAGTAGGTGTGGGGTATGTGTTGTTTAGTGCTTTGAGGCTCAGGAATTACTGCTGGTTTCAGATATATGTATTTACATCTCATACAGATGCTATCGTATTCCTGGATTAAAACAGCATTGCACACAAACAATGGAAAAAATACCTGGGATTTCTCTTTGATGGTGTGCTTCTGCAATTGAAGATAGATGTGCCTGTTTGCACAGCTTTCAAATATTACAGTTCATAGAAACAAAAGAGGTCAAATTCAGCTTCAGCATAAATCCACTAGAATCACAGGGGTCTAACAGAGCTAAATGCAGCCCTCCCTGATTCTTTTTAATTTTATTCTACACCTTACGTAGATCATAAAACTCTGTGGAGTAGTGGCCATGGCTCACTTCATGCTTTTATAAAGGTGAACACATCTTATCCCCATCAGAATTTATCAAGCTGCCACAAGAGAAATTCTGCAAAAGCCCACCAATTTTTTTCCTTTCTCTGTTCATTACAAGGCATTTTTAAAAGAACAGCAGAACTCCTCAAGATGTCATTAATGTGAAAAAGTCCCAACACATATTCTGGATACATGTTTTAAATCTCATGTAAAAATACAAGGATATTCTAAGAGCCATAGTACAATAAAGTGCTCCTATTGAATTGTGCCATTGAAGGGATAGTGTTTATGCAATCGTAGTTCAAACCTTTCATGTAGATTTTTTAAAAGCAAGAGAAGTTGTTTTAACTATATCTTCCAGTTATAACTGGCATTTTCTGAGACATTAATATTATTTTTGTCAAAGCTATAGTGTTTTTCCTAGTGCAATAGTTTCATAGTGAGGTACTGAAGTGTAAAAATTTCCCATTTTGCCATTACTAGAACTGAAGTTCATAGTACAGGTTTTCTTGAAGGAGCACTCAAAATAATAAAGCTGAATTACCACCTGCTTTTTTCTAACACTTTAAGTTACTTTGATCTCTTTGTGTCCTTTGCAAAGTAACACATAATGCGTTAGGCAGAGTGATGAGGACCCAATCCTGCAAACACATGGGTTTCATTTCATGCACCTAGCAGTAGCTTGCAGTAAGGAAATTAGATTATTCACAATGCATAAATCTTTGCAGCATCCAGACCTGAGATAGCATCACTCGGCAACAGATAGCATTTAACCACATATTTCAGTAGAGTGCCAGATGGCAAAGAGAACAAAGAAGTGATATTTATAAACGTTTGAAGCAACTTTATGCCTCTTACGGCAAGACAACTGCCAGTCACTTCAGGGGAGTATTACCTGAGAGCAAAACAATTACTCCCCATGTCTAATTACATTACAATAATTCCTGCAAGACTGTGAAGCGCAGTCACTGTGTGCTGAGCCACTGCACACGGTGTGTATGGTAACGCTAATGTCCGTGCAACAGGTGATGACAATTATTACCAGAACAATAGAACTTTTTCCATCCCAGCCCCTTTTCAAAACTGCAATTTCCTCAGCAGTTCCTATTCTGTGCTGAAACCTCCCATGACTGATTTTTTTTTTTGCTTAAGAATTTTTAAAGACTAAGCAAAAATATTTTCATTGTATTTATGAATGAGATGAAAGGATGAGGGCCTCTATTCCTAGGAGGGCAAGCACACACTTCTTGCTGATTTCGTTTCGCACTCCTCCAGCCAAAATAGCTCAGATGCGGTAATTCTTGTTTGAAAGACACAGTCCTGCCGGGGTGGGAGCCCAGAGGAGAATGGAAGAAGGATGTGCACAAGACCCCTGGATGCTGCCCGATACCCAGCACTGTCCCTTGCTCAGCTCACAGAGGAGCTTTGGCAGATGCTGTCCCCATTCCTCCCGTCCACGAAAAGCCTCAGAGTGGCGTTTGGAGGTGGGGTAAGGGGTTCCCTTCCTTACCTGCACCAGGGTCATCTGGGAGCCGAGGGCCAGCAGAATCTTCTCCGTCTTGGTGGGGTACGGGTTGTCGCGGTGCTTGTAGAGCCACTGCTTGAGCGGCCGCGCCATGTCCTGCAGCGCCTGCCGCTTGTGCCGCACCTTGCCGCCGCTCTGCCGCACCCTGCCGCGGAGAAGGGGCGCTGAGGACCGGAGCGGCGGGACACCTGCCCGCTCCCCGCGCCCGGCCCCGGGCTCTGCCCGATCCGCCCGGCTGGCCCCGGGCTCCCCTGCGCGGGTGCGGACCCAGCTTGGGGGGTGCCCCAGCCCCGAGGTGCGCCCTGCCCGGAGCAGCCGAGCCCCGTCCTCGCGAGGTGCTCGGGCACTTTCGAGGGTCCGCAACCCTCGACCCGGACGAATGCTCAAGAGAAGGGGATACCACCAGCTCCCCGAATTCTCCGTGGAGGGTCTGGGCGAGCGCACTCAGAGCTGGTGAATGGCCGCGATAATGCTGCGGGCTCGGGCGACTACCCCGCGGGGATTTCAGCGGGGCCGGGACTCTGCCGGTGCGAGTGTCCCGATGTTTTCGGTGCTCGGCACCTGACAGGCGTGTGGCCGCGCCGTTTACCGAGCGGCTCTCCAGCGCGGTCAGGTCGCGCATGCCGCGGCTGCGGTGCGCGCTGCCCCGGGGTCAGCCCAGCCTGATTCCCCCGCCCGGATTTATTTCCCGCTGAAGTCAGAGATACCCGCGGCACGGAGCAGTTCCTGGATCATTTCGCTCCTCGGAGCCGGCGGCGAGCGCAGCTCCTGGAGGAGGCGGCGTGCCGCTCCCAACGCCGCCGGCAGCGACCGAGGCAGCCCGCAAAGCCCCGCGCCTGCCGAGGGAAAGAGCGGATGCCGGGGGAATGAAACCCGAGTTCCGTTAAAAACAAAACAAAACAAAACAAACTCAAATAGCAAAACAAACCAACAAAAAAAAAAGTAAAGGTACCCCATTGTAAATAAAAGCCTACAATAAAAAGTGAGCGAACAAAACCAGAGGAATCCTAAGGAAAGCCGGGGCTGGCTGGGGCCGAGGGGCTCCGGGCGGCGCTGGGTGCCGGCGGCAGGGGGCGCCGCGGGGCCGCGCGGGGCCNAAACAAACTCAAATAGCAAAACAAACCAACAAAAAAAAAAGTAAAGGTACCCCATTGTAAATAAAAGCCTACAATAAAAAGTGAGCGAACAAAACCAGAGGAATCCTAAGGAAAGCCGGGGCTGGCTGGGGCCGAGGGGCTCCGGGCGGCGCTGGGTGCCGGCGGCAGGGGGCGCCGCGGGGCCGCGCGGGGCC
>VZRL01004803.1:168149-262346 GCA_013397895.1 Origma solitaria
GTTTGGTGTTTCTGTCTCGCTTGCTCTCTCTCTCACTCCTTTTCCTTTCCCCCCCTTTTCCCTTCCCTTTCCCTCCCCTCCCCTCCCCCGGAATGATTTTCCCCTTCCCCCTCCTCAAACGGGGAGGGAAACAAATTGTTTTTAACGACCACCAAATGCGCAGAGCCGGCGCCCGGAGACACAGCCGCCGCGCAGCCACTCACACTGTCGGGACCGCCGCTACCCTTCCACAGGGGGAGTCACCGCCGGCGAGGGCACCCCAGCAGCCGCAGCCAGGGCACGGGCCCCGCCCGGGCAGAGCGGCGTCGAGGGGCGGTGCGTGGAGGGGCGGTAGGAGTCCGGCCAGGGGCATCTGAGGGTACGGCGGCGCACGGCTGGGCAGTTCACCGTCTGTGTGTGCGAGCCCCCCGGGGAAGGCGGCTGAGGACACCGGCTAGTGTCACTCCGACCGCGTGAGACACCCCCGTCGGGGGCGCGGGGGGCAGCCACAGCCCCGTGCCGCTCATTAACACCGGCGTTTAATGATGCCATACCAGGAAACATCTCCCGCCACGCTTCTCCGTCTTCTCTTGTGTGTCCTGTGTCGCCCCTCGCCCCCCGCCCAAAGGTTATAAATTAGCCCCCAGTCCAAGCCGGGAGACAGCCCGCTGCCTTTAGCATCCTCGGCGCGGCCGGCGCGCTCCCGCAGAGTTTCGATGCTCGGTTGTCGGCGATGTCTGCGGGCGTCCCCGGCCCGCCCCCACGGATGTGGCTGGGTGCCCCCGGCCCCGCCGCTTCCCACACCCCGCGCAGCCCTGCGGCGCAGCAGCCCGGCCCCGCCGGGCTTAACATTTCGGTTTTCTGAGCGCAGAAACGAAGAAGATGGCCACAGTCAATATTTACAAGGATGTAATTCAGACGTTATTTGACCGCCGCGGGTGAACGTCTGCGCCTGCGGGCCCGGCGGGACGTGCGCCGCGCGGATCTCCCGTGCGCGCACCACCCGCGACTCCACGCTGTCCGCGGCACCTCTCTGTCCCCGTCCTTGTCCCCCCCCACAAGCGTGACCGCAAAGGACCTGAGTCTGCCTACCGCTACCAGTTGTATCCCCCCGCCCCCTACCATCACCCTCGCCTCGTCCCCTCCCGTCTTCCCGGGCCGCAGAGGCCACCGCGGAGAGGTGTGCTGCTCTCCGCTGGCTTGGCGCTGGAGCTGTGGCGACAGAGGGGGCAGGTGTCTGCTCCGGCCCGAGGACCCTCAGCCGCCCCGGCTGTGCCCCGCCGCGGGTACTTCGTGCGGCTCACGCCATCCCCGCTCCCCGCCGTCACCGGGGCGTGACGTCACGGCCGCTCTCTGTGACGTCACGCCGCCACATGCACCGGGGAAAGGGTTCCTGGGAGAGGGGCACGCAGGCATCGGGGTTCACCGATCCCATTGTAATTTCTCCGGTTGCTGCTGGGAAGCAGGGGGAGGGTTGGGGAAGGGCAACACACCGAAGACGTCCCGTTGTCCAGGGAGGAAAATTGCTGTCCCCACAATGGGAGGAAAAGGCATGAACAGCTTGCTGCCAGTCCCCTGCCAAGAAAACAGAGGGTAGGAAAACGTAAAAAACCACTGGAGTGCTTCAGTACAGGCTGTGCATCCTGCACTTCCATGCACTTTTGGGCAAAGCCCTGGTAAGGCTGCCCTTCAGGATGTGCCATGGCCAGAGCATTCAAGAACCAGCTGGGGGAGAAGGGGGCATAGGGGAACCCTATGGGACAAATGCCTGCTGTAAGGCTGTGCTGACATGCTGATTAGGAGCTTCCTGCAAAACACGCAGCTCTGATCATTCCTATGCCCAGATGAATTGTTTATGACCTAGGAAATACTGTTATAATTATATCACAGCAAAAGGAGTCTGAGAAAGTGACAGGTTCGACCTAAAACAAGATCCTGCAGAAAGTGATTGCAATTGCTTGCTGTCTCAGACAATTGTTTGTTCTGTTGTCATTCCACTCCCTTCTCCCAAGCTCTCTGGCACGGCAGGGGTGATCCCCTCTGGTAGGCCAGGCACAGGTTCTGGTCTCCAGAGCCTGAGGGGAGGTGCAGATAGGGCACAGCAGGTTCCTGTGGGCCCTGCAGGCTGAAGCAGCCTCTGGAGCAGGAGCAATCCATGCACTAGCAGGGTGCTGAGCAAGTGCCCTTGGAAGAGCCTCCCCTCTTGCCTGTCCACCATGGTGAAATGGATGCTCATTCCCCGTGTGGTGGCTCAAGAGGATCTGGGAGGGCAAAAATAATCCTTCCCTGTGTCTAGTGATGACGGTGCTGCTTGGGCATGGGCTTGGATGATCATTGCGCTTGCAGGGTGTGTGGCTGTCCTCAAGGATGTGTGTGGTCCCCAGGAGCAGCGGAAATGTGCACTGCTCACCTGCCCGCCTGGCCAGAGCTGGGCAGGGCACGGCCAGCCAGGGCAGCCGGTTGCTGAGTGTCCAGCAGATCCCACACCCACACCCAGAATAAATCACAGCAGCAGGAGTTGAGGGCAGAAATCACCATTTGGAAAGCAGTTCTGGAAAAAACCAAAAGTCTGTGTGGGGCAGGCATTGCCAAACGCGGCGAGGCAGTGGCAGGAGCAGTTGGCACTGCAGCGCCTCACAAGCCTCTAAAGCAGTGAGATCTCCCAAATCATCACATGTAAATCTCACACACGCCCGCCCCCTCCATATTTTATTACATAGATCACAGTTGAAAAGCTTAAATGAAAACAGTGTTTCTATTTCCAGAGCTTGTTTAACATCGTGAATGTGATACAAACTGTGGGCTTCATGTTTTTAATTAAGGTTACTTAGCCGGCTGTGCACGGAAAAAGAAGTCAATAGTTGCTGTCTGCATACCGCAGCCTGCAGCCGGCTCCCCTGAGCATGCAGCACCGCTGATGGGAGCAATGTGGCTCCCCTGCATCCCACAGTGCAGCAGGGGTCCAGGACACAGTGGGACTTCGGGCACCTGCCAGGCTGGAGCTGCAAGAAACTCCTTGCCATTCTTTGCAACACCCATCTATTGGCCCGTGCTTGTGTGCCAGCTCCAGACAGCTGGTAGGCCAGGCTGGCATGCCAGAAAGTGGCAGCAAGGCACATTTCCAAGGGATATCGTGCAGAAAGAGCCTAAAAGTGGTGCTTTGGGTCCTAATGTGTCTCACTGGAGGAGCCAGGAAAAAATCAACTGTACTGTCAAGCTGAGAGGAGAATTTGCTCCTGAAGCTGCAAGTGATGGAGCTCCTCAGTGCCAGCCCTGCTCCCAACCCTTGGAGAGGCTGCAGGCCCAGCCCCACTGCCTGGGGTGGGCAGCCATGCCACAGAGCTCAGACAGCACCACTGGGGCTGGCTGTGAGCACTGCTCTGCCTGCTCCCCCTTCTCCAGCCATGAGCAGGGGAAAATCCAAAATCAGTTCAGTAGGATCCCGTCTATGCTCCTAAATACAGTCCTTGTTTCTGGGGTCCACTTCCAGCAAAATGCTGTCCCTTGTTCTGGTTATTTTTTATATGCCATCAGCAAATATTTCCTTGGTGTTGCATTCTCATAGCTCCTCCCTCCATCTGCAGATTCCTTCACAGCAAACATACATGTTTGAAATTCAAAGAGTTTCTTCATGTCCCTGGTACACTCTGTGCTATGGCAGGCTGGGTGGCTAAATAACTACAGCCACCTAAAGTATGTTGAAGGGCCTGAAGCTGTGTAGGTGAGAAATTGTTTGGGATTACGCAGAATGGGGTGTTATCCAAACCACAAAATAGCCACACTTGCAGGGAAAACAGCTGCAGAGACCTGTTGCCATCCCTTGCAGCAGCTGGATTAGTGCTGAGCATAGTCCTGAGGCACATATAGGCAAGGATGAACCTGCTTAACCAAGCTGGTTGGGAGGGGTTTGCTCTGCTTCTGCGAGGAGCCAGAGATGGCAGAGCAGCTTTGGAACAGGCTCTTCATGCTTAGTCCTGTAGCCCCAGACCACTGGGATTAGATAAAGTAGGGGTGAAGATAAATCTCGTAATATGGAGTTTTGTTAAGTAGAGTTCTAAGAAAGGAAGAACTGTCTTCTTTGAAGATTTTGCTGGGCCAATGTCTAGAATAGCCTGTGGCTTGAGCAAGTGCTCCATCCTTGGGATCGGTGAGGTCATCGTACTGGGCATAAAACGTCTGAGAGGGGAGACAATTATGTTGGGCCACCAGAAAGCAAAGATAGTTGCTGAAGTTGCCGCCTGATTACAGGTCTTTTCACATGCAAAGATCTGTGGAGAAATGAGCTTTGAAAGATTTCTCAATAGCATCGAAGGAGCACTTGAAAGACAAAATGTGTGCTTATTTCTTTTCTTTATGGATATTTGGTTTGAAGGAACCGGTAAGAAGGCGTGATGGAATGATGTATGCAGGAAGCAAACACACCAATGTCATCTGCACCCACCCCTACAGCAGCTTTGATGCTGGTGCTGCAGCAGGTGAGACTGTCCAACTGCGGGACCAAGAACTGTGGGGAGCTCTGGGAGCAAGGAGGGCAGCAACAGCACAAAGGTGAAATGAGGAGGTTGTCAAGAGGATGTTCTGAGACCTGGCTGATGTGACCATTATTCAAGCCCTGGCTTCAATTCCAAGTAAAGCAAGGCTGGACTGAGCCCAAATGATAGACTGTAGCTCCAGTGTAGCGCTCAGCACAGCTCAGGTATTTCCTTGCCCTGTACACCCAGGAATGGTGTCCACCAAGGGAGCTGCTCTGCTGTCTGCAGGCTGCCGAGTGCTGCAGGAAGGTGGCCAGACATCACCTAATGAGAACGCCAAAACCAAGAACTGCACCAAGCCCTCTACAAATGCAGGAGATGACCTTGTGTGAAGGTTCCAGTTCTTTTCACAAATCAGGAAGGGTTGCACACTATTTGTGTTTGGAAAAGAGTAGGTTGAGGGCATGGGCTGAGTTGTAGAGTGGACTCATGTGCTACAACATATAATATTGCAAGGGGAAGTGGCCAAGGAGCTTCAGCTGCAGGAAGAGGTTATCCATGAAGATGTGAACTTGTCTCTAGTCATGGCTGCCAGGTGTGGTGGGGCTGAGACCACTCTGAAGAGTGGGAGCTGAGCTTGCAAACACGAGGAGGGGGCAGGTGCCCCTTTGGAAGCTGCAGCTGACCTGTTTCTTTTAAGAAGCACAGGGTCCTATGGGTGGCCTCCCTGATGACACCCTCAGACTGGGGTTAGTGGCAGCAACAGCCCCAGACAAACTGCAGACCTAGAAGCCCCCAGCATACAGCTGTTGCTTTATCTAGAAGGGTGGAAGGCCCAGTTCTGTTCTACATGTGTGCTTTGTCTTAAGAATTAAAAAACAAAACCAAAAGGTCTCCAACCAAGGATCTCAGTTATTTCTACTTCCATGTGAATCCATCCCCAAAGACTCAGGAAAACAATCTCCCAACTTGTGCTCAAGGTCTTTATTTTTTCTCACTTCTCTGTTCCACCTCAATTTTTTATTGCATTTTTTAGGTTTCCATCCCCGTGGGCCATGTAAAACAAAACTCCTTCCACAAGGCCTCTGCTGTGCATCAGCTGCAGTGTGCAGTGGGCACGGGGAGGAGGAGGAGAGCCATGGTGTTTGCAGGAGATGTGTTTTCCCTGTTTTCGCTAAGGCGTCCCTTAGCTCAGGCTCAGCTGGGGCTCTGTGACAAGCCACAAGGGCAAAAGGGTTCTAGAGAGGGGACACATGGTTTCCCTGGGAATAAAAATGGTGTGGAATGTTGTGTTAATTAGGAGGAAACGTGGTCAGCAGGAGAAGCTCTGCAGTCTGGCCTGGGATGGTCACTGTCTCGAGATCAGGCCTCTTGGTTGTTAAGCTTCATTTGTGTGTGAGCTGCTCTCCACTTCATGCTTAGGGTCCAGGTGGGGTCTGTGTGTGCCCCACGGGAGAATCCACTCATGGCACTCGTGGCCTGTCTGCTTTCTTCAGTGCTGTGCCCTCTGTGGAGTCAGATGTGTGTGTTGCTCCAGCCTGTGCCATCACCCCTTCGTCAGAGCTTTTTACTTTAACCCCAAGGAATACAAAGCCAGAGACTCAAGCCTTAAATACATACATGAGCTCTTTTTTCTATTAAAAAACCCCCAAAACAACAGCAGTTCAAACATCCCGAAACGTGATGATGTTCTTAATTATATATAATGTATCAATATAATCAAAATTAGTAATTTTGCTGTGTTTTATAAATTTTATTCATTTAGCTGAGATTTAAATTCTGTTCTTAATATTCTCGGAGAAAAATCACATCTTTGGTGTGTGTACTGGCCGGGGAGTGACTCAGATCCATTTGATGTAGTATCTCAGACGGGTGATGTCTGTTCTACATTTGGAAAACAAATGTGGAATTGTTTGTGTTTAACATTAACGGTGCAGGTCACATTGTAGAAATCACTGGCCTGAAAAGTTAAGCATAAATGCTGAACAGTTGATAACAATAATAATTATAAATCTAATTTTTCTTCAGCCACCTGTGCAAAAATAAACACACCACACTGTGTTATTTAATTCCCTACTTTTTATGCCTGTTCTCCCATCTAGCTCCACTGGAAAGCATAAAGTCAGGTAATTTTGCTGCCGAGATTCTTCAGCATTACAGATATAGAGATCAATCCATAACTTGAAATTATTATCTGCAGTATGGTTCAAACCATGATGAATTTTGCTTAAGTTTGTCTTTTTTGGGCAGGAAGAGGATGTGCATCTATGTGAGAGCAAAGGCAGTACAGTAATGTGCAAGGACACTGTGATTCACGTGGCATCTGCCTGGGACCCGTCCCCAGGGACTTTCTCCACCAGCCCCAACTCTTTAGCATCCCCAAATACCCAAAAATGCCAACCAGCCTAGCCAGGCAGAGAAACATGCATGAGCTGAGGGGATGAAAAGGGCAGCTGTGAGGGTCTGACTCCCTTCCCCGCTTGAGCTGCACGCGATTTTGTGCGACCTCGAGGATTTCACAATCCCCATGCCTCTCTTCTGCAGCTGTAACACAGGAATAATAACGCTTCCTCCCCTTTCTCTGCTTCCTACTCTGCTCTTGGCACACTGCTAATACAAGAGGGCTTGATCTCAGTTGGAATCTATCACTGCTACTGACATGTTAATAATACCAGTAGAAACGTTTCCTCTTTCCTTTGTACTGACACAGCTCTGCACGGGGCAGCAGCTCCCAACACGTCAGCCCAGAGCATATTCACTTTCAACCCCAAATCTGAGGCGTTTTCAGGAGACAAGACAGAGAGGATGCAAGATTCAGGCTGACTTTTAGGATTTTAAACAGGGAGAAGTAGTCATAACATGCTTCAGTTTGATGGCCCTCCAGTTATTGCATAAAAACCCTCTGAATTATCCTCAGCCTCTTGGCTGCTTTCACAGCATTAAACCTCGTGCGGTTGAGTCAGGGTTTCGATGATTTTCTGTCTAGAAGCTCCCCCGGCAGATATCGGGTCCTGGAGAGGACAGGCAGAGTTGGAATGTGTTGCCTTGGCAACACGGATGTGATCGAGGGGATTTTGTGTCTTGAAGGAAAACCCCAAAGTTAGCGGCAGTTTCTGTAAAGACTGCGTGGGGTCAGGCACCCGGAGCTGCCTGGGGAGAGCTCCCTCCGGGACACGGGATCCCGCTCGCTCTGGCTCTGCTCAGGAGTCACACACTGGGGACTCAGTTCCTTGCAAAGGAAGCCTGAGAAAATCTGAAGATAAAGTTGCGGGAAGATTCTTCCAAAGATGGCTTGCGATTAATGTTTTTGGCCTGAGTTTGAAAACCTCCTTTCTCATTGCTTGCAGTCATACAAAAACATCTCCCTAGCTGCTCTAGCTCTTACATAATTGATAATTTATAAATGTCTAATGATTTAGGAGTTTTCTGAAAGTTGTCCAGTAATAATAAATACGTTTATTCAAGCAGATCAAAAAGTCAGTCTGATCATATTAATCTGTTTAACCAGTGCTGATAGCTGTATTATCTCCTTTTTAGCAGAACTGAGGTTAAACCTCTGTAAATAGCTGTAATATACACAAATGCTATTTTAGCAGAGGCTAAAGCCAGAGACTCAAAATGCAATTTGCTTTGAGAGCTACTGCCAGCCTTGAATGTGGATACCCAAGGAGAGGCAACAAACTCGCACTCTGTCTCTGCTTTCGTGCTTGTGTACAGAGTAGATGGATTCTGCAGGGTGCAAAACATGAGGTGTAGCAGCATAACTCATGTACACACTGTTACTATTTATTATTGGTGAGGCTGAGGCTTGCAAGCCAGCAAAGGAAATAGCTGGCACATCTTCATTAATTCCTTCTGGTTCTAAAGTAAGTAGTTTTCAGGAAATAATTCTCCAAGACCTTGGCTACACACACAGCGTATTTATTCAGAGTTGGCAGGGGCACCAGAAAACATATAGCTCATAGAGCCCCCGTTTTTTTGGATCCTGAAGGTGTTTATCAAAAATGATTTTTAGACAGATTAGAACCACACATATACACAGAACCTTGCCTATGACAGTCGCTGTGTCTCCTAGCACCTCAGGTTTAATCATGACCCCTATGAAAAAACTTCAGAAATTCCCCGATGGCATTAAGGGTTATTTTCAGAATGAGGAGACATCCACCTTAGCTTGGCAAGTGAATATTGGCTTCACAGCTTTTTTTTTCCTCCAAGTTACTTGAATATAACTATTATACTTTCTTCTGAATTGTAACTATTTGACTTGTGATCTCACAGATACTTTACTTGTTGCTTTGAGATCTAGCCATGACTAAACCAGATATTTAGATATATATTCAGACTTTTTTATCTGAAAAATAGACTGAAAATCTTGAATATCAGTCTCTCTCATGAGATGTCCTGATTTCATGCATTACAGCAGGGCCAGAAATAACATGAGAACAGCTTTTCTCACAGTATTTCAGTAGTTCTTTCCTGGCCATTGCCAAAAGCAGGATGTGAAGACATGCACGAACATTAAAGCAAACTCTTATTAGAATAGTTCAAGTTCCTTTTGCATTGTGGTAAATATTCGTGTCAATTTTCATTCTATTCAGACTATTTCAACCCTTTCACTACTTCAAAAATCCATCAGTGTTTTTTCTTAATAAATCATTTTGCTAGCTTAAATGTGATTTGTGGGTTTTCATCTTTTTTCTCTTTCTTTTTAAACACAGGCCAAGGATATGACAAAGTGCTCAGACCCAAATCGCACATTTCATTGTACACATAAATGTTGGCTGTCCCACTGGCTATCCCATTGGCTTTGCAAGAATTCCTCACTGGTTTAATATTAAGCCTTCAGTAAGTGGTTGCAGGACTGGGGACAGAAAGTGTCCTAGGATGCCCAGGGAAAGACTGCAACTGCAATCAGTGGGGATGTGCCCCAGGGATAAGGACAGATTCAGTTTCAGGTTCGCATAATTAAATTGTTTCCTTCAAAGCTGTCAACCGACTCAGGTGCCGGTCACCTCACAACCTTTCCACAAAGCAGTGAAATGGTGTGAAGTTCCCTGCTTCAGCTGCCAGGATAAATGCTGGGAGTAAGGGCAAGCACAAAGCAGGGTCGTAGCCTGCTCCTGTGGGCTCCTCCAGCGTGGGATGTGCCCTGGGCTGACAGCCGTGGCAGGGATGGTGCAGATCCTGGTGCTGTGCCTGCCCCATCCTGGCAGTGCAGCCTGTGAGGGGCTCCTGCCCCTCTCACAGGGATGGGCTGAACTCGTGCTCTCCACTCAGCATTGGCTTCTCCCGCACGGGGCTCTCCAGCTCTGCAGTTGTGCCATCAGGTGAGGTTACAAACCTCTCTGCAGAGCAAGGTTTTCCAGCTGTCTGAGCATGGGTGCCTCCCAGGGCATGGAGCAGCTCAGATAAGCCCTTTTGGATCTCACCTCCTCCACCAGGCATATCCCAGCCTGTTTTGATAGACCAGTGCATCCCTTGCTTGCCTGTGTTTGCTCTTCACCGATTCAGTAGGGAAAGGAACACAGGCATGTGCTGAGCAGCTTGTCCATGCAGCACCTGCAGCACACCTTGCTGCCACTGGTGAGGAGCTCAGCACCTTCCCATGAACTAGTCTCTAACCAGAGGGAAAGTGAACAGATTTGGATTGCCCAGGGCAGCAGTGGAAGCCCAGATCTCCTAAGTGAACTGGTCACTAACTGCAAACATTGCATCACCACCCAGCACCAGGTGGTTGGCTCAAACACTCGGTGTCCTTAGGAGAGCTGTCACCCTGTCAGGTCCTGGCTGGAGAGGGTCACGTCATTGCTATAATAGAGAGGAGACCTCTAGTTTTTTGCTGGTACTCTCCCCAAGGACAGCTGAGACATTAGTGTCTTACTGCAGATGGGTGAATCAGAGCGTGAAAATACCTGTCTGGCAAGCCAAGAGCTGTCAGGCCATTTATAGGATACAATACAGAGTTTGCAGATCCAGCCCTGGGATTATGAATTCTAGGATCTCAAATCAAGAGGGCACTTCAGGAGCAGCCAAATCCTAGAAGAGGATTTTGCTGTTCACTCTCTTCTAGGGACAGTAACAGGACTAAAACCCCCTGGCTACATTGTATTTGAACTGAAAATTGATTTTCTTCTCAACATTTGTTGATTCTCCTTCAGTGCCCTATAATATCTGCCTCCATTCATTGGGATGCAGATATCTGGGAAGGAACAGATGGCCTTCTGCAGTGAACAAGAGACACACTGCTGGTTTTATTGAAGAAGCCTTTGAGGAGATACCCACTGGGCCTCCCGTAGTTTAGAGAACTCAATCCTGAGATCTTTTTTCAATGTTGTCACAGTATTGTCCTGTAAAAGGCTGCAGCTGGGATGCCTGGGCCCCCTTGGAGCACTCTCTCAAAAAAAAGGCACTTCAATTTGTGCCTGTGTTTATGTGGGAGACTCTCCATGGATTGAGCCATAAAGTCCCAGTTAAGGTAATTCTCTCTGGCATCAGCACCAGATAGCTTGCAATGAACATTCAGAAATCGTCCAAGGAGTATGATTTCTTACACAAAAGGTCCAGCTTTTCAAGGCTTTTACTCATGGAGCTGCTTCAAGCAGTCCTCATACCTCAGTCCTCCCTTGGATGGACTTTGCAGCCCTGGACCAGGCGGCTGATAATACAGAAATGCTCGAAATGCCTGGAAAGGACACAGTCATGTCAATTGTCTCCAATGAAGGTAGCAGTCACAAACACATGGGTTTGCCAAAAGTGCCTGGCTAGCTCCAAGACGCTTTCGTTTGTTTGCATTGCTAATCTCCCAGAGACTGAGACTGCTCGGAGAGATACCAAGCCTTGTGTGAGCTTTCTTTCACCCTGCTTCTGCTGGGATCTGCTGGACAGCAGCCATCTGAGAAGGTTTTGGGAGACTGCATGGTTATCAGACTGAGACAGAAGGAAACAGTCTGAGCTGGAGGCAGGACGGCCTCTGCACATATGCATTCTTCAGGTCCTTTTGCTTCTCCCATGTCTCAGCAGCTTGTCAGGGTGGTCAAACTCGAGGTCTCGCTGCAGCAGGGTCTGGACAGGCTGGAGGAATGCCCTCCTGAGATTCATCCCCATAAAATTCAGTTAATGCTGTAACAGAAATAGGGCATTTGGCTCACAGATCATGATGGGATCCCCACTAGAAGAAAAATTTCTTTAAGATTTTTAAAGCTCTCTTCTCATAGCAGAGCGCCATGTACTTTTGCATGTTTATGGACAAGGGAGCATCATGAGAGTTGCATAGGCCACGTATCCTTTTTCTGAGTAGATGCAGCATTGATTCATGTCCCTTGTTGGCCAGAATGATTTCCCAAAAGAGGGGCTGGCTTTGGATCCTGGAAGCCTGGGTTGCCATTCGACTGTGCAGGATCCCAAAATCTGTGTTTATCAAGCTAAGAAATTAACTCATCTTTCCTTGCTTCTTACTAAAGTCTTTCCTTAATAAAACCTTTCTTTCCACCTCACTTTCTTCCACACGGCGATGTGACTGACCAGCAGCTCCCCTGCAGCCGAAGCTGCAGCTGCTCTCACCTGGGCCCTGCAGCAGAAGGCAGGCGAGAAGGAGAAGAGCAGGAGCAGAATCGTGCAGCCCCAGTGCTCCCAGGGCTGGAGCACACTGGGAACCTGCACATCAGCTCAACAAGGGACTACTCCATTGAAATCATTGAAAGGGACTACTCCATCCCACCCCTCAGACTTCCCTTGGGCAGGAGTGATATCCTACAATCCATGTCTGGAATTTTTGTGCTGTTACGTATCACCCAGGGCTGCCCAGGGCAGTGTTCCTGCCCTGGGTTTGCAGCACATCTCAGCCAACAGGAGCTCTCCAGGGGTACCCTGCAGCCTCCCTTTGGCTCTCACTTAGATTTGCCATCATTTCGATTGCAGTGATTCAAGGCATATTTGCCCAAATCACACTTGCTACTGGCCGAGGCAAAATGTTACCTGTCTCAGCAAAGTGCGATTTCACCTATTTTCCCACAAACTTTATTGACTGAAACCTTGAAGGGGCACCTGCAGGTGGCAGCCACATTTTGTGACTGAAATCCTTCCACATTCTTACTACTTTGTAAAACTGCTACTAGTTGATCACAGAAGCACAATCTTGTTACTTCGTTGGCCTGTTTAATTTAGAAATGTAAATCTCATGGACTTCTGACAATTACTAACTTTTTCATTGGATTAAATTCTTAGACAGTTTTATTGATTCATTCTGCAGGGTTTTCCAAGGTTTTCTTTGGCTGGGTCAGCTTTTCTAAACTGCCACTTAGATTTGCTATGAAAATATATGCCTCTGCATGCAGCGCACGCCCTGCCAGATGCTCGGTGGAAGTCCTGAGCCCAGGCTGCCTATCAGCCCCTGCCCAATGCTACAGGGTGCTCACACCTCCACTGGGGCTGCTGGTATGGGGAAACCCCACGGAGAAGCTCTGTGCTAGATCTCAGCCTTTCAGGACTTAAACACTCACTTGAGGTTGCAAAAAGGTGCTTCGCACCCCTAAAGCTGCTTGTGTATTTCAGCATTTTGGCCAGCACTTTGTGAGGCATCACAGTTGTGTTTTGACCTAGTTGTAATTGTTGCCCATGATATGGAATAGCTGTTCCAAGGCCACAAGGGTCCTCTCTCACGTTTGCTTTCTGACAGAGACTCTCTAAGTCTTGCAGTTTCTGAGGGTGCTGTGTGGCACTTGAGCCTGCATTTCCCACCTCCCAAAGCAAGAATGTACATGGTGGAACACACAGTATTTTCCTCTTAAAGCTGAAATATATTTCAGCTCTTTGGGATGCTGAGTGTGGATGTGGCAGTCCTGTAGGAGAGGAGACACACGATTCAAATGCAGTTCTAGCAAAAGTTGAAGTGGTTTCTATTACACATTCCTACAAAGTTCAGAACAGATGAAGTGGTAATTAGATATCAGTAATTGCCAGTGGAACTAAAATCATAACATAGATCTCAGTAACTGTTGATTTAGAAATGTCCACAGTAATGAGTCTCCAGTCATGCTTGTAGAGTACCTAGCCTGGTGAAAAGAGCATGTCCACACAATGCAAGTGTCTTAAAGATATGCAAAAATCTGAAAAACAATTTGAGGGACTGGAGAGAGTTCTGTTTTGGTTTGTTAGGTTTTTTAAATGCTGAGTTTGGAAATAATTAGGCCTCAGTTTCTTCAGACAAATCATTGCTCTTTGTTTTGTAGTGCTTTTTTTTAATGCCGAGTTTGGAAATAATTAAGCCTCACTTTCTTCAGACAAATCACTCCTCTTTGTTTTGTACCTCTTCACACCACTTCAGATCCAGTGCTTGGCAGTCACCTATATTCCTTACTTGCTGTGCTGAAAAACATTCACCTAGTCGTTACATTCTGGGAAGCATACCAAGGCTGGCCCACAGATGTCCGCTTTTCCAAATATTTTTCCTTTTACATGACACCCCACCACAGACAGTTGTGGAACGGGTTGGAAGGAGGCATCAATCTGACCATAACTTCTGTTTCTGAACATATTTTGCCCCTCATCTGCAAGTGCATATGGAATAGTTCTCTCCAAGAGTTGCTCCAGCTCCACTTTGAATATTTTCTTGCCTAACCTCATGCAGGGGTAAGGATTAGGTAGTCTGCTTTCCAAATGGTGCAGTTTAAAAAAAACAAGTCAGCCATAAATGAGTTCAATGAAGGTCTGAAGAGCAAGACTGGCAGCTTTGGGGATGGCAATTTTCTCTATACTGGGCAAACACAGCACAAAAAATGGCAATCCTAGAGCCTCTGACTACTGCACCCATTGTGACTGAGCAGTTATCAAGGAGAGCATGACTTTGGGTATGAGAATGAAGCAACACTGATCTCTTGTCTCTGAACATTAGGAGCACGATTTTTTTTGGGCTGACCACCCCTTGGAAAGCGGGCAGGGAAGACCCACTGGTTTAATACATGATGTTGTCCTCCAGTGGGTCTCAGCTTGGCCCCGATCAACCTCAGTCCCATAACCAAGGTTTACATAACTGCTGACCATCTACCACCAGGCTCCTTCTCCTCTTTCTTTTTGACTTTTTGAGTGTCTGTTTGTCCCAATATGTGTTCCCCCACCCTTCCGTCATTGGAAGGTTTAATGCTGAGTGAAAAACCACGAACAGCCTTTGAATGTGTTCTGCCAAGTTTCTTTACAGTACAATACTGGCAGGAGTAAAACTGTGGAGCCAGGCAAATATGCAAGCTTCATCACATTAAAGGAAGCAGAGCTGTACGGGTATTGCATCATTCTATGGCTTCCCAGACGTTGTTGTTATGTTTTCATTAAAGCAACAGAACTGCACTTGGTGCTTTCTGCTGGGGAGCCAAGGAGGCCCCAAAAGGCTGTCAACTGGGGAAGAGAATGCGGCAACTGGAAAGATGAGTGGTTTACTGCACTAATTTTATAGTGCAGCCTTTACCAGTTAGTGGTAGAGGGAACCAGCAACATGATCTGTGTTCACTTTTTTAAAAAAAAGACACATAGCCAAATACTTATAACTATTTGCTTGTTCAAGACAAGTTATTTGGAAGTTTAACTACTACTGAATCAACCAACATTTTTCAGCACTAAATCATTTCAGCTCCATATCATATGTTTTTAATTTTATCAGCATCTGTATTTTTTTAATTACCATTTTTATTAAAGCCTCTTTTTCTGGTTTTTTTTTTTGCAGAAGCGGGACACGAATCCCTAGCTATTTAATCTGGATATTTGAAGGCACAGTTCAAGGCTCAGCCATTGAAGCAAAACTCTGCTGCTAGATGCAGCCACTGGAGCACAGGTGCTCAGTTTTGCTTTCTTGCCTTCACCAAGCCCTTGCAGAAGTGGGGTGTGTGACACAGCATGGCTGGGCAAAAACTCACCACCATTACCAATTGCAAAGAACAATCTGGACCCCCAAGAGCTTCTTGGCCGTTTCTTACCTAATGAAGAATGGAGCAGCTTTAAAGGCATTCAGGATCCTAGTGCAATGGGGAATTGACCAAAAACTGCTGATTTATGACCTCGATTCATGCTTCAGCATTAGTACAATGTCATTCTTGTGGTCCTTTTCCAGCACACAAAGTAACAACAAAGGTTTTGATTGGCCAAGTACTATCCTGCCACCATATCAGGATTCCCAAATGATGGAAGAAAACCTGTGAGATTAGTGAGAATGGCTTTGTGTCACTGCAGAACTACTGCAGAAGTGGCAGGATTAGGCCACACCATATGGCAAAGTCAACACTTCCTTACATGCATTGATGAGCCTTTCAGAAGGAAAACACTTCTGTTTAAAGTAGAATTGATCACAGCTGTAAAAGATCAAGCAACTGAAGGGTCCCATGCTCCATGCAGACCAGGATAAAAACACCTAACCTGCCAATGACAACAAATGGAAAAGAGAATGGAGCTTGCCAACTGAAAGGTGTCTGGCAGATAACACGAAAAGAAGTCAAGAGGATAAACACAAGCCATGGTGATGATGTCCATGGAAATACTTCCCAGAAAGTCATATTACTGAACTGATAACCAGGCAAAGCATAAGTTACAATGAAAATTGCACTTAAGGAAAAGGTTCTTGAAAATGGGTGACTTTTGGCTACTTTCAACAGCCAAAGCAGCAAGATACTAAACACTGAGGAACATCACTGTTTAAGCAAGAGAGAGAACAATAATTGGCAAAATTAATTCCTTTAGAAATGGTGCAATGTAACTTGCCACTGCAATGGCTAAGGCTGAAACATGCTGGTCCTGGTCTGTGCCAGGTCTCTGAACAGTCCACGATTAGGTTGTCTGAACTAAAGAATGGCCAAGATGCAGCACAGCCTCCTTCTGTTGTTCTGGATCCTGAGCACTGTGTGGCAAAGCTTAAGTGGCTAAAGAAGAGACAAACCACAATTTGCAGTTGGGGAGCAGTCAGCTTCTGACTCTGGAAATAAGCTCTGCAAACAGCCTGCATGGAAACTTGAATTGCACTGCCGAAGTAACATATTACACGTTTCCATCACAGTCATCCTGCTGTCATGCTTAAAACAAAGATTATTGTGGTGGAAATGTGCAAGGAACAACCATTTAATTTATTATGAGATGAAATTCTTAAACTAACATATTATCTTGTTCAGCATCCTGGGATGATTCACATCTGACCCCCAGCGTCAGCAGCTCACTCAGCTCATTTTAGGAGATGTGGAATGAAAGTTACCACGCTTTCACACAAAGTGATCAGTTAGCCTAAAGCAAATTACTGAGTCAAACCTCAAGACAGCCCTGTGACTCTCAAGCTCATTTACCTTCCAAAGGAAAGTTTTGGTGATGGAGCACAATAACAAAGCCCCTAATACATCACAGATTCCTTGCACCCAGGCCGTGAAGTTTGTATTTCTCTAACAACTTGGAGACAGTATCATGTGTCAGAGCACATGCACTTGTCATTAGCGTGAACACTAAAAGGAAATGAACATAAATCCCAGATTCAAATGTGTAGTTAGAACATCCTGGGACAATTAAATTATTGATAATGGTTATCTGTCACCAAGCAATAAATCATAAAGTCATGGAGTAGTAGAAGAAAAGCTATCTTGCTGCTGACAGATGTGTAGACTGAAAGATGTAGTGGGCCTATAAGGTTCCAGAAATAATTGCAAAAAGGTGAAAAATTTCTCCTCTTGCTTTTTTCTCATCAACTCCAGTATTTCCATACTCAAAACAAAACTTCCTTGTGACTACTTTTCTTACTTGGACTATGTTTTCTGACATTTTAATGTAATTGAGGAGCAAAGCTGACAATGAGCAGCCAGTGAAGAGCAGGCCTGGTGTTGTGGCTGCCAGTTGGAGCATAGCGCTCTGTGCAGAGCTGGGAGCTGGCTCCCGAAACTGTGAAAAGTGATGGATACTCCCTGCTGATGGTAACATTAATGTAAATAAACTGGAAAAAGGGACATAGTGCAAGACTGAAACTACAGGAATCACATAGAGAACACAAGGAGGGAGAAGACTGAGCAGATGATAGCAAATGAATGGGAAAAAGCCTGACTCCCTCTTCTAAATCACTACATTTTTGCAACTAAAATGATTTGTACATTGAATTGCTCTGCACTGAAAAAATCCTGAGCCCCCACACTCAGTATAACCCTATTTCCTAAGAGGCTACAGGTTTACATGGACAAGCAGCAGCCGGTGGAAAGAGCAAGGAGTGAAGGCATTTCCCTTGCAAGCATGGGAGCCAGGCAGCGGGAGCTGGCTGGTGCCTGCTTATCCGCGGTGGGAATGCTGGGCCTGGGCGGCGGCAGCGCCTTGGGTTGGAGCCAGGGCTTGAATAGGCTGCGGGCACTGCCAGGAGGGTTGGAGGGCTGTGTGAGCAGCATGGGGGACCCAGCTTTGTGAGGATCCCTTTTCAGAGGGCCGCAATGCTGTGAAACTCAGTGCAGATCTGTGGACAAAGGGGAAGCTTTTCAAATGTACATGCTGTACTGCACCGCTCAGAGGGGCCAGGGATCACATTCATTTATTCATTTTCCAACAACTAAATATCTTTATATTAATTACACGGAATCCACCAGTTTTGGCCAAAAAAAGATGTATTTTGTTAATACAGTTTCTTTGCCTGTGTGGTGATCTGTATCGATTTCAACAATTCTTCTCCTTTTACAGAACTTAAAAACTGCAGGCATGGTAAAGGAAAAGAAAACAGCACAAGTAAGTTAGTTTAAATCTGGGATTAACTGTCTGAGGTCTTAAAATAAAGGTTTCAGATTAACTACTTGGAGGCATAAGGGCTACCAGTGTGAGTGAGAATGGCAAACTGAGGCCATTTCATTGTCAGAAACGTGACATTTATTGCCCTGGCACCTGTATCATAAAATAAAGCTTGCTTTTGAACTTATTCCATTTGAAATCCATGCTAAACAGTCAAGTGTGACTCGAGAGGTCATCTTAAGGACAAGAGTTATTTTCAGGGAGTTTTTTTCCCCTCAACAGTTAGAAAAATAAGCTACCATTTTACGTGTTATTCATAAGTGAGACTGTGACAAACTATTTGTATCCACAGCTTCTCTCACAGAAAAGACAAAAATAAAATCAAGCCTCTTCTCTTTCAAATGAATTTGGCAATTAGCATTTATTTTAGAAGTATTTTTGGGTATAGCAATGAAGCATATGATACTACTACAGCTGTGACATCAATATAATATTATAGACATGTTTATTCAAAATAACATTCCAGGCCTGTGGGGCAGAGCTGGAGAACACCTAAAATAGCAATTACGTGGTCACTGGATGCTGATGGAGCTTGTGATGGACCCTGTGACTATGTTGGTGTTTGCACTGATCAAAAAATACTACTTGGATTGACATTTTGATCTCCACACTGTCAGCATCTGTCCACAGTGTGCTTCCTTTAAAATAGTCTCTACACCTTCCCTAAGGGTCCAGTGCAATTCCCCTTTTTCAGAATTGTGCAAGTCTTCCAAAATGGAATTTTAAATGTGCCTTCATGTCTGCTTCAGAGAAAAACACAAATAAAAGGTGGATTGGCATCATATCTTCCTTAGAAGCTTCTGTCAGCAAGAAAGTTAGTTGCCTTGAGAAGTCATGCTAGTTGGAGGAAGAGAATGAAATTATAAAATGCTTCTAAACCAAGAAAATTGTTAATTATTAAGGGAAGTAAAAGTCCTTGACAAATGCAAGTAATTTAAATATTTGCTTTTTTTCATTTTTGTCAGCAGTCTGTGCTTGTAATTAAGCATTACTGCTTTCAAAGAAATGCCTTAGCATTATTTTTTGAGCATGGTATATACAGTGGGTCTGTAATTTATAATATCAGAAATAATTTTGGTGCTTTTTTGAAAGCAACTGTACTTCTGAACATAATTTTATACAGAAAAATAAAGTAACTATATCAATATAATGTTGTCTTCAGTTTAAAAATTAAAAACCACAAAAGATAACGTGTGAATGTAAATCTAATATCTGACTCTTTATTTAGAGCTGAGTTAAACGTGTTAATTAAAACACATTTCACCAGATACTTATAAAATTAAGCACTATTTTGTTTGATGTTGGTAGAAATGGGAAATTTGGAGTGATGTCTGTTGCTACAGCTGTTTGCAGTCCTTGTATAACACCAGATGTGAGATTCATATATCTGCATTTTCTGCTCTCCTGTGACTCACAAGTGATCAAACATGCAAAAGCATAACAAGAGGATGACTGGACAAGTTGATAATGCAGGGAATTGTTCAAGACAGTCATAAATTGCTGCATAACCACACACACAGAGAAGGAAAATTTATTGTAATGTCACAGATGAGCAAAACCATTTATATCTACAATGCATTAAAATAAAAGCATATCAACTGAAGAAAATGTCTTTGACATATCTTAATTGATAGTCTTTTGAAGGATATAATGTTAAAAGATACACAAAAATAGGTATGAGCGTTTTATCAAATATCGGGGAGACAAACTAACATAAAAACAAACATAAGTTTCCACAGATTTGTTTTTATTAAGTTAGCCTCAGATGGATGAGCTCTTCTATGAAATACAGATGCGAAAAGGAGTAATTGTATATTTAAATGTAGCTGAATTGCTAAACAAATGTGTTGGTAAAAGCTGCTGAAGCATCAGCCATATTTTGCTTTTTCTGTTGCCAGAGCCAATCTGCGAATGTTTGCTATGCAACCAGCTGCTGCCTCCTGCAGAGCTTCATCTGTGGAGCCTACCATGGCCAGTAGGAGCTAGCAAAAACACAGAGGAGAAAAAACCAAATCAGTGTGCTTCTGTTTCAATAACATTCAAATCTAATCTAGAACAATTGTATGAATTTACCCACAGACCTGATAAATAAAATACTAACAATCATATTAACAACACTGCATTATACATATGCACATATCTAATACATGTATACTTTTGTAAACATACATGTATTAACATCCACATAAAAGTGCAATGCATTGTATTTTATTATATTTGTACCTGTAAATTGATATTTTCATGTCTTATTTTTTGCTTATTGTTCCGTGTCTGTCTATCGGTCGTGACTTGTATTTTTTTATTATAAGTGAAATTGCACATGTTTTATTTGAGTCACAGTTTTCCCCCCAAGGTACACCAGTATAATTGTACATGCTCAAGATTTTTAATAAACAAAGCCATGCTTTTTTTTTTCATCTTGGTCATGAAACTGGATTCATGTGATGGACCCTTGTGTCCCATTGACTGCAATAGGTTTCTTTATCGTCAGAGCAAACACTCATGTTAAACATCTAGAGGGATATAAATCTGGGCATATCAGTCTTCAACATTTGCATGAAAAAGTAAAAAACAAAAGCTCAAGAAAGGCACCAAACTTTTGGACTTGATTCAGCTTTTCAGTCATGTGTAGTAGATCCTTTACTCTGGAAGTCATTCAAATTTTTCAGTGAAAATCCCCTGAGAGTAAGGTACTGTTCAACGCGAGTATGACACAAGACAGGTCTTGGTGATAAAACATTTTTACATATCAGAAAACCATTAATAATGGGTTTGGATGTCACTTCAGTGTATTGCAAGTCAGTGATGCAACTGTAAATGCAATATAGCTGGAAAAGAGAAGGCTCTTGCTTAGCTTAAATCAGTTCCATGCAACCCCCAGATTTCTGAAAATTTGCCAGGCTTAATGTGCGTTCAGGTATTTTGAAGCTCAGACAGCTCTAATTAAAACCTGTATTTTCAGTCTGCAATACTTAGGAATCTGTATTCACCCAAACAATGTTGAGTTAAACCACAGAGAAATCTGTTATCACTCAACTCTGGTGCATATTTTTCATACAGCTAAAATATTACACAAAATTATGAACTGCTAAATATAAAAGCACAAATTGAATGCAGACATCAAATTCATATGCTACCTTTTCCTAACCTTCCAGCAGTCGTGAGGCATGGGCCACAGCTGCACACATATGGCATTTGCTTAGAGAGATCAAAGCATTTTGTACTTGAGGAAGTATTTGTGTTAGCCAAATGTACAAAACAAGCATCTTTCCAGTCACCTTTCACCCTTTGACCCCTACATGCAACATGTAAGACTGCCTGTGACAGGCTTGAATTATGTCAGAAAGAGTATTATGTCAATTAAACATCAATGATAATTTTTTCTAGCAATCCTTCTTCTTAAAATTTCCATTACTGTAATCAGATGTCTAGGTCCAAGTAGCTAGGGAGAATTCTTAAAATATGAACACTTCTGAAAGGGTATGCCAGAGTTAAAATGACATAAGAAGAAATGATATGAGAAAGGTTTATGTTCCCATTTGTGCACAAAACCTGGGCCAGGGTTAGCAACCAGAGAAGTCAGTGGAAGGGTCACCACTGACTTCAAGTGGAGTTAAGACCAAGGCAACCATGTCTACCTGTAATGATAAAGCTGCTCTACAAAGCACAAAGACCAGCATGCAAGTCTTATCAAATACTTAACTTCTACTTTTTTCTTCAGAAATACTGCTGGATGAAGATCTTTCTTCTTTGCCATTTGCCATGAGCTGATTTCTCATCAGCTTAAATTACCAAGTGATTCTTTGGGTGCCTCGCAACTTTCTTGAGCAACTTGCAGAAGAAAATTGCTATAGATCTTCACATCCCTGACTCAAACCCAAAAATAAGTATGCACAAACCATTCATATGGTGGTTTTGGTAAAGCTCTAGGTTTTAAATTTGGGTGCAAGGAAACTATATGCCTTATGTGATTATCCATTGCATCTTCACAGACCTAATGCAAGGCTTTTTCAGTGTAGTTAGTGTGGAACTCTAACATCCATAATAATTTCAGGTAAGACTTGTATCTACATGTAAGAGCAGATGCTCATCACAAAAACAGTGTTTCAGAGATACATTATCTAGTAGGAACATAGGAAAAACCAAAAATTGACCTTTGCCTTTATTATGACTACACATTAGGTAGGACTCAATTCAAGGTTAGTTATCTCTTATTTTAGCCATCACTTCTTTCTAGGCTCACAAGGCATAGGAGAATAGATATTTTTCTGCCTCTTCCCATGGAGAACTCAATATTAAGTGATGACAATAGCTGTAGGGGAGGGTCTGTGCTCTTTATTGCAGGTGCATTTTGGAAAATCAGGGTGAGGCACCAAAGAACAGAATGTTGCATGACACTGGTTCAAAGGACCCAAATAGATGCCTAAAGAACTAGTGGTACGAATGCAACCAATACAAACACCATTTTTTACAAAGGTATCAAATATTGATTTTTTTCCTTCTGAGTTCAGGGGATCAAGGATCAGTTTCTCTCTAATTTGCTGTTCTTCTAAATCACTTGCCAGTGGTAACATCTGCAAGAACTGCCACATCATACAAAATCCAGTACTACACTGTGTCTCAGGATTTTCACAGTAAGACTTCAAAGGACTTTTCTTGGAAACACTGCCCAATACAGTAGCTGCCTCTAAGGACTGAGGATATACAGCAACATTTGTCAGTTAACCTACTCCTTTTGTGCTAACAAAAAGACAGCTGAAGAGAAGATTATCAAAAATGCAAAATATTTCAATAGAAGTAGGTAATTCTGTATTTAGGAATCCAACTTTGAAGATTTTGATATAAAGCCTGCCTTAAATGAAATAAAAACTTACTCTTTTTTTAATAAACCAAGACATTTATAAGTCTTTCACCTCCTGATTATCACTCCTTAACCCTTTAATGGGTTCAGTTCCATTTACTGGCAATTTGGGTCATTCAATTCAGGTATGAAAATGTATTCATAGATAGTATACACAAACTACACTCACATATTAGGTATATTTGACAAGTCCAAGAAATCTCTTTCCTATTTTTTTTTTTATTTTATTCCAATGCACTAGCACAATATCACATGTCATTTTTCTTGATATAATGCCCTTGAACTTCAAGTATCCCTTCCCTTTACTGTTCAGGTATTGTTTTCTGACACATGTAAATGTTAACAGATGTGAGACGCAGTAAAAAAGCATGTGGTATAAATGCTTCTTTCTGGCACATAAAAGGCACTTTCCATAGACAGAGAAAGCATTTGCAGCACCATGTAGCCTTCATTTTCTGTTGGCAGGTATCTATATTCTAAGGCTAGAGTCCAATATTTTTGCACAGTTTGCACGTCATACCAGTAAATAAGCACAAATACAAGCTGTTTGGACAACGTGCAGGGCATATGTAGCATTTCTGGATTCCAAAAGCAAGGCACAGCCAAATCATTTAAATATTCAGGATAATTAAGATTTTGCTATTACTACCCCAGAATTGTGACACTAAATTATGACAACACAATCACAGAGTAATTCAGAACAGAGGAGATCTCAGGAGGTTTCTAGTCTAGCGTCATGCTCAAAGCAGAGTCAGATACAAGGTTTGACCAGGTTGCTCAGAGTTTTTAAGTCTGATCTCGAAAAACTCCAAGGATAGAGATGGCACAAAATCTTTTGGCAACCTATTGCAATGTTTCACTGACCTGGTAGAGAAACAGGTTTTTCCTGTGCTCAGTTACTCTTGATTTAGTTTATGCTCATCAAGAGGATGTTCCCCATCCTCTTGCCACGCATCACTGTGAAAAGCCTAGCTCCATCTTTTTGATGACTGAACTCCCTGTAGGAACTGGAAGGCTGCTATTGAGTACATTTAAAGCTCTCTCTTCTCCAGGATGATAAAGCACAGCTTCCTTAGTTTCTCCTCACAGAGCAAGTGCTCCAGGTCCTGACCATCCTGGTGGTCCTCTGCTGAACCTATAATGGTTTATCCATACTGTTCCTACATGAGAGGCCAAAGCTGGGTGCAGTATTCAAGGTGGGATCTTAATGAGTACTAATGGGAACAATTATTTCCCTCAACCTCCTGGCTGTGCTCCTGCCCAGTGTTGTGACTTCTTTGCTGTCAGGAGACATTGCTGGCTAAAGTTCTGCTTGTCTACAAAATCTCCACACCCGTCGCAGTAAAACCACTCCTCAGGATGTCAGTCTCTAGCCTGTATCACAGCAAACAGTGATGTCTTTCTAGAATTACTCACTTCTACAAAAGAAGTAGCCCAAGGGGTTTTAAAAGCAGAGGTAAGTTTTGTACCAACAAACCCTAAATCTGAAAAAATCTCAGATGGTCTCCATGTACTGGTTACAATAACTTAGAATTACTCACTTTCCTTCAGGCACAGTCACTGCAGCTTCCAGACTCAGAGGGGGAAAGCAGGAAGCACAGGATCTCATGTTTTCAGGAAGTTAGAGGTTTGCATGGAACAATTTTTAAATAAGGGGTTAGTCATGTGATGTGTCCACAACAAGTTTTCTAAAACAATGGAAAGTGTAGAACAAGGTTGTTGGAAAGAGGCTCCCCTGCTCACAAAAAACAGATCAAAAGATCAGCGTATTCAATACTCCAGAGTCCTGTGAACATGAAAGAAAATTATGAATAAAGAATAACTATATAAAAAAATACTTAATACCCTTTTTGTCCTGGCTTCTTTAGGTTTTCTGCCCTGCAAAACAAATCTTATTTGAATTTTTCTAATCAGAAGGAAATATGGACAAACTCCTTCAACAAGATTCATATCTATACTGGGAAGCTAGTCAGAGTTCACATAGAGCTTAAAATTCCTGGAACTAAAGACATATACTTCAGTACAACATCTTGTAGATTGACATAGCATTTCCAGTTGGTGGTAGGACTTGCCTTTTTTTTTCTTTAAATTTAGATTTAGTATCTGGCTTCTTTTACATGCAACATTTCCTGAAGGATGCTAAATTTCTAGCACTGTGATTTTCTAATTGCGTAACACTTCTTTTTAAAAAAAAGACATTTTTCACATGTTTTTTATAAATCTAACCTAAAAGAAAAAAAAATACTTTAAATAAAAGCATATGGTAGAAGCTTATCCAAGAAAGTATCAGTCTAGATCCAGCCAGCATTTTCTAACTTTCAACACCATATTGCACACTGGAAAATATTAAAGCACCTAGTTTGAGTGTTACGTTACACATATTCCTATGAAAATACTTTTCATAAAATTAAATTATAAATAATAAAATATACTCCACAATCAAAGCATAATGAAGGTTAAGCTAAGTCACTGTTTCTAAACTAAAATTCAAGCCAATTTCCTGATTTCTCTTTTCAGCTGGATGAAAGGGTAAGACAACATGCACCATACCCAGACTCTCAAGAAGAAGATACTCATGTTAATTCTGGGGTTTCTTGGTTTTTTGTTTCTTTTTATCAGGTGCCACACAGAAAATCGATTTCAAACTGAAGTCCCATGCACCAGGGAACACTCTGAGCTAGCAGCTGCACAAAATCCAGTACCAAGAAATTGCAGTAAAAGCAAAAGAAGGGCAGGGCTGACACTCACTGTGCTGATTCCCTCTTGCATAAGGCCTCTCCTCCCTGGGACTAAAGTCAGAGCAACCCCTGCTGCAGCCTAGTTCACTTCTGAATGTAAAGAGGTGAAACTGAAGCTCTCTGGCTGGGGTGGGAGAAATTCTGGGATGATTACACCTGGATTCTTTTCCTTTCTTGTCCTATTTCTGTCTTTTCTCTCCCCCATGAAACACATCTCCATTCTGACAGCCATAGGAAAAGGACAGCAACCTTTTGGAATCACTCAAGAAAGGCTGGGGAGAATGAGGAGGTCCAAAGGATGCAGCTTGGGCTAAAGTACACCTGAATGTGGTGGTGGCCAGCAGGTTGGCCAGGAACTGTCTCTTCTTTCTAATCTTCCCCTTCCTCCCTCAGAAAACCAGTGAAAGAGTGCAGGAGCCAGACAACATGTGCACTTCCTGCAAAGAGGTGCAGGCCTTTAAATTAGGATGAGAACAAATTTGTCTGCAGATTGTTGTGCACTTAATCTCACCTATTTCAGGACTTAGGACAGGTGATTTGTCCTTGGCAAGTCATTTTTCCTATATGACTGCCTGTGACAAAACAACTGTTGGCAAGATGAATCCCACAAAATACCAGGAAATGAGGGAAAAAGAAGAGTAGGGCTTGATAGTCCCAGTGAAGGATTCTGGACGTACGATTACCTTACCATGAGATGTTTACTAATTAGTTAGAATAAACAGCTTCAGTGAGCTACAACTGATTTTACACCATGACAGATTCAAAGTTTAAAAGCCTTCTGGGTACAGCTTCCTTTTCCCATTTTTCCTACCTGCTGTCTGTCCATTTTTGTCTATTTTGTTTAGCTCCCTCCTCTGTTACAACTAAACTGAAAGGCATTTGGGACAAGGGCCACATTTCTTCAACATCTGAATGGGAATAGCACTCTTGAAAAGAAATCTCTTGAGCACACAATAATAACATATAAAATAAGAATATAGTTGTCATAGTCTACAATAAGGTTAAATGCTGCACTGCATTACTTTGGAGAAATACATAACCTTAATGCCTAAAGGGAATTATAATATGGTACACACACGCACATTTGCAAATGTTTCTACAGCTACAAAATATGAATAAACTCCACAGCTCTCTCTCCACCTCATCTGTTTTATTGTCTATTTCTTATATAGTTATTTAGAGAAGGATACCCTCCTTCTCTGCAAAGACATGATAGATGGGCAGAGAACTGTGAATATCAGTGACAAGGAGAAACTCAATAAAATACAAATGGTGAAATGCAGAATAGTTTAAAAACTGCAAATTTGCAGAACACTTTAAAATACACTAAGTGTAAAGGTTTTCCCATCTCAATTTGCTACTTACAGGATTTCAGAGGAATATTGACAACTATTTCAGATGTAAATCTAACTAAATATAAAAATACCATGCAAAGGTGAAGTGGCTAAATAAAACTAGTTATCAAAAGTATTTCTAATCTTTGTTTAAAAGGTATGATTATATGTATCCTGTTGGATACCTTAAAGGCAGACAGCTTGAATCTACATTCATCTGTAAGATGTTTGGTTCAATATTAAGAAAGAATTCAATCATCATGAACATTCCAATGTACAAAAAGTCTTATGGGATATGAAATTCATCCCACAAAAAACAATAGGCAGATCTGATAATCCAAAAGTGATGAAGCCCAGGGTCTCACAGCATATTTTTACTTGAAACACTTTCCGTATTTTATTTTTATTTCATTGTCATTTTCAAAAGAAGATTAACATATAAAAGGCTTCTGGTGGCATAGAGAGAATAAAGAACTTTTTTGTAATTTCAGTCGAATGCCATTTCAAATTTTTTTTTTTCATTTCACTGGAAATTATTAAGATTAAATGATGAGCCTGCTTACTGATTATATGGAATGGACATTCAAAACAGTAAACTTGTATCATGGATGTCCCTTTCATAATTTACTTTGGCTCAGTAACACGTTGGGGACTATCCTTCCTTTATATCACTGCAAGCCTCATCAATCTTTCTTTTTTCTATTTCCTGCTCCTTTTCCATACTTACCTGCTTTTTCACACTTTGCTTTCCTTTCCATTTTGCAGAAGCATGACTTTTACCTTTCCTTTCCTTCTCAAACATTACTTAGGAGGTAGTATAGGAACTTGAGAAAGAATTGCTAATTCAGTTTTGGTTTTCAAATCTATTAACATTACTATGGATATGAATACTATAATTTTGTCTGTCTACCTCTAGCAATCACATGAAGATTATATGAAAGTTAATCAGGGGCAGCTGCAAATAAATTACCAGCATCAAGTCAGAAGAAAAAGTGAGGTTTAAGCTGTCCACTAACCCTGACATTCTGAAGGGTTCTGTCTGATTTCTCAGCAATGCCCTGAGAACATGGTGTGTTTTCTCCCCCTCTGGCTTGTCTGATATTCCTGAAATGCACTCTAACTATTCTATCTTTGAAGACAACGCTGAACTGCAGTAAAGGGACTACAGTTTCCCGACTTGTGACAAATTTTGCAATGTTTCTCTCAAGTGCATCTTATCCTGAGAATAGGGATCTGAGAACATAATCTGACTGTACCAGTATTTAAAAATTATGTTAGATCTACTGGTATGCGTGAAATGACTCCAAACTCTCTTCTGTGTTCAATTGCAAGTACTGATTTTGATCTCTAAAGTTAATATAGCTTTAGGTCCAATGGTCTATGGGTCTGTCTCTCTTCCTATATACAATCATTATAATGAAAACCAGTGAGGTGCTTCTGCTAGTAAACCTTACATATCAAAGTCTGGGGATAAAAGCAGGATGTTCTCCCTGTGAATTTGTACAATAGCATTTATTTGAAATAAGGAGCCAGGATATTTCAAAGCTGGGGTTTTTTGTGGCACACAAGAAGACTGTTCTATAGTCTTATGTTTTTAGATGTGGGGGTGGCAACAGTGCATACATTTACATAAACTGGAAGATGAGTGGCACTGTTCAACATATAATCTGATTTTAGATTCATAAATGAACTAGAAAATGTTAAATTAGAATGCAGGGTAAATCAATGTATAGATGGTATGAACAAAGATCAACTCTATTCATACAAATATGAAACTGAACGTGATGAAGCAAGAAAAGATCTGGGGCTGTTCATGGGCAAAGGTACTTGTATAGTCCACATGTTCATCCATATTGGTAGGTCTAAATGTATGATATCAGAAAATTAAATAAATGTTACCATTTACTTCTCAAGATTCTCACACAATTCAAGATTCTGCTTTTTTCTTTAGGGAAAAATATAATAAATTATTTTATACTAAGGAGTCAACTTTCTATAATCAACCCAAATTTCTTTATGAACAGTCTGCTCATAAAACACTTGTCATAAAATATATTTACAGGTGCTCTAAATTTCCGTGTTTTTTAAAATCTGTGCTGTGAAAAAGCATTAACATGGACACTTACGGTGACAGATAAATGCTTTTGTTTTTTGATGATTAAAACAAAGGGAGTTGCTTGAATTAGCACTCCAGTCAGGCCATATTAAACTGAAGTAGTTATGATTTGCACACAGTTCTCTAGAGGGGAGTTAGATTTTTTTTTTTAAACAAGCAAAACATGTCTCCAAAGCCACTCAAGGACTCTGGTCACAAAGTGCTTGAATGGCTTCTGGATTTTGGAAGCTTTGTGAGATCAGACACTTTTAAAAATACTGTGTAGCATGCAAACAAGCAAGCAATAATACCTGTCTGACTTGTGTATGCCTGCCAGGAAATACTAGAGGCCTTGATCTGCTTCCTTCCCTCTCTAAAGTTGTAACTATGAAGTAGGGAACAAAAAATTAATTAATAGAAGTTAAATTTAAAACTTCTCTCTGATTAGAACAAAAGCCCATTCCTCAATTTTTTTTATTAACTTCTCAACTTCAATTGCAAGCTTCAAGTTTTGGAAATGTTTTTGGCTTATTCATTTGCTTGGGCTTCTTTAGTTCTATAAAAAGAAAGTTATAGTTGTGCTTGGGCAAGTGGAGGTTGTACCACATGCATAAAAGCTCTGCTAAAGCTGGTTAAAGCACGCGGGGGAAGATGTGAAAATTAATTTTTTTAAACCATGAAACTCTGTGTTTCATAGGAAAAAAAAACAAGCATGTGAACCTTCTACCTGAATGACACCACTGCAAAAGGTAAAAAGAACCACAATTTAAATCTGGTGTGGTGGTTACTTTGTCTCTTGGGTAGAATGAAATGATTGGAATTAACTAGCTACCCAAAACATTATTTCACAACACTAGTGCAAGCATAAGAATATTACTGAACACATGTTGGGCATTCTTGGGTGAATATGTTTGGAGCACTCTGCCACCTAATAAAAACAATATGTGGAAGCTGGTGTAAGAGAAAGTACTATTCCCACATGGGGAATGTGCTCTCTTCTTCATCAGCTCCCCACACAAACAGGCTACTTCTTCAATTGAACAGAGCATCATGGGCTCAATTCATGATGACATTAAGGAACTTAACATCCTTCTCTGAACAGGAGCATCTTTATGCAGAACATTGTAACATTTGTAGAAGAGTGGTTTCTCAAAATACAATTCACTCATATGCATTTCTGCTGCTGAAGAATTAAACAGACTGTCAGTTTCTCCCCCCGCTCCCCAGAATGTCAACAAAAATTTAAAGATAAGTAACTCCTACATTTAACTGCAAATTTTATGAGGATTTTTTGACTATGAGACCAAGAGCAGAAAGATTAACAGAAACAGCCTGATCAATCAGAAGTAAAGTCAGGGCTTCATGGTGTCCCTAACTGTATCTTAGACTGAAAATTTTTCTGTCCAAATTTTTTGCAAGGACTTTATTGCCTCGCCCAAACATTTGCTTTTCAGTTCTGACCAATAGTTACTGGCAGTCCCTTTGCATCTGCTGCACGTGTAGTGTGCAAAACTGTTCAGAGTGGTAAATCCATGAAAGGGAAAAACTTTGCACTGAGCTGTGATGTATTTGCACAGGAGTTTTGACCTCCATGGCTCTGCACTGTGAATTGCAGTTTACAATTGTCTCTCTCTGCACTACCATGGAGAAATGTACAGTCAGCAAAGTTTGCAACCTCACCATTTACCACCTTTCCAATTATCATTTATGAAATACTAAATGGCAAGATCCCCTGGTTCCAAAACTTTATCCTAATTCCAGCACTTTGATTCCTCAGTTTTAAACAGTTATTTATCCTCTCTGGGACTTGGCCTTCTCATCACATAGCATTTAACTTCTTTAAGAGTTTTTGGTGAAGAGTGCTGCTCAATGCTTTCTTAAAATCCAAGCATAGTCAATTCCACCCGAACAGCAACAGGATTATTGCACAGAAATAATCAACTGATGGAAAGACAAAATTCTTTGAGAAGCAAAAGACTAATAAAACATTCTCTGTATCATGAATGTTCATCAAATCCAGTGCAAAAGTATGACAGACCTTTTTTAGATATATGCACACTCCCTTAGCCTATCATGCCTCTGGAGTCCAGCAATTATGTCTCTCTGGAATTCTGAGAAGGAGCTAATCCAGTCTAACGAATCTTGCATTTGTGCAGATTGCACAGATACAATAGAAGAGATAAAAAGAGCAAATAAACCTGGATTCATCCCACATACCTGCAGTCACAGTACACAGTAGACAAGAATTGGTGAAAGACAGGACCTTCAGAGGACCAATTTTGATTTTAAGTGTCTGAAGACCGTATTGATATTTTTAACTTTTCTCTATTTCCACAGAGCCCTAATTACGTATCTTAGCCTGAGCCCAGTATTTGGAACTGCCATACCTGTGTAGCAGCATGGAAGCACCTTTATGAGTCGCTGCTTTCTCAGTCCTGTGTTACGGAGAGGTTTTTTTATTTTTATCTATACCTTCAACACAAATGCAATGAGTAGACTAGAATCAGCCTAAAGGCACCTTCTACCTAGCTTTAAGGTTTCCCTATATCCAAAGGTAACATGCAATTTACAGTGTATCAGACTCTGGGTAATAAAATAGTGTTACTGGCTAATACTCTCTTATTTTAAAATTACATTTTTTCTTCAAAGCTTCCAGAGATCAAGAATTATCATAAACCATGGCAAGAAATTCTGCACTGTCTACCAGCTGATAAATACAGCCAATAATTATCCTTGGAGATAAAAGCAAAATTAATTAAAATCAAAATGTCAATAAAATGAAATTGTATGGACTTTGATTTCTAGTCCAGGACGAGATACATTTTAACTTTTACATGTAATCGATGGTTAAATAAGCATAATTGCATCAGCAATTCATATCCTGTCCCTGCCCTCACTCAGGTCAGGAGAGAATTCTCATCAGCCTCGTGCTGCCTGGCAGCCTCGTCAGGTTTTTGGATTTGATGCCAAAGTACAGAACACTGACCTGGAACATGAACACTAGAACCTATGCCATAATCCACACATGGCAAATGGACTTTTCCTTAGCATCTTTACCTTGAAAGTAACATCAAAAAGATGTGCCCTATCACTTAAGAGATACCACAGAGTGCTCTTTGAAACAGCAACATAAGAGAGATTATAAGGAGTAGGGCTTGAAGCCAAACTGAACTGAGTGATTGATTCTACAGGAAGAACTTTGTTCTTGGTATTTCTTATGTTCAGATTCTTTGAACAGCTTCTTACATACAAGGAAACTATTTTTGATCAGCTGGATGTCACAAATAATTACCTGGCAATCTGTCCTTACACATTAAGCGCAGCGTCTCTTAATTAAGAAAACTAATTTTATATCTGACAGTTCAGCTAAGATATTATTGCATAAACATAAAAATATTTTAATGCTCCTTTTTCTTATTATTGCCAAATTAGAAAGAAATGATTCACACAGTCACAAGGATAAGACTGGTGCAGGGAGCTAAACAATTGCAAGAAGCTGCTCTGTGTATTTCTGTGGTTTGGAAATAGTGCCAAGTCGGAAGGAAAAGACATTCTCTGCATTTTCTAAAGCAAGATAAATACAGAAAAGAAATATAGATGAAAGATGGAACTGCTATCTGCGGATTCTGCCAGATTCCTTGGCTTTTTGGCACACCTATTGAAGCTGGCAGACTTAGCTAGTAGCAATCTTTTCCATTAAAAGGAGCAGCATATATTTTGATTTAACATACTTTGTTTGTGCATTTTTAAGCTTCACAAATGTCTATTTAAATTTTTTTTAATGATTCCTTCTGCACGGTTGGCTGCAATTGCCCTTATTTGAAATGGCTCATTTATCACTAAAAGAGCTGCAGGGCACAGCTACTGTTAAACGGCTCCAACAAACGTACAGCTTAGTGGGACAAGCTTCTTTTTATAAGACTAAAAGATGTTTAAAATGTGCCAAGAGGAGCTTTATGCCAGCCTCTAAGTTTGTTATCCAAATGTTACAAAATTAGAGATCTCCTGAAGCCCAGAGTTTGGGCAAAAATAAGCTGATCTCCCTTAGGCAGCTGTTTTTTCCCATCCATGATCAGCCAGATCTTATCAGAACACTTGTTACATATCATAAACTTCAGTAATGTGAAATTTTGAAAAAGTAATCTAAAGTCTGAGGCTTAATCTATACTAAAGCCAAACTTCATTACCTTTGTCAATGGTGCGAAAGCAAAACTTTTTACATAAAAGTACCCCTACTTTATGAATGGTGACATTTTGCTTATTATGAAGGTAGAACAGCTACTGGTTCCTATTTCCTGGAGCTGAAACCGTAAGCAAAATGTTTAAAGCAACCTGGCAGTTGCTAACACAATAGGAACTGGTGTAACACTGTCAATTTACATGAATCCTTCAGAAATGGAATAAAATATGCTAGTATGGGACTTAGTTTATGGAATCTCTTCTATCCAAAACTTAAGTGTGATGTGATCAATATATTTGTGGGCGAAGGGATTTGGCATACTTTCAGTAGACAACAGACATGCAGAAATTTTGGAATCTAGTGCCCTCTTTCTTGATGTCCAAGAACTGTAACAACTGTTATAAAAAGCAACAGACATCAGCTTGGAGTATGTGCCAGACACGCCGTATCTCCAGCCTGAACTGTGGAGCCTGAATAGAGCAAACCCTTACAGTCACAAAGGGGGTTCTTCTAAACTTAAAATCCCAACATAAATATGTACATTGCAAACACATAGTATTATACCCCAATAGTACTATTGCATAGATATTACATGAAATATTTTGGATTGATTTATGAAGATATCTTAAGCCTCGCTTCATAATGTAAAACTCCATATTGCTCATTTAATGTTCTCACCAAAGGTCCCCACAAGAAAACAATCAAACCTGTTGCCAAATACGCCAAAAGAAGTAGATGCCAGTGCTTTTGCATTTCCTTTTCTATACTCCAGATGAATATAGTATGTGATAAAAGGTTGGTTTTAGAATGTTTTCAGTAGAAATTACTAGTAATTGTCCTCCATGTTTTGTAATTCACATCTATTTATTTCAAAAAGACAGTCTTATGAAACATAAAATGGTTAGCCAAACCTTCTTGTAGGGATTTATGACTTTAGCAAACAATGACCAATTTTCTGGAAGCTCTGAACAATAAATTACAGAAATTGTATTTTTTAATACCGTTATTATAAAAAACCTTCCAAATATGAAACCTACATTTCACAATAACTTTCAGAAATTGTGGTTATCTTGGATTATTACAAGGCAGTGGAAGAGCCTAACCTTTCTACCACTAAGAACTGAACTGGAAAAGCAGAAATAGCTACTATTAACACAGAATTCAGAAGATACATTATAGCTGTCATGCCTGCTTTTCCAAAAAAAAAACCAAAACAGCCAACCAACAAGCCCAAGCTGAACACACCCACTCTCTCTCCACCTCTCCTCCCATGCATCTCTTGAGGCTGTAGCCTGGTGAAAAGGCAGGAACAAAACCGATGAACTAATTTAAAAAAATTTTAAAGGTATGATTATACAAATCAAGTCCCATTCTTAGGGCATGAGTGTCTTCTCTGCCTACCTTATTGTACCAAGCAGTTGAAATTTTGTTTTCAGCATCCCTGGTGATGTTCTTATAAGCTACCACACCTGATATTCTAGAAGGCATGTATTAGTATTTTGTAATATTAGAAAACAAAGCACTTCCATGTTGGGCACATAATAGCATAAATCAGACCACAGAGTAAGGCTAAAGATCAGTTCTATCCATGGGTAGGTTGGACAGACACTTTTAATAAGAAAAAATATCAGAACATGAATGAAAAGTCTGATCATCTGCATTTCAGGTATGCACCTTAATCATCAAGTTAATGGCTTCTCTAGTCCAAAAATAATTTGTTCTGGTGATACCTAAACAGGCTACCTGAAATAGAGGCCAAGACAAAGTTAGGAGAATAAAAAGGGGACAAATTTATTCAAGGCCTTCAAGGTACATTTCAGGGCATGCAAAGCCCCCTCATGAGGCTACACCCAAAATGGACCCTGGGTCACAAGCCCTTCACCTTTCATAAATTCTGTCGTATCAGCATATTGGCCCTTAATTCTCCAACCACACCCTTAGGTGATGATGTTAACCACCCCAAGCCTGCCCCCCCTCAATTCACTGTTGTTTATATATTTTCGTGCCCTAGGGCAATGAATGTGTCCTTGAATTTCTATTCAGAGGAAATTGTTTTGGCTAAAGGTACTGGGAACAGAGGTTTTAGCATTTTATAAGAAGCACAGAGCTACACTAAGTTACAGACACATGAAGAGTAAAAACTATAAATTCTTAAATATTACTATATGTACAATGGAACAAGAGCAGGAGAAATTTAACTTGTCCACAGTGCAATGCAGAATAATATCTTTACATAAATTTGGAAAATAAAAGCTGCTCAGAACAATGCAAAGCTCAACAGAGACTAATTAGCTTTGACTTCATGTAGCCTTCAGCAGAGGCAACACATGCAAAATCCTGCCAACAGCACCAGTTATGGTTCCCATATGGTGTGAGTGCCTTAAAGTCTGGGTGACTGGCTACTGTCCAGTGGTTCTAGACTTTTACAAAAAGCTTACTGTCAGTACTCGTTATTTACATTTTACTTAAGATGATGGGAGTTGCAGCTATGAATTAGCAGTAATTGTGTCCTGGTTTCCTTGAACTATCAAATATGACCATACAAATATTTTTACATAATTTTTCTACCACTCCATTCCTATCTATTTGTTCACCACCACCTCATGGTATGTTACATTTAAATGGAAATTTTTCTGGAGTCATCTTCTTCTCATGCAGGTACAAATCACTCCCTAGGAAAGTGAACTACTTATCTGTGATCAATGCCTTTAAGCATCATCACAGTACACAGAAATATACGCATAAATAGAAAAAACAATAACTTTACTATTTCTTAGTCAATTAGTTCAGCATTCAAGCAGGAACTTCAAGTAAAAACATCAAGGGATCCTTGTATGAGATATTGGAAATCACCTCACTGGGAAGATCTCCTTAATATTTTAGACTATTTATGTACCATCTGATCAGGTACCCGCAGAGGTAGAATTTCATTGGTAGGCAGATCAGGCATTTTTTAGCTTCACCCTTGAAAATCAAAGCCACTGGTATTTTTTCCCAGACCTTAATAAACTTGCATCTCCATAATTCAAAAGTATTCACCACGTTCTCAGACAGTAAACTCCTTCAGTTTTCTAATGAATCTTAACTCTGCCAAAGCTGCAATCCTCTACTATAGAAAGGAAATATTTTGTTTTAAAGGCATTACAAGAAGAGTCAGTGCATTGGACTCTGAAAATTTTCCTTTCTAAAACAATAAAATGCTTGAAAATATTTTGTGGCTGCTTTTGAATAGTGAATTATTTTTACACAAATGAGAGCTAAGTCATCTGACATTTATAAAGTGTTTTGATAAAAATTAAAATCTGATTTAATCACCTGAAAAAAAATCAGCTTATTTCACAAGGTCTAAGTTCACTGGTGATTTTCCTACAGTGCATGAAGGCCAACATTGTAGCATGCAAAGATTTAACCTGGGGATCAGTTTCCAAAAAGACATGAAAATCAAAGTAGAAAATTGGCCAAATATGAACTTTGAGAGCATACTGTGGCCAAACAGAATAACGAAAATCTCTGATGTTCAAACAGAGCTTACACAGAAACAGGGAAGTTATTTTACCTGATTTAAGTATTCATACAAATATTACTGGAACACTGAATTTTGTTCTGAAGTATGTTGCAATTCAGTACTAGAAAGGAACTTCAAAATTTTAAAAAATCAGAACTGACACACAAATATAATTAAAGAATTAAAAAGACAGAAATTTCATCAGCGATTACACTTGCTTAGCTAATTAAAAATATGACAGTGAGACAAGCAATTTAATTTCTTTCAATAAGAATGTGTATAAGAACAGAAGTTATGTACGGCTTTTCTGTTTACCAAGCAACAGTATCATACCTGCAATTGCATAAGATAACGCTAGACAGACCTTGGGCTACAAATAAGGTGCAAATGTTTTTATGGGGAAGGTATTTAACTACTGGAACAAGTTATGATGTCTCTGGTGAATTTTCCATCGCTGGAATTTTTTAAGTAAAGAGTCAGTGTTTTTCTAAAAGATATACTCTATTCCAAACAGAAAAAAATGAAGCAATGTCTCTGGTTTGCATGAGCAAGGCTGGTCAGACTAGGTCATTAAAACTATCCTTCCAGTATTATAACGTATGGACCTACAACTACGTAATATGAGAATAGTGTCCAGTTTACCAGACTATAATCCTATTCGAGCTTTTTAAATATTGGCACATTACCTCGCTTCCAGCCCCAGCTTCCCCTGTACCACAGGCTTGTTGAAAATCAACATCTAGGAGGATATTAACTTAAATTCAGCTGTCTGAAAGCTAGCTGTTTAGTCTGAGCTAGTCACCTAGGTCCTTTCTATATTCAGTGGACAAAATTAGGCACTTTCATGAGTCTATTTCTTGCAGATATCTTGGGCATCTATTTTCAGCTAGGATAAGTCTGCAGGTGTCTCTCTCTTTCCATTGACTACAGAAGGTGTCTTAGTTTAGACTACTTTAAACTCATACCTAAAAGTGGCCAAAGTTAGATGAAAGGAATCCATCCTTAATACTCTAAAGATCTCTTTCAAAATCCTTGGATACAAGTTAGTTAGATCCACTAATTTAAAACATCTGGCATTATTAGATCATACTCAAACTGTGCTTCAGTTACAGTGAAGGGCAGATTAAGTTTCATCACCATCATAGCGTATAAATTCAACTCATCTGTATTCTTCTAGGAAAAGAAAAATTAATATTTTTAATAGCTCTTTCTTATTGCACTATTTTTCAGAATTCTGTAATTCCTATCTAATAATGAATTGGACTGTATATTCATTTTTAAAAGTTCTCCACTGCCTTGGATGGGATTCACGGCATTAAACATAGATACCTACAACCTGCACTGCCATTACAGCCAAATGAGTCCAGAAAATACTGCCAGCAGACACCAAGGTGTCTTATCTTTGCATAAATGTCCAAATTAAGATAGATGAAACAGTAAAAAACCTATTCCTCTTCTTTGACTATTATAAGAATTGGGATGACTATTTCAGTTTGGCATGTGCACAGTGCAAACATCTAAAGTTAAGATGAATTATTAATTTGATGAATTTTGTTCTTCCACAATCTGGCTTTGGCTGCTAATTTTCTCTTGTTCTTACTTTTTCATTACTTTAATAATCTTCTCAAACACTTGAGTCTCATTAGCCTCATAATAAAAGACTGGCCTCAATTCCGCAGGTGATGAGGCCATTCAAACTTCCTAGGGCTTCTTTACACTGAAATAATCACCATCATCACCATCATCATCACAAAAACAAATCCTTTTTATCACTTACAAAGTCAGAAAGTAACTTCTGCAATAGCAGAGAATAATTTCCACAATAGATTATCTTTCATCTTCCTTCATTTGCAAGGGAAGAATAACCAGGTTATGTTCAGTTACATCTTTTTCACTTGTATGTACTTCGAATATTTTTTTAAATCTGAAGTCTTTCAGAGGTGTATTATGAGCAGTTACATTAGTGCCTGTCCGCTCACACCACCATCCTCACTTACTTCAGAAACAATCCAAATGTACAGCTTCCCAACATAGCAAAGAAAAAGAGTGACTGTAGCACAGAGTAGCATTGTATTAGTTTGACATGGTCTGTAGGATAATGATTTAAATATTTTTTCAGTATCTTCTCATTACTTAAAGTCTTTCTTTAAAACATATTTACACTCATCTTTTCACTACTAAAGTAACTGCACTTCCTCAGTCTCCTATTTCCTCCCCAGTCTTTTTACAATTCACCTTACAAGGGCATCCCTACAACAAGCCTGTACTCCTTAGCTCACAGTGAGACATCTTTTCATGAACAAGCTTGACTGTTCTGAGGCTTCAGCAGCAGTTCAGTATAGATGGACATCTTTGTCCCTCTGCAATAGCTTTAAGGGAAATGTTCTGTGTTTCCATGACAAATGTGGTGATGGCTCTGTGCTGCTTCCAGTTGCCTGGGAATTTCCCTATTTCTCTTTTCTGTAACAGTGACAGACTCCAAGTGTAAAGAATGTTGCCTGATATTCCTGCACATCTCAGCTGTAAACTGCCAAACCCCCACTGGACTTCTCTTCTCCCTTGGTTTGTGGATGGCTATCTCCAGTCTTGAATTCAAATTGATACCTGTTCCTTAGTCTGATGTCTATCAATTTCTCCTGTTGTCTAGTGTCCCACATGTCATTATTTGGTCTTTGAAAATGCAGATCTGTTTTCCAGCAAGGCAATGAATTTTTACTTCAGAAAGAGGAAATATGTTCTGGTGTTTGGTAGAAAGAAAGCATTGATTCATCTGTCACAGGTCATAACCATTGTTCCATTTCCAGTCATAATAACACTGATCGTGGAACTGAACATAAAAGAAGAACTTCATAAACTGCCTTTCTAAGCTTCCTCCAAAATCCCCCTGTTTGTCTACTCAAAATTTCACATGGCAGCTGACATACACCAGTGATTTTCCAAGCTTTTTACCATATAGACTCACTTGAGAAAATTGAATATATTTTGTGTGCAGTTACAAATAGATGAAAACTTGGACACTGGTTCTCTCACAACTGTTGTTTAGTGATTTGCAAATACTGTTTGAAGCAGTGGAAAAATGCAAAATACAAAAACCTGATTGAAATTATTTACTGTTTCTAATTTTATTACTGGTTTCCTGAACAAAAACATGTATATACACATGTATAGGGAATGGTCAGAGAGTCTAATGCTTTGAGAAAGTCTCTGACCAACTGTTCAAGCACTCAGCAACTGTGTCATTCACACAGGCTAAATGTTTCCCTGAAGCATCACACATTCTTTGTATGTGAACACTGCACATGAACATGTGCTGAAGAACACCTGGGATTAGGCATGTATTGCAACCTAATCAGAACTACAGTGCCTGTGACATTAATCCAACTGGGCATGATTACTGAAACACCAGATACCTGGTAAAAGATGAAAAAATATCAAACAAACCCAAACAAGCTTTCTAGAAAAAATATGGTTGGTCCTGGAAAAACCTGTACATAACAACGATTGTATAAATACAAAGTATGTTTTCAGTCAATTATTCACTGGAGAGTTTGGAAGAATGAAAACACCCAGACATTCTGTCATCACTGTGAAGCGTTGAGCAAGGATATCAAACAGCACAGACACAGTGGTACAACTACTGTCTCACCTGCGCTGGGCAGACCAACTGAATAGGCCAAGCAAGACTCAGCACTGTACTGACTTGCATTTGAGCAACTAAATCTCCTCCACCCACTCTCCTTGCCCTCTGGAAAAGACCTCTCTACCCTTTCTGAAACTCCAGTTATTGATTCTTGATAGCAATTCCAACAGTGCCAGGAAGGGAGTCAAGCTCATTACTGCTGGTGGATTGGTCATCTGTGCCCTGAGCTGTCATGGTGCATGTGTTGATTTGCTTCATGCTCTGCTCAGCTCTGGTAACACAGAACAAAAGCACTTGGACTAGCGCATCTGGAAAACCTATCATGGGTCCAACAGAACATAGTGTCTCAGACTGCGCATCACATCTCACTTACTTGTCCTTGTTGGATAGGAAACACTATGTCTCACTGGTCTGGTGTATCTTTCAAAAAGGCCTATTTGTTTCCTCACTTTGCTTTGCCATTCTATGTATAACACAACACATAAACATGAGAAAGTGTTTGGAAACATCACAGCAGGAGAATTGCTAATAAAATCAGACTTTATTTAGGGTTAGAAACTCTAGATGACCATAGGTGCTGTCCTCTCATGGGTAGGAGAATTCCATACCCCGAAAAATAAGGGCAAACCAAACTACATGCTTTTTTAAAAATGGCTATGCCTATGCTGCAGTCATAGTAAATCATCTGACATTGATCTCCATGCTACCAAAGCTAGACAGGTAAGAAAGCTCAAGACAGCTCAGGAGACCTTGCTCTGATGACTCTCACTGCACTTCTGTCACATTTTGGCCTAGGGAGAGGAGGCTGAGGTGTGGGTTTTTCACAGTTTATTAACATGAATCTCTGAACTCCTGACCTACTGGCTATGCTCCCTCTAACACAGCCCAGGACCCTGTCAGCCTTCACTTCTTCCAGGCCACCAGGCTTATGCTCAGCTTGCTTAACCTCCACTCCAGGTCTTTTTCAGCAGAAGTGCTACCCTGGTTGAGTCTCAACATGGACAAAAATGCAGCTGCTTCCTGTCACACTACTAATGCACATCTGCTTGTTTGACACCAATACATGTGTGTGCTGGCACATGTGAGATTCAGTGATATATACTGTGTTCAGGCCATCCATCAGTTATGAGAGGCACTTCCACTTTGGTTCTGTAATGAACCACACACAAACACATTCAAACACTTGTCCACCCTACTACAAAAACACAAGTTTCTTCTAGATGAGAAGTATACCCTCGACAAAAAGTTTAGATATAGCAAACATGATCCAAGGTTCTTTATTTTGCAGTTCTGGTCTTTATTTTATTAGTCCTATTTTCTCTTCCATAACATATTATAAGCAATCCAGTATATTGTGAGTAAGAAAAAAACCCCACAAAACCACTTGTTATATTTTTCTGTACACCCTATTTATCGGTAAGTACAAATTCATGGTTTTTATTAGTCTGGACACTTTAACTAGGACTGAAAAATAAAGATGAACCTAGACTGAGATGGAATTATTCTAAAAGCGCCTCATCAGAATCAGCTTTATGTTCAGTGAGCTACAACTTATAAAACCTGAAATCTGCATAATAAAATGAAAGAAAACAACAGATGTCAGGAGGGCAGAAAATGGATTGCGCCACTTGAACGGAGAGAGAAGCAAGATTAAAAAGTCAACAAGTGCGGGTGCATGTACTCCTCTCTGCTGTACAGCCAATATAATGTAACTGTGATAGGCAGGTGTTACTCTCCAGCACTGAATGGGCAGCTTAGATTTGAGAAAGTTCAGGTACTGGCCTTTAAACTGAATATTTAAGTATTTTGACCAGTGGATCCTTTAAAGCCAACTACAGATAAATGCACAGTAATTCAGGACCATTAACTGTGCCAGAACTGAAACTGCTTACAATGAAGTAGACTATCATAAATGCAGGCATAAAATCAACATTAATAATAACAACACTGCATTACAAGTCAACTCTTGTAAATACATTTATCTGAACATCAAGTAAAATGAAAAGACTGCATACAGTGAATCTTTCAGGGAATTTATGAAAATTGAGAACTCCTGATATGCCTGCCCATCTCTAAAGCCATATTTCTTATCTCTCCTGTGCCAAAGGAATAACTCTTCTGCCCTCAACTAGCGAGACAAAACTTTGCTAGAAAAATCTTTTCGAGAGAAATTTTGTTCTAGGACAAGGTCTTTAAAGAATGTGCTTATGCTTAACTCCTAAAAGAAGGATTTTCATAAGTAAATGCAGAATTCAATGAAACAGCTCCAGGTAAACTAAGCCTTTGTACTATTCTACCTTAATTTGTCCCCAAATCCAGTTACACTCATTTTCTAGGTGACTTTCTTCCATATTAGGCAACCATCCAGTAAGATAACCCAACTTCTTTAGCAAACGTCACTCAAGAATGACAAAATGCTGATGCCGTGTCACTACCAGCCTAGGTCAGAGTCAAGTACTCTAAAGGTGAATGTCCACATCATACTTCCATTCCCAAAACCCACCTAGCTGTAATATTTTTAGCTCCAAAATCCTGTTTCCTAATTCACTAATTAACCAAACATTTTCAGGATAAAGTTTAGAAAATTAAAGGTACACAGCAGTATTCAAGAACTATTTCAAATTAAAGATCTCTTTTTTTGACCATGCCAAACCCCTTCAATAGTTTGAGCCCCAAATAAGAAAAAGCTTCCACCTCACCTTCACCACTCCACTTTCGTGCATGGTGACACAGTTGCTGGGATCCTCTGAAAGTTGATATAAAGCCTGAGCTGTAGCTCTGTGAACTAATGGATCCTTTGCCTTCAGGTAACGTACTAAAGGAGCCACAGCCTTGGCCTCTCCAAAGGCAACTCTGTTGCTGCCCCACATGCAACAGTGGGCAATCGCCTCTGCTAAGTGACGTTTTAATTTGTTATTGTTCTGAAGAAGGTAAAAACATAATAAATTAAAGTCAACACACACAACAAAAAATTCATAGTTAAGCAGAATTGTATTCTCACACATCTTTAAGGCATCCTAATTTAATTGCAATACAATTAAAATTGGAGAGAGCTGTAAGGCATAGAGCTATGAAAGTCCCTTAATTCTCTTTTTATAGCAAGTGCTGTGAATTTTTATATTATTTCAAAGGTACTTTTAGACTGACTAGAAATTAGATAAGATAGCATTAAAATGTAAAATATAGCCCCATCACTGAGATTTTCTGCATGTTCAGATTAATGTTTTCTTAACCCTTTGCGCTTTTTCAATATGGCAGCTGTACCTCTCAAAAGCAATATTCTACAACAGTAACCATTAAAATGAAGCTCATTTTCCAAACCAGTTTTAGTACCAGACACAGACTGTTTTGATGTCCAATATACATCCCCATAGAGGAATGGTTCTACAGCTCTTCCTTGTAGCTCCTGCAAAACCAACTGCTCTTCTCATAACCTTTTAGCTGGGCATAATGCAGACAGACATTAAGAAATTCCAATGCTTTGTATGATGTGTTTAGATGTTACTTACTGTGTTTGCTAGCTTGGACAACAGAGGGACGACTCCATGATCTGTCATAACAGCCAAGTTTTCTTCATCTTTAGCTATATTTGCAATGGCTGCACATACACTTGTCAAAACTTCTTGATCCTTTGATTTTAGCAAATTGACTATCAGTTCCAAGCCACCAACAAAAGATCGAACCATTTCCCCAGAATTCTAAATGAGAATCAAAAGAAACATAGTTTTAAAATATTCAATCAGTATTTATATGCAAATGTTTAAAAAAGAGATTGGCATGACATATCTTTTCAAAACTGCAGCTATTGCTGTGTTGCCTTCACCAAGAAATATGGCTAATTTGGAACTTGGAGCTCTTTTGATTGACATATGAGAGTTAGAATGTTTTACACACCACCATCCAGGCAGAAATTCAATGCCTAAATAAAGGTATCTATCATTTTTCATACCACAGGCTATAAAAGTCTCAAGCTGTCACTTTAGAATGGTGCAAGTCTCCCTTACCAGTTGTATCAGAGTGATCAGACGGGTGCCTCGCACACCTTAGGGCATCTAACACAGCAACAGACAGTCCTGTTTAGGCTCTCAGTGTCTCCTGTTTCCTACATTTAGTCTGACAGCTAAGACAAAGGAGTGACAATATTATTTTCTTGTATCAATGCAAATAAGTATTCAGGAATATTTAAGAGGGGAAGTTACAAAAGTCATGACAGCAACTGTGGGAGAACCATGGTGCACCTCAGAGTATGAATGTGCAGGGATGGAAAGAAAGGTCTGCAAGTGGAACTATGTTAATTTGCTTCTTTCAACAGGTCAATAGGAGAATTTTGAATAAAAACTACCAGACACTCTCCTGAAACCCTTTGGACTTCATGCAAGTGCAAACATGGATTGTATGAACTTTCCTAGGGCTAGGGAGTGACCCTGAAGACCAAGCATGGTTTTGATTATATTTATTTCTTTTGGGGGGCTGATTTATGAACAGAGTAGGCTCCAACTGTATTGTGTTAGCTTTGCTGAGCAAATCTATCAAATCACTCATGGACTTGGTAAACGAAGATTTCACAAGATGCTGCAGTTTCATCTTTTTTTAGTTTTGGGTCTAAATGTCAAACAGAACTCTTAGCTGTGATGTTTCCTTCTCACAGAAAGCAAAGCAGTGGGTAGGCTCATTGGGAATGAAACATTTTTTGCCACAGGCAGAACAAATCTTGAGACTGGAAAGCAGAGGTTAAAGCCAAATTGTGTAAGGATAAAAAACAGAAGCCACAGCATGCAGAAAAAGGGCAGCATCCAAGAGCAAGCTTCATGCAGAAATCATAAAAAACCCCAAATGAACAAATAACAGAAGTCCTTATAGAAATTAAAATAGAATCTAAATACAGAAGGATAATACAGGTTTGTGGCTCAGAAAAGCAGCTAAGAGAGAGATGGAAGGGCAGTGCTCTGCCACTACTGTTACCATGTGAGCTGCATGTAGAGGCTGGTGCGCTAAAAGAGGGTTTCCCATGGATATATCAGCGTAAATATTCCTCTATCATTGCCAGTGTATGCATACCACAATGTAATGTATCTACAGACAATCAGCTGAATTAAAACAATGTTTTTCCATATCAGTTTTCATGTTTGTCTTGAAATTTTAAAATTTGACCCAAGGTGGTATGTAATGGGTTACACAGAAAGCTTTCTACACACAAATTTCTTACCTACATGTATTCCAGGGTTAGAAGCTAAATGACCAGACATGGGAGGAGGAAAGAAAATGAGATATTTTATACATACTTCCATTCTTTGAAAGTCAATACATTACCTTGCATAAAAATATTGGCTCAACAGATGAGAAAGGCTTCTGTTCAACAGGGAAATGCTACAGTACAAGGTTTAAGAGTTGAAAGGGGCCCTGAACATGATTCTGTGTTTCTGCATGGTTCAGATATCTGTGTATTATTATTCTGGCTTTTGAAAGGTGTTCCATGAAGAGATAAGATAGCCCTGATCTCATCTTAATGAACCAGTATCTACATTTTATATTTTCCTACCTATACATATTTTCTTTCCAGGTGATTATAACCCTATTTGTTGAATTTCTTTTCTGACAAGCTTATACTTTCCACATTTTGTAATGGAGTGCAGTCCAACTAAAGTCATGGAATAACATATAAACAATCCAGCAGTAAGAAAAAGAAAAGAGTTTCAATAATCATCTGTGAAACCAACTAAACACAAGCACAGAACTTTCTACCAGTGATGAAAAGCAGAGGGAAACTGCAGAAACCACATTTCAGGGAAGTTTCCCAAATGTGATTGTGGGTGTAGTCTGGTGGTCTGTGCAAGACAAAGAGAAAAGCAAAACAGCAAGAAATTTGAAGAACAATGAGCGGAAAGAAGGACAAAATGAGAGCTTTAAAATCCATTATGTTATGTACAAGATTTTCTTTTTTTTCAGAGAAATTTAAACAACAAACACAATCTTTTTTGTACCATTTAGCAAAACAACATACTTGCTTTGTACAATAGATTTCTAGCTTTTTTAAGTGAAATATGTGTATTTATTTTATGCAATTGCCATACCTCAATATTTTAGAAAGAATTTATATGAAGTTGTGTCTCTGACAGCAGAGGCCTAGACTTAATTCTTTTGAATCTATGTTCTTTGACTGTACTTGTATTAATAATCAGATACTGCTCATAGTGTAAAGTCTAAAGTAACTTCTGTGATTTTAGTTTTCAAATACTCTCAGGCATTTTAAATCACACTTTTTAAATTAGCACTCGAGAAACAAGAATATATAACATGTCTTTGGAAACACTTATTTTTGCTTCAATTAGAAAAAAAATGCAATCTTTACATTCCACCTTCGAAATTAATTGACAAAAAACTTACTTTATTCCAACCCCAAAGGGCATGTAATTTCCGGCAATTGGTGTGTGTTAAGCTTTCATATTTATCTGTACTACAATTTATCCAGGTGTCCCACTCCCTTACCTATTGTGACAAAATCTTACTAGTTGCCCTAACAAGGCTACTCAGGTAGTATTAGGCAGGAAAAGAATGTTAAGAATAAAGCCTAAGAAACTGTCCTTACAGAGAAAAATATTGATAAAATCATTGACAAGCAACAAAATACATAATTGTATTGTATATATCTCAGTGCATGTGTTAACGATAGGCTGAACGGATCTGTTTTAACAATATTTCCTGAGCTGAACAAAGTAAGAGGCCAAACACAAAGGCATTTAAAGAAGCAACACAAATGTAAAAAAAATCAAAAGGGGGGAGAAGGCTTGATTGTATTAACAGGAGATAACTTCATATCGTTATAATTGTTGTACTTTTTAATGCAATATTTAACCTGAGGTGATATGAAAAAACATGGATGTTTAAACTATGTTTTAAGTGGATAAAGAAGAAAGGAAGAGATAATAGAATTTTTCATTACTTCACATGACCACATCTTCTAAGCAGTTGAGAGCGAAGTTTTTATCCTCAGAAAGTATGATAAATACTACTTTAAGATTGGATTCAAGGGGAGTAGTTTTCAATCTTTAGCAGTAAAAAACCACCTATCTGGCATAGATGCTGAGGCCAGAAAAGTTATCTGCTGCGTTAATACAAGCCTCATCCCACTACTCTTATTATGTATTTGCATCTTGCTGGCCTGCATGACTATTAACAAGATTGAGTTAAATTTCCCTTTTCACTTATTTCTATATTGGCTTCAGCCAAGAAGAGAAACAGTGTGAGATAGACCAGCCTTGAACACTTTTTTTTAATTAAGAGCAGAAACTGTTATGGTATTTGCAGGACTTGGTCTTTGTGGTATTTATACAAGGAGAACATTGGGATTTTTGAGTTTTCTCTTTGTCATATTCTATGTTTTTGGTGTTTACTTTCATTAAGTAAATAAAGTTCATCAGTCTTAAGATGAGACATACAGGTCTTGTAGAAGAACTACTGGATTCTTTGGTAACCTAATTCCTTTTTTATTTCTTCCAAAGTGAAAACTGTTTTCTTTACTTAAAAGATTTAAAGCTAAACACCTTATTACAAAAACACATTGTGTTTATCTTTAAAACACACTCCACTTGAAAGATAAAGGTTTCTCCACTAAAGACAAATTATATTTCACTCTTAGGACATCTTAAAAAGCTTAAGGTGTCAAAGCTAATTTGTCAAATTGAATTTCTTTTGCCCAAAAAAGTGATGGTATGGCTATGCAAACTTTAGTTATCAAGAGTCATCTTTACACTACCTTTTCTTTAATGAAGGAAGCTTTTTCTTTTCATTTGCTATTGCCAACTGAATAACTTCTCATTCGAGTGCACAAACAAATTTAAAGTTCAATATAAAGAAATGCGAAGAAGTTTCTATATAATAGCTGCTTAGTGAAAATGGAAAACACAATTTATATAAGGAAGTCTCTAGTCATTGTTCTTATTAAATAACTCAGTGGTAATATTGATCAAATGACTTGATCTTTTAATGCTAATTTTATTCCTGTCTGTATAGCTGTGGAGGTTTCCACTGTAGCAGAACAGACGAAGAAACATTTGTAAGATGAGACTACTTCCCTACATCTCACAACTTCTGTGTTGGAAAATACAGTGTGTTGGGAAAACAAAATCAGACCATCAACATGGATTTTCCTTCCCTCTTTACCTCATGGAAGCAACTAAACCAAAGCAACAAAGCAGAGTTGCTTTAACATGGTTCCAGTGCTACTCTACAGCCTGTATGGGCAGAATTCCTCTTCAGAATTCTCTCTCCCTCTTCAGGGGTTTGATCACTGCACACTTGGCAACTGTATTGCTATTGACAGTTTCTAGAAACCAAAGTGAAGCCAATTATCCAAGCATACAGCCCAAGAAGGCATGCGATGCATGTTCTCTAAAAAATGGTGGAGGGAAAGAAAGTCTACATAGTCACTAATGCAGCTTTTAGTAGATCTGTCTATTGTTTTCCTTACTTTTCAGTCTGCCAGACCTGAAGTTACCTGAAGTTCAGTCCTGGGTAATTGCAAAAATTGTTTGGTTTTTTTTTTCCACAGAAGCAGTGAAACAATGAATATCAAAGCCCTTTGAGGCCACAGTTGTCTCAACTATTTTAGATTATTCTGAGGAGAATTAAGTAACGGGACTACAAGAAAAAACACTGAATAACTGGAAAAACTGCAAAAACATTATTTACATAGGTTTTGGATTGAATTGAATTCAAACATGTCTCAGCAAAATTCTTATAATCATTAATATGTTTATCAAATAGTCATCACTAATATGTAACTTAATATTGTAAAGGTGCAAGACAGCAATATTAGAATGTTCTGAGGATGGTCGAGCTAAACAACCAATACAGTGACAACACAAAGTTGTAAGTTGTTAAAACAGTTATTGTTTGTGTTTTTGCAAGTCTGGCATGGTTCCCAAAATAGAGTGGGCAATAAGAAGGCAATCATATTATGTTGTACCACTCACCATTACAGACCACTGAGAGTCTGAACAAGCAGCATGAAGTATAAAATTTTAGTTCAGTCAAAAGTTTCATCACTAGATAAAATGATCGCTTGAAATCTTCTGGTTTATATTACATGGCAAATGAAACACAATGATCTCCATGCTCTTTTCTTGCTTCAGGTTCTATGGAAATCCCACATGGCAAGTGAGAGGGTAAAGACAGGAAAAAATTGACATGGACAAAAAGGAAAAACAAAGAAGGGAGGGAAAAAAATAGAGGAGGGTGGGGTTTAAACCTTTTCTAGATTTTTAAAATTCAATTAGCGAGTCAGATTTAAAAGTAATGAAGCTACACAACAAGCTGTTGACTAGCATGTGTAGCTGTTAATAAACTAAGCTACAAGAAAAGCTGGTCAAATATTTTCCAGTGGAACAGTATTCCATCAGAAAATGCTAATGGAATGGAACCAAAACCTTCCATAAGAACACAACGACTTCTTGAAAAGTTTTGACAGAAACCAGGCAGAAAGACAGGCTAAATAACCAAAGTGTCTCTTCATCTTTTCTCTTGTCAGCCAGATGGCTGGTGAGTAGCCTGCCAGGCTGCTTGGCTTCTAGTTTTCATAGAATCCCTGACTTCTTGCCTGATGGGCTGCCAAACAGCTGGAAAGCCAGGTCTCCAGGAGCTCCTAAGCTTTTTGGCTTCTCATGGTCTCCAAGCTCTCAGGCAGCTGCTTTGCATGGAACTTAGGGCCCAAGGCTCCCGTGCAAGGGAGATACAGGCTACACCCTTTGCTTCCCATCTTCCACATTATGTGTTTTACAGAAACTGGACTCCTATTTGTAGACATTAAAGACCTCAGGGCAATTTATGTCAGTCCATTCGGGATCTCCAGCATGTCTGTAGGTGGCCCAAGAAACTGCTGAGAGCTGTTTCACTAAACTGGGCAGCCTGTGTCAAGAGTCACTGAATGAGCTGGTTCTGTATGTACTCTGAAAGCACGGCAGACACTGCTGGATTCACCAAGCTGGGTGTGGACTCCTGGGCTTCCTAAATCTCCAAGGACCCTGGTTCTCTGGAAGGCTTCAGGGGCAATCCAAAAATTCCTTTTTGTCTCTCTTACATTACACTTTTGATGCTTAGCTAATAAAAAACGCTTAAAAATTTGGAAGGTCTAAATCCAGATATCAGGGATTAAAAAGTGCAAAAATGAGAGCAAATATAGAGAAGGATGCATGACAGATGTAAAAAATAATAATGTCTAGAGAAAAGAAACAGAAGAATATAAAGAGAGCAGAAAGAGGACTGAGTTTGAACCACCAAGGTTTCTGTACAAAATTGCAAGAAGCACAGCAAAGCAAACAAAGAAACTGGAAAACGCTGTACATATGCAAGAAGGGAATTTTGACATTATAGGCTTAACCCAAGAATGGTACATAAGCAACAATGCACTCACTGATACTATTTAACTAAAATTTTTAAAATTTAAAACAAAGGAACAGCAGTGTGCAGTGTAGAGCATGATTATGCACTGTAGTTTTAAATTAATAAAATGTGCAATCAAAGCACTTTATTTAAAACAGAAAATAGTTTTACTATTTTTTAAAGAATAGAAGAATTTACAACTTCAACTACATTTCTTTCCTATTCTTAGTAAAAAAATGCTATCTGTGGTTTTATACATATGGTTATGTTAAAATTTCCATAACAAGCAAAATCTATGTAAGAATAGGTCATCAGCAGCATATTTTCTACCCACAGGTTAACTCCAGACTGGTGGCTGTAAAACTCACTTCCTCATTATATAATACTGTTGCAGGACTGGAGACTAATTTACCATCACACGTACCCATCTCATGATCCTTCCCTCTTAAACCTGGTTTAGTTGAGATTTGGTTTCGGGTTATTGTGTTTCAGCATGGAAACATATTTCTATTTCCCCTTATGAAAGAAATACATAGACAACTTTAGATGTCTCATCATCTTTCATCACACCCATGATACTCCCTTGAAGAGTTGAAATCACGATTTATCAGAAAAGGGTGAGATGTCATTCTACAAGTACATCTTAAGAAAACAGAGTAACTTGCTCTCTCTCTTCAGTCTCTGACTGTTTACTTAAATTATTTTGACAGACACAGCACTGTAACAGCTACTGAGAAGTAATTAACTCTACCCTCGCTGAAATCAGGACAACTCTATACATAGAGTTAATGAAATTCTTTGAAAAAGTCTCACAGTTGTAGCACCAAAAAGGCAAAACCTGAAAGTTGATATGCAGGCACATGGGACAGAAAACCACGATGCCTCACATTACCATTCGCACTCTGTTTGCACCCTTTGTTTGCACAATTCTACTAAATATGGGGACAGAAAATAATCTCTAGAATTTTCTTCCCTTCTCCTTTTTTTTTTTTTAAAAATTTATTTAAAGATTCTAGTAGAAAGTTCCTCTGTGAGGAAATAGGAATTTTCATACAAACTCAAACTGGCAGTGTTCCTTTTATTGGCACAATGCATTCGGGCGATTTTTATAATAGCCCAAATTACATCTTTGTATAATTTCTCCAAATGTTTATGTTTGGGCTGATGTACGTTGGGAGAACACTACAAATACTGTTTTTCAAAGAAGCATCATAACCAAATATTGCTGTTCCAACATCAACAGAGTTGGGTAGACTTCTCTTATTCATTTTTCATAATAATTTGTGTTTCTTGGACAGTGCACTCACACTTGATCACTAGCAATGTGCCTGCAGTAGTAACTTTTCCTTTTGGCCGTAAGGAACTAATCAATAAGAATCTGCTTCTATTAAGAAAATTCCTTTGAATAAATGACATTGACTCTTTATGCCTTGTATTTTAAAGAAAGGTATGAACTACTTTATCCAAAATCATGAGATACTTGTCTAAAACCCCCAAGTAGGACTTTCAGGCGCTGTGCAAATTTTCTCAGGAGAGTTTTACCACACAAAGTATATCACTGACAGCAAGATCTTCACTCTACAAGAAATTTGTCAAGCTAAAAATATTTAGCAGTAATGCTGGTATATGAAGCAATGGTTGACATGAAACCAATACTGTGGTTGTCAGAGCTCTATGTACTACAGTGTTCAACATATCCTCTATTTAAACAGTCACAGATCTGTCAGGGACCAAATATCACTGACCTTTACCATATTTCTGTAACAAAAAATACCACTTAGCTACATCACACTGATACACTTCTATCCTGTGGGAAGTACTCTTAAACAGATTATGATGAGAGTAAGTGCATGAAAGGGAAACATGTAACCACATGCTATGACAATAATTGCCCTATCAGAATGACTGATTAGCTTCTAAGATTTTATAAATACAGAAAATAACCTTTAAGTTGGTTGCAAAATGAAAACAACTGTGCAGAAAAATGGATGCTGCATTACATTGTTATAAAAATTTGTTTATGATACTATTAACAAGTTTGATTTCATCTGTGAACCTCCACAACACCGAAGACAACCTCTACAGCTTCCACAAAAGAACACAAAAAGAAAAAAAAGCATCCATGCTCACAGCTATTTGAAACACAGTTTGCAGTCCCAAGTACAGGCTTAGAAAGGCCAGAACACACATAACCCTTTAAGGCCATGTACTTACTACAGTTTTTGAAGCAAGCACTGCATAAACCAAACTGCTTCTTGGAAGACAGTGTAAATTGTTGAATAATATTAACTTTTAACAAAAAACCCCAAATTCTCGTTAGATAGAAATAGTTGCTGCACTTCCTCAGTGTGGCTGTAGTTGCTGCTTTATACATATTTCTTTCTATTCAGTGTCAGCGGAAAGGGTATTATTGGTAGGTTTGTTTCAGTGAGCCACTTGGCCTCAGTGTCACACAAAGAACTCTTTGTGGGATCACAGATTAGCATTAGGGCAGGCAGCCAAGAGAGATGAAAGGAGGATAGCTACACTAAGGGTGTACATAGCTTGTACTCATCAAACACCCCAGGGGAAAAAATGAAGAAAAAAAATCCATGTAATGCATAATTTCAGTAGGTGTCCTCTATTCCCTTAGTTTCTGAAAAACTGCTTTTAGTGGAAGCTCTAGTAAAGTGCAGCTCTACTCTGGCACTTCAAGTCGCAGAGTCTTACATATAGGAAGTATCACCTCAGTACTGTGATCAAGTAGTATTTTAACATACAGTTACAGCAATATTGTTCAAGAGAGAGGCAGGTATATTCATACCTTGACAGAGGAGACATGTTTAGACTGTACCATTAGATACCAAAAAACTTCATTGCACTAGAGTTCAGATTAAGAAAAAAAGGATGAAAATATAATTCTGAATAATTAGCATGTGTGGAAAATGACAAGCCAGCTGCCTTTGTAGAAATCATTGTGAAGAAATATAAACCACTTAAGTAATAAAAAACAAAACCAAATATTCTCACAATATATCCACGTATCTCTATAGCCATATATCTCTATCTACATCGAATCATCTACATAAATTAATAGCAGTCATACAGTGCTCAATTCCAGACAGGAAGCTGCCTGCAAAGGATGCTATGGATATCTAGCACTTTGAAGGAATTACTACTCTTTACATAGTCAGGATTTCTAATTCTGTGTAGAAGGATATATATTTTTGGTATAGTAGAGAAAATATGCAAATGTTGCATTAAATATAGAGGTAAATCAGAAATGGAAGCTAGTACTGTACAAGGATGAAGGAATAAAGTTAGTACTCTAGGAAACTGCCAATGGGAAACAAAACCTTGCCCATTTATCTTACCACATGTCAGTGCTAAGAATTCACAGAAGATGACTTGCAGCTTATCCTCACTCTTTTATCTCTGTTTGGAAACTGACATGAAATAAATGAATAGCTCAGTCTTCTATGCACAACTAACCTGCACAACCACCACTATTCACAACTGGCACTTTTTGTTGGCAGTATGAGCAGAAAACCTGAAGATTACATTGGCACTGAGTCTGAAATATGCTCTGAAACGAAATAATGGTCTCCTGAGAACATAGCTGAAGTACCTTACAGTGAAGAACAACTAGAACTACCCATGCTATTCATAGCCTGTGAGTAGAAGCTTTCTGTTTACAGCATTGCCAGATTTTCACCATACTTTGCTTGGGAACAGTAAGGTTAGGTCCTGATAAGTTTTTAAATATATTTGCCAACACAGAAAACACTGTAGAGGCAAAACAGATTATATAATGGGTGCTAGATGGAGGACTAGTCACTTTTGAAAATTAAACACATACTTTTTTATGCATTTAGCAGAATAAAGAAAATGTAAGTAGCAAACAGCAAAGTATCGCTGGAAAATATCCAAATGTAAAAATTATATATGACTATATATATAACAAAACTGTTACTTTAAACACTTTCTTACCTTAGCATTTTCAATGCAAGGACAAAGAGCCCAAGCTGCACTTGCTTGAACATCTGGGTTAGGATTTCTCAGTGATGACCATAGCAAGCGAACTCCATCTAGACTGTCGATTATCCTGTTGTAGAAACAGACCAAAAGGGAAAAATTAATTATGGAGTATACAATGTTGAATCTCAAATTATATCAGTTTGTTTGGAATTCTGCTCTAAGAAACACTGGCACAATTCTGACATACTGTTTTGCTTTATGCAATGTGTTTTATTGTCAGCTAATCGCCATCAACGTATTCAGTAAACAGTGCTCACTATAGCAGATGAGTGTGAACAAATGATGTAGAGACAAATGTTTTCTCACTAAATCTCACTAATGTCATTCATTTTTTTCCAGCACTGTCATTCAGAGTTCTTATAGAAGATAAAGTAAACTACATTACAACCAGAACTCATAAACATGAAAACAAGCATGTGACTTTTTAATGATCTGCATGCAAAGGGAAATCTGAATTCGAGTATACTGGCTTCTTTCATATAGTAACAAATACTTTCCAAAACAAATATTTATGCCCAAAACTATGTACTTAACTTTTTATTAAGTCTATGCTTAATGTATTTACCTTGCTCTATGACATATTTTAAAATTCTATGTTTCTAATCAAGCATTAGAAATTAAAATAGTCACACCACAGAGCATCCTTTGTTGGACATGAATAATGTGTAACTTGTTTCCCATATGTTCCTTACTTACAAGACCAACACTGAGCACTATGTTATAACTACTTAAACATACTGCAATCAAAGTATCTTCATGACTAACTGAGAAATGAATTATCATCAGAATCATCTCTACACCATCTGTGTTATGTTTACATATTGATCAGGCTTGGGGATCATAACTTCACATTAGGTTCCAGTTAACACCCTAAAGGGAAAGGAAGGTCAAACAAAACTTAATAGCCTTTACTAACATGCATTTTTTTTCAAAAAACTGTGTTAAACTCAAAGTAGATGAGCTGAAGATGAAGGAAAGAAAGTACACCTTCATTGTCTAAACTAAAAAAAAAAAATCAGTTGCATAAAATGTGTTTACATCTTTAATTGTAAATGCAAGAGAATTTAAAACACATTTTTAAGAGAACTTAAAAAGAGCAGATAAAGCATGTCATTTGTGTTCACTATACATGCTTTGCCAGGAAATTTAAAAACTAACTATAAAATGAACTTTGTATGTGGTTCTATCACTGTTTGAAGCAGAAAAAATAAATAAGGGCATGAAGTCTGTCTAAAATAAGCAAGGACTTTATTAATAACATCTTTACGCAAACTGGTTAAACAACGTTTTTCAAAATAATACTTTTTGCACAAAGCTATGGTTAAACTAAAAAACACTAAGTTTTTTAAGATCTGCCAATTTCAGTACAGCTTATTTTATACACTCAGCTCCATATCAACTGCAAGAAAATCATCATTCAAAGGACGAATTCAGAAGTCTAAACACAATAAAACAGTATGAGCACAAATGACATGATTACGCATACATGTTCACATAGTAAGGATGACTTAAGTAAAAGCTGAAAAACAAGCTTTTAAATCCCTCCAAATCCCAAACACTTTTAAGCAATTTTAACATTACTCTCCTGTCATTTCATAAAGTACAAGGAATTTTTTCCTATATTGGAATTAATTAAAAAAGAACCCATGAATCTTTCCTCTGGTCAAACAGAGTACTGATCATTTACCAACATGAGGTACTTCCTCCCAAGAGAGGCTAAATATAAATGACCCAACTCCAACAAGTATATAAAAATCTAGAGATAGAAGCCAAAAACTGAGATCAGATTTTTCCACCACACTTAAAAAAACAACCTCTAGGCTGATTTATCTTTTCCTTCTATTTTTTTGAAGCTTCCTTTTCAACTCACAGTTTACTTTCATTTTCTTTTCAGTTTTCTTGTCTTCTCTTCAGTATTGCAAGGTAAACTAGCCTCACTCTATCATTAATTTTCTGAAGAAGAGTTATGCCTTTTGCTTAAAGACCTGAAAGACCAGTTGTCTTAGATGCAACAGAACACAGCTCAGAATATCTGAAAGTATAGTTTTCTGGCCATTCAACATGCATGAAATTTAGCTAGGAAAGAGACAAAACAGACAAAACAATAAAATCTCCAAATTACATTGTTCATCACTGATTACTTGCAGCTACACTAGATTAACGCAAATAAAAAGAACACTGCATACAGAAATGATGCTCTTAAATTCTCATTCTGGAAGAATTATCATTGTTGTAATCACCACGTAAGCACAAACCTTGTTATTTTCATCTTGCTGAGAACATACATTTGCCAACATAGAAAACACTGCTAAAGAGTTCAGTTTTTTAATCTTCCTATGGTTTCACTGCACAGTCCAGCAAATGAAGAAAATGGGTGCTGAATGAGCGTATTTGCCTGAACAGCAAAGGGAACACTAAAGTAAATGGTCCTGAAAAATGTTTCCTCTATAAAAGTGCTTAGACATTAATTTCCTTCCTATGTAAAAATTCCTTTTTAAAGCTGACAAAAATTCATTTTTCTTTACAAATAAACAAAGAGAGAGGAAAAGATATTATAATCTTGAAAATTTTAGCTTTGATGACATAATGCTAAACAATATTATGATTTGCTTTTGTATATAGTTTTTGTATCTAATTTTATTCCCAAAATATATTATAATATTATTAGCAGGATGTGGTAATAAAGCTTCTTACCACAATAAATACAACCAAATATAACAAAAAATTTACTTTGGTTGGCATTCAATTCTCTATTCATCCACAGCACATTATTCACTCTGTGGTTTCAGTCACTTAAATGATTTATTTTACAGTAATTTGTTGATATTCTGATGATAAAATTAAACTACAGTAAAATCTGGAGCAAACAACCACTCATGGCACTGTTAAAAGACAGGTTTTTTAATAAAAATGCAAAACATTTTCTTTGAAAGCTGAATGGAATCTCATAAAAGCTGAAAAAATACAATATTTAATTGATATAAACATCTTAACATTTAGTATTTTAATATTCCAATACTTAACTGCTTTACGGAATAGTTGTATATAGCATGCATGTATGCATGTAATACATCTAATGCACAGGAAATTATCAATAATCAAAATCTTAACAGGCATGCAACTCGCCCAAAGTAGAAATGTAAACCTTATTATAAGTAATTGCCACTTGGTCCTTCACTATAAATACATAACAATATATAAATACGTGGAGTTCAAAAGCAAGAGCCCAGGTTCTGAACAGTTGTGCCTCTATTCCTTAGTACAGCCAAGCATCTCACAAGACAACTGGACCACCTCTTCTAATTCAAAGCTCTCTGTCATAGGCTGATCTTACTTGATCACTGTTATGATTTAGAACAGGTGTAGATTATTCTGCTCCTCAAAATAACCAAAAGCAGCTGCAATGGCAGTTAGAACTGGCTGGAGTGAAGAGGCACTCCCGTCATGTGCTCCTGTGCTGGCCAGACATGATTAGAGGTGGAGAGATATATTCAGCTGGCCTCACTCCTGCCGAAAGGCAACTGCAAGGTGTAGGACCAAAACATCTTCCTGCTGCCAAGCAGAACACATGTATGGCGTACACAGAATACACCTTATGGACAAATATTTTTTATACAATTATACCTATTCAGAGATTACTGCAAATTTTAGATTACAGTGAATTGATATTTGCTATTTCACCTGTGCAGATTGATAAACTTAAGATAATTCTTTTAGTTACTTTTGTTGTCTGTTCACAAATAGGAGTTGCTTAATGAAGATTTTTCACATTATTTAAGAATCTCAATATCCTATCATTGAACATTATGAGCAAGATGTGGCTTATAATTCTAGAAATCTACTTTGCTTTTTTAATAGATCTAAGCCTAGCAAAGCTGTTAATCTGAAATAGTACTTCTCTTTCAAATTAGAAATTAATATTGAACATTTCCAGTAGAAATGTTAACATGAATTGCTTCAATACACATATGCACACACAGCCTAGACATCTGTTTGCCATAGCTAATGGTCTTTCTCTGTTACAGTGTTACTTACCAGAACTCTGAGAACTCCAGTTTAATTGCCTGCCAATTTAGACCACAAATACAAATGTAAATAAACAAAGTTATACTGACTCTGTATTGTGCTCACTGGTAAGATTACAGGGTTTAATTCTGTCAGAATGTAATCTCATCTTTTTTGAAACCACAATTTAGCATTTTTCTTAAAACTTCCACTAGTTGCTGCTGACTGCTTTGATAAATAGTATTATATACCAATGACTCAAACTCCATCTGCTTGGCCAAAATAATTGTACATTTTAGTTTACAAGATTATAAGCTCTCAGTTTTGAATGCTAGCGATGCAGTCTATGGATTTTCAAATGGAAAGGGTAAATGAAAATCTAGTGTCAGTTAAAGACTAATCACTAGTCTTCTCAGTAAGAGAAAATGAGTAATTTACAAAAAGTTCCTCAAAAAGATAAATATACATAAAAAACGTACAGCAGCATCTCTGTCAGTGGTGGTACAGCAGACGAAGTATGGAGAACAGCTTCATGCTGTCTACAGAAGAGTAATAAAGTTCAGTCACATAATTATGTTAGGTTTTTTAGTTAAGTCAACTTATTTTTGGCTGTGAGAGAAGCTGGCTGCTGGTTTTTATTTTAAATAGCTCAATGGAATCAGTAAGAATCACTTAATTGCTTCAAGTGCCTTGAAGTAAAGGATTGGTGCAGAAAAGTAACACTCGTGTATCTTCCTTTCAGCAGTTGTAGGAGTCACAGTGCCAAGCAGGAAACATGGCAGAAATAAAATACGTAAGAGACATATAGAAGATGTAGATTCACATATGCCTATCTATTAGTCTCTCTGTCAGTGCAAGGTTCCTACATGGAACATAAGATAGTTGCACAGTATCTCCCTCATGATTTAACTGCACTACTTCACAGAACATTCTCATCATTTTATACCTCATAATGATGATTTCTTATTTTAATCCCAGCCTCTTCATTATATATCCTTGAACTATGTACAGAAATTATGTTCCTCCACTCTTGGTCTGTATGGTTTTCACACACCTACAAGGTGTAGTATACTCAAAGGATAAGTATATTCAAAGTAGAAGACTGCTCGACTGAATATTTTGTCTCTAAGCCACACTTTGTTAAACACACATGCAGCTAATGAAATGTAAGAATGTATCTGAAAATTCTCAATCCTTATGAGGGCTTAAATTTTTCTACATATGAAAATCAATGATAGCAGATTCCAGGAAAATCATCATAATATTCAAAGTTTCTATAATGCCAAACTAAGTTACACTGTAAAGCGAGCCTGTCTGTACCACATGACAAAAATACCCCAAGCCTCAAGATCTGACAGCCAAATTTGTGAGGACAAAGGCAGTAGAGGAGAACTGATCACCTAGAGCCTGTCAAGCCATTCTAAGAAATAAGGAAATGTAACAGGGACCCAGCCACCTGAATCTGAAAGACCATAAATAGCTACATATCAGCCTGCTGCAATAGAAAATTCTCATCACGTGTATATACTTACAGGCTAAAAAGTGACTTTGCTTTGCTTCTTTCTAGAAGGTAATCTTGGCACATCTCCACATCCTTGTTAAGATGTGTCTTTTTGGTTAAGAATTTCAGAAAATGTTTACAGAAAGAGACCAAACTCCTCAGTAGTTTCTAACAAGGCTATTTATTATTTTAGGTCCCAATTCTGTAAAGAGAAAAGAGCCATACTACAGACTTTGTGTGTGTGCATACTTCTTGTCTTTGGTGACTTGTACTTCCCCAAAAGGACAGCACTCCGGATGAGGAGATGAGGACATACAATTTCAACTTCTGCTGTACTGGTCTGAGAAGAGGGGACGGGAGGAGAATGAACATACTTGTTTTTCTTCCTCTTTTTCTTGATTTTTTTTCAGAGAGAGGTGAGGGTGAGTGGTGGGTTGGGAGGTTGCTTGTAAGTGCCAGGTGAGAGGCAGAGCACTCAATCAAGGAAATCATTTAAACATACGAACAGCTACAGTGCTGTCAATATTTTAATTAAGCATTATTTTTAAAAATTTTGCTGAATTAATATCAAACTTATCCACACCTGGATGAACCATGCTTTGGGAAAATACAGCAGCATTATCTCTTCTAGTACTACAAGCCAAGCTAGCACAATACAGCAGGTACATGGCACAGTCTTGCTAACAACAACTTTTGTGCAAATTTTTTTTTTGTAGTAACAAAAAGTATATTCTATACTTATTTACGATCTTTCTTACTTGCTATTGTTTTGAAATACTTTTAGAAACACTTTAAAAGTTGAGAACTTCAACAGAGAATTTTTATATGAACTAAATTCAACATTTGATTCTTTTGTTCACTCTTCACAAACTATAAAATTTTGTCCCAAACAACCTGTACTTTCTTAGAGACAAGACAGACTTTGTTCTACCACAATTTTAGCAGCAACTTGTATATTTTTTTATGCTTATACTGAATACATTCCAGTATGAAACTATCCATACTGGATACTAGAAGTGACAGTTCTGAGTACTGGAATATGTCTGAGGTTTTATAAATATCAATTTGTACTTATTGGCATTTCATTTTCTCAGTATTTGCAATGCGCATTCTCTGAGGTTAATACATTACGCTGAAGACTGATTTTTAGTGAGACACATAATTTAAATTATTTCATTTATTTATACTTCTATGCTACATGGCTAACTGCTCATACAACCCATGTTTACAGTTGTGTACCATCCAGCCTTTTGCCACTGGGTGACAGCCAAAGCATGAAAACAAAAGCTCTATTCAGGAAAAGAATTCCCTGCACTGCTATATGAATATCAAGTGAATTATGCAAATCAGAACAGGAGGAGCTTAATAAAAGTCTCTTTGTGACCTCCCTTATGTATGCAGAGGGAAATATGCTGACAATCTTGAAGTAAATATCCCTGTAAGGGAACACTAAGCGCAGCAAAGGCTGATCTCAACATTTAACTGAAACACTTCATCATAAAACTCAAAGGTCTTCATAATTTGTACAAACCTACATCACAAAATCAAAGACAGTCTTTGGTTTTGCAAACGAATAAGAGGAGAGAAAAGGGGCCAAAATTGTCTGAGCTCACAAAAGGAGAGATGGAGAGGGACAAAAGAGATATACAAGTAATACTCTACCTCAAGAAAATTAAGTTTATTTTCATGATAGTAAATGTGCATGTTTCCTTTTAGAATATCTTTCTCTAATTCAGGCTGTTTTTAATGACTTGACAACAGATGTAAAAGAGAAGGCAAAACATGGACTTACCATGCAGCACTTCAAAATGGTGCTTTGTAACTTCTGAATATCGACTTTAACAAAAATCAATTTATTAAAGGTTTATTTGATTTTTCTCAGAATGCAAAAGCTTTACATTCTATATGTTTCCTTAATTTTTTTTTATCTATAGCACATTTACAGTAGGATGTAAATAACCCACACAGTTCCGTAAGAAGTAAAATATCTTTTAAGTCAGATTAGAATTGACTACAGAATTTGCATCAGAATAACTATTTTTCAGTATTTAAAATGCTACAAATATTAATAACTTACATCATACTTTCAGGTTCCATTGCACAAGCTCCCACTGCTTTGTTGACATTCACAAGTAGTGCTTGATCAGTTGTAGTCAGTAACTTCACTATAGGTAAGATTCCACCAGATCTGCGGATAGTGCCTCGATTTTCTTCCTCCTGGCAACATTCTGCCAGTGCGCCAATGACATTTATAAGGACTTCTTCAGGCTGATCAGTAAGCAGTGTTACCAAAGTCTCTACGGTTCTATATTCCTGAAATCTAAAAGACAGCAATAAACCCAAATTTGTTGTTTTCAGTACGTTACCATTAAAAGCTTAATTTTATAATTAAAGTATTATTTTAATTGTAGTATAAGATTTAATTTCTGTATGTAAATCATCTTGTTGAAGAAATCCCAATACAGGTAAACCATTCCAATCACTTACTCTAAGTTGTGACATACAGCCTAATTTCTTACTCTACCTTTCTACCTACATTTCTCTAATTTAGCTAAGAATCTTCTGAGTAGTTTGAGGGTTTTTTTATAACTTGACTTTTGGATGGGACACCTACAAATAGCTGAAAACAAACCACAAGACCTGCAATTACTGTGCTATCTTAACTTTAGCACCTTTTCCTGCTATGTTAAACATACCTAGAGTAGTATTGTACCAGACCCTCCTCCACCTCTCTGAACCAAAGGACCACCCTTACTTTTCACTAAACATCAGCCTTTAGAGAGTTTACCCTGACCAGTTCTATATTTAGTTCAGGCCTAATACATCACATTTTCCTAAGGTCAGAACCACAGTTCTAGTACACTTCTATAGCATAATGTTAGATTCCAACTTGTAATTAAGAAATAAGCTGACAGAAATTTGTCTTGACTATTATATTAATACTTTCCTCATTCTTCATGGAACTTTTGATTCTGAGAATCAAAAATTTGGGGTTTAAAATCTTGGAGGTCCTATCCTACAAAGAGACGTGTGCTAAACATCAGAAGTTCATCTTTCAGAACAGGACTTTTTCCTTGGAGCTGGAAGCATCTTCTAAGTTGTCTTGGTTTTTTTATTCAAAACTTAGAGGATTCTTAACACTTAACAAATACTGCATCTTCCTTTTACACATTTTCTGATACACCTTGACAACTCTATATGGTATATCAAGCTAGATCTAACGTGCATTATCTAATTATCAGAGAAAATTTCTCTGAGGGTACTGAGTTCTCATTTGTGCTTTCCTCCCAGACCCTAGCTTCTGGGAACGTCTACTTGAGCTACAAAAACTATTTTCCAGGAATTAGTTGCTCATGTGGCTTTTCTTTCATACAAAAAATATTAGTGTTTCTGAGATTTTTATGGCAGAAGTAGATCTGTTTCAATAAGAATTAATCTTTCCAAGATGGATTATCAACATAATAATTACAGTAACTCAGAAATGAGAAACTTTCTTTTTTCATTATCCAAACCTTTGCTTAGAGAGATATCTTTCTCTGTTCTCTATAATTTGGAAGTATCCCTACAATTATTTATTTCAAGAGTAAACATCAACAGCATGAAAAAAAGAGCAATAAAGTAATCAAATAATTTTTAAAAAACAACAAAACAAAACTGATTTTCGCTGGCATTTCAACTGCTTCACAGATGGAACGATGTGAGCTGGCTCTGCAACAGGCAAACTGCACGCTGACAGAGCTGTTGGCTCGGGCCATCTTGTGTCCAGGAGCAGTATGGCTGTTCCCACACCAAGAGCTACACAGGCCGAGGCACCTGCAGCAGCTCATGGCTGAGTCAGCACAACATCCCAGCAGTGAACTCCACTACAGGAAACACTGTGGAGCACTTCAGAGATAATTAAGTGCTCCTGCAGGAGCCAGCAGCGTTTGTTAGTTCTAGCTCCATGCCAGACTCAAGCTCATCCCTCCAGATCTACTTAGGTGTTTTCATATTATCCTCACCCCCTTTTCTTTAGTGCCCTCCCACCATGAGTTTGCATAGGGTTTACTGCTTCAGACTCAGCACTACATAACACATGAATTCAGCTGGAGCTGTGCCGGGCTAGTAACCTTAGTGGAGCATCAAGCACTTGCCAAAGATGTGTGAGTAGCCCAACAAAAATCTGTTTGCAGTTGGACAGAATTATTGGCTACAGCTATACTAATAAATAAAACAGGCTAGGGCTCATTCTCTAGCCCTGAGGACAAGAAGCACAACATAGCATCCATATGGCTAAAATCTCTTATCCTGACAATGCAGGGTGGCCTCACCCATTTGGCCTAATGGAAACAATCTGTTGCCTGCCCTGTTCCCAAGGAGTGTCTGGGCATTGTCTGGCAGAGCGCTTGCTGGCACAGGCCAAACTGTGTAAGGGACTATGCTGGCAGCTAAACAGTATGGATAATCCTAACATAGTGCCTGAACCCTGAAAGGTTTGGCCCTGTTTTAGTTTACTAGTACACAGAGAGCCATTCAGTCCGTCTCATCACTGACCGATCCAAAATCAGGATACCTCTGCACATACTCTACAGGAAAGGAGGATATATCCTTATAAAAAGGTAGGTTACTGTGCAATCAAGAATGCAAAAAGCAATAGGACAGCAGCAGAGGATGTAAAGACCAACAATTTGGTAACTCATTTACGACAGCAAAAAGCCAGACTGTAAAACCTGGACATCTTCCTAGTTTTTATCCAGTCTTTCTCTACCATATGTGCTTGTCCAGCAAGGTACACTAAAATTAGGGCAGCAGGAAGATGTTACCTCTTACTAATACTCTAACCTATGCATCTTTCATTGTTTTGTATAGAGCAGTATAATTTCAGCAGGGAACCTAGCACATATGAAGTAGAGCCAGCTTCCTTTTTTTAGGTAAGGTGCATGAATCTGATAAATTAATATTAGATGAGAGGGTAAAGTGTTCTCAGTCATTAAGCTGCCCCATGGAAGGCGGAGAGTGACAACTCCTGCTGCCTCACTCGCAGATGGTTCCTCAGGACCCTGGTACTGAGAGGCTGCAGGTGCTTAGGGTAGAACTCTCATCAGTTAATTCCACTCATTTAGAAGCTGGGTGTCCAGACTACTTTTCTGAGCCCCTTCTGTCATCAAGAAGAAAGGCATCTAGGTTAATTATCCTAGACTCCAGTATATTTCTAATATGTATTAGGTATCTGCCCAAGAATGAGATCATTTGGTCTCTGTCTCTCTTGATGGAAAATATTATGGGTACTAAGTACTCTCTCTACCATGCAGCAGTGATTCTGGCACGTAAGCTACACACAGGAGGGGGGATATCAGATACAGCCACGTGTCAAATGCTTAGTACGTGCTACTACACCTCCTGACTCAGTGTCCTACAGCTTAACAAGAGGCACCACTTGCCCTCATTGTTCCCATTCTAGGAACTTGACACTGTCTCCACTGTACCCTGATGAGGTCAGGTGGCAATTTTTAAAGTACTATAAAACTTAAGTTGAAAGCCCAACTGATTATAAAGACTGATTTTGAAGAATCATGACACAACAGTTTTGAAAACAATAGAGGCCTGTAAAATCAAAACATGATAATGTAATAAATGCTTGTAAAATTAAATTGTTACTTTAACACATTTTCTCTATTGACTGCACATTTCCAGATTGCTCCTGTCACAGCTGCCAAAAGTTCTTTGTTTTCAGTGTTACCAAGCAGCTCAGATAGTGGTTGTAGGCCTTCATGTTTTCTAACCAGGTCACGTGTTTCTTCATCTTCTGCACACTATAAAAAACCAATTAAACATATATGTTATGCAAAAATGTGCAAAATTATGTCTTTGAAAGCTAGCTGTTTTACATTGTAACTAGTAAAGGCTAATAGAGAAGAAAAAATAAATATTGTAACCAAGAATCTGAACATGCTAACAACTCACTAAGAGAGGTTGACAGTAAAGTGCTCCTGTATATGCAGCAGAACTTATACTATCACATTGTCCCCTTTAGGGGCAAACAAACAAAAAACCCAAAGCAGCTCTATGCACAGGATGCCTCACCTCTCTCCACCTGTGCAACTTAGGGCTTGCACACAAAAAGAGCAAGTAGGAACTTAATTACAATATCAAACATACAGCTAAAATATTCACATTTCTATAATTTTTTACACATTAGAGAAATAGTGAAATTAAGACATTTTAAAACTGACAATGACAAGAAAACAAAGGGCTATTCCAGGCTCTGATCTACTGATTTTAATATAATTACCTTATATATGGCACTTGCACAATGCATCTGGAGCGCCTCGTGTTCACTACTCAGATTTTTCACTAGGCTCTCAATCATGCCTTCTGTCCTTATTGCAAGTCTGTAACTTGGCTAAAAGATAAACGGCATGTTTTAAATCCTGCATATTAACAGTTAATAGGTCATAATAATAATACAATGCTAGAATTCTTGGGTTTGATATTGAGAAGCCTTGTACTTTTTCAAAAACACAAGTCATCATTGCCTTGAAAATACTACTGATGATCTTAAAGGCAAGCAAATAGAGACATTCTCTGCAGTGCTCTTCCAATCACCTGTAAAATGAGGTGCACTGCCTATCTTGTAGCTACTGGGCTTATGCAGAATGCAGAATATTCTGAAAGGTGTCCAGACTCCCTGCTCAGACCCAAGAAAGCAAAAGATGCTTGAGAATGGCATCAAGAAGTACCCACTCACTTCATCAAGAACCAGCAGCCAAAACAACAGATCTATTCCTAAAACAAGGTTAGAAAAACATGTTCTTAGAATTAAAAATTTTTAGTGATATTTTCATCCATTTTAACCTACAGGCATTGTAACAGGGGACCATTTTTTAAGTGGGTCTGTGTAAGAAATGCATTTAGTGGTCTTTCCAAGTCAGGCCATACAAGAAACCGCCAAAAATGACATATGTACTGAACCTAAAACCGGCCAGGTTTGTGTCTCATGGAACATGCATAAATTTGTGTAATTCAAGAACCTACTTTTTAATAGACAAAATGTTTAATAATGTAAAATCCCTCAAAAAATGATGTCTTTTGTGCCTCAAATTCACCAAGACAAATTATGTATTTTTTTATCTGAAATGCAATATACCTTAAGTTCAAATGGAGATATAGAATCATAAACAAATAGAACCATTTAGGTTGGAAAAGACCTTTAAGATCATTGAGTCCAACCATTATCGCAACCCTCCCAAGTCCACCATAAACTACATCCCTAAGTGCCACATCTGCACATCTTTTAAGTAACTCCAGGGATGCTGACTCAACCACTCCCCTGGGCAGTCCATTCCAGTGCTTTACAACCCTTTTGGTGAAGAACTTTTTCCTAATATCCAATCTAAACTTCCCCTGATTCAACCTGATGCCATTTCCTCTCATCCTATTCTTGTTACCTGGGAGATGAGAACAACCCCACGTGGCTAAAACTTACTTTCAGGTACTTAAGGAATGATCAGGTCCCCTCTGAGCCGCCTTTTCTCCAGGCTAAACACCCCCAGCTCCCTCAGTTGCTCCTCATCAGACTCATGCTCCAGACCCTTCTGCAGCTCTGCTGCCCTTCTCTGGACACACTCCAGAACCTTAATGTCCTGCCTGAACAGAGGGGCCCAGAACTGAATACAGAGCTCAAGCAGTATCTAGTGCAGGAGGATGATCAACTGCCCTGGTCCTGCTGGCCATGCTATTGCTGATACAGGCCAGGATGCCACTGGTTTTCTTGACCACCTGGGCACTCTCTGGCTTGTGTTCAGCACCCCCAGGTCCTTTCCTGCCAGGCAGTTTTCCAGTCACTCTTCCCCCAGCCTGTAGCACTGCACGGGTTGTTGTGCCCCAAGTGCACGACCTATCATTTGGCCTTGTTGAACCTTGCACCGCTGGCCTCTCCCCATGGATCCAGCCTGTCCAGATCCCTCTGCAGAGCCTTCCTGCCCTCCAGTAGATCGACGCTCCCACCCTTGGTGTGTCTGCGAACTGACCGAGGGTGCCCTCGATCCCCTCAACGAGGTCATCCGTAAAGATATGAAACAGAACTGTCCCACTCCTGTAATCCCATACATGGCCATGGTGAAAAATATTTGTATTTAAATTGAAAAACTGAATATACTCAAAGTTGTGAAATGTGCCATGGAAATCAGTAGAAAAATCACATATATTCCTTTCTTCTATTTGCAATGGATCAGACCCAACGCACAAGGCCATGGTAAACCACTATGCCCTGCACTGCATTGGATCTTCTTGGCCACGCCTGCAGGTTAGTTTTGTAGAATTTTAATGTATTGAGTAACCAGAACACAGCATCTTAGGTTGCCAAATCTGTAAAGGTATGATTAAAAAAATAAGAAAAAAACTAAACTGATTAAGGCTTTCATTTCTACACTTTCTCTTTCATGTATTACACCTAGGCTTTAAAATAAAAAATATGTGGCTTTTACTTCAATCCAAGTTGTGACCTTCTCAAAACTGCTTTGATTACACAAAGCACATACTTCCTGATGGGGTAACGGACCTGATTTAAGTGACTGCAGAGTGCAATACTTCTTTTCAGTGGCCAATTTCTTTAATGCTTATAAATAGCTTAGCTGTATGTGTTTACTCACCTCTGAGGCACATTCCTGAAGTGTCCCCACTATTGGGATTAAGATGTTTGTGTCTGAGCATTTGAGCCATCTAGCCAGTAAAGGAATGCCACCAGCTTTACGGATTGCTTTCTTGTTTTTGGAGCTTTTGCTGCAGCTCCAGAGTCCCAAAGCCCCACAGCGCGCTGTTTCAGTGTCTTTGGCTTGGTATGATGATCCCACTAAACCAGATTCCAACAGCTCAACCTAAAAAAATACCAATTTCTTAGTATCTACAGGGAACTTTGATATAATGCTGCTTTCTAATTATGGTAAACACTACAATGATCATGTTTACAACACATGATGTGTTTTTTGAACAAAAATATGCATATGACAAGGGTACAAATGTTAATGTCTGCTTACCAATTTCTTGATTCCTCCATGTTGCCTTACTGTCTTTCGTGCTCGTTTAAATCTAGCAACATTGGCAATTGTTTCAGCTGCCAAACATTTTATATCATTATCTGGAGAGTCCAATATTTTCACCATGATCTCTAAGCCTCCAAGATCTGCAATTGCATGTCTGATCAATACATTTTCACTAATTTCCTTCAGAATTTTTAATGAACCAGCCTAAATAATGGGAAACAATAAAAGTTAAACATTATTCAGGTATTCAAAAACATTAATACTATTTAAAATAATGGGTTATTTTAAAATTTTTTTCTTTCTATTTAATTAGGAAAAAAGAAGGAAACCAAAAGTCAAAGACAGATTTCTTTCTAAAAAATCTGAAGAAAACAAGAAAATACAGAAATGAGAAAAGAAAAAAATCAATTATCTTTATACTCTGTAACTTTGAAACTTGAAGAAATATTCTAACAGAAAAGGCATATTCATTGCTCTATTTGACAAAGCTAGTTACCTGACATTTAATTTCTTCTGTATCAAGTAAATTAATTAACACTTCAAGACATCCAGTGTCTTTGATGGCCAGCTGACATGCTTCTTGAGACAGATTTAAATCTCTCATTGAACACAGTGCAATTACAGTAGCTGTTGGATCACCTCCCTAAAATGAAGCAAATTATGAAGAAATGTGTAAAGTGCATTTAATATAAAACTCAATCACTTCTACTCGTGCTAGTAAAACTACTACTAAAGAAGAAACACGTTCGACTGTTTTGATTCTACAGTGCTCAATAATGCAGACATAGTAAGAAATGGAATTATTGATAAAGTCTGTAAATGGCATAAAGATTCAAATGAGTGAATAACTCAGGTGGAAAATGACTAACATGGCTTGCTGTGAATAGACCAGACTGGATGTTTTTCTAAACGATAAGCTCTATTTCAGTCATTGCAACTAGACTAAAAGAAAGAAAATAATCAAAGAACATGAGATAGAAAGTTAAACCATATGATAGTGGATTCCGTTGAATGTATAATATAGGTTTACTGTCAATAAAATCAGGGATGAACCAGCCTGCAATGGAAATTAGGAGAGCTGAGATACCATGTAGCTGCAACAGAAGCTGGAGTGCATGAACATTGCCAGCTGGTAATAATGTGGAAGTTACAACTTAGAGTACCTAGTAAATCAAACTACAGCATCCACCTCCTGCATTCCAGGGAAGCTTTGGCTCCCATCCAGATTTGAACTGTGCTGCCCAAGCCCATGTCTTTTAAATGAGAGTTTTGAATCTGTAAAGGATTTTTAGCCAACCCTTCCCAGAGGAAAGTGTTCTGCTAAATTGTGGACATCATAATGAAACACAGGTTATTGAAAAACGGAGTTATGTTTGCTAACATAAAACAGGTAGATCTAAAAGAAACAGAAATTTTGAAGCATATTTCTTAAATATAAACACAAACAGTAAGAAGAATACAGTACAAAAAGTATTTAAATTAAACATGCTCTTCAAGTTATGATAAATGTAGAGAGTCACAAGTGAGAAAATACATCCAAAAACAATGTGACAGAACTACTTCATAAAGTTTCAGACCAGTGATTTACATCAGACAAAACACTTCGGCCAATCAGTAAAGTATATACTGATAGTGCTTCGTAATTTTTACCTAAATTTCTTGTAACAACAGATAACACAAAATTTACCCATGAAAATGGTCAAATCTAAGGGTAATTTTTAAACATCTGTAACATAGTGTCCTAGAAGAAGATGCCCACAATTTTTTAAAATTATCTTTTTTTAATGATCTTTATTATCTTGAATTCAGGAGAATGAAATATGTCTTGCTTTAGTAACATATTTTCATCTACTTTGAAAATACGTTTTAGGCTATAAAAGAATGTAACAATTTCTCAAATGTTTTCCTAGAGAAATCAGTTTATCCACATATATAAAACTCTAATTTTTTTTAAAAAAATCCACAAGATATGATTACAAAACCACACAGAATATTCTGCTGCTCAAAAAACCTAACAGCTGTTCTTTTATGAAATTTGTAGCCTTTTCACATAGCTTAGACTTTGATATTTACTTTGCTTTGTATGATAAAAACTTCGCAACAGGTGTTTCAAAAGAAAACTTGTCTTTTTATTATTTTACATAAATGCAAGAAGTATATTGCTAACTTGAAAAGTGATGTCTCTTCTTCTGAGGACTGCTTCTCCTACACTGAAACTGCATTTATACATAACATAGTAATTCATAATTCCCTTAACTTACAGGTATGATGGTTGGCATATGATATTTAATATGGATGAAGTTTTTAAAAAAGAAACAACTTTTAATTTTCTTTTACTGAATAAAAAATACAACCGTACATAAAATACATACATGCTTTTTATTTTTTCAGCTTCAAAAACGAACACACCATGTAAAGTGTTTTTAATGTAAAACCACACTAAAATATTTTTCATATGTGCTGAAGCATCAGTTCTACAAAATAAGAAATGCTACTGATGGTTTCAACAATTATTTTTTGTTTCTTGAAGTTATCATTACAGTAAGTCTCGCAGCAGTTACAGCATAGATTTTAACATGTATGGAAATAGTTACCTCTCCATTAAGTTGACATAAAATCTGCATCATGTTGTTATACCATTTGAAATCTGATAGGTTGGAAGCAAAATAGACTCTACTGTCAGATCAACAATCAATTTTAAGACTTGAAATTAAACACAGACTTAGTTAAAAATGTGCCTCTCTTCCTATATATTGATATAACATATATATCCACAAAGTAAATGAAAATAAACCAGTATCACTGCTACATTATCAGTGAAACATCTTCTGTGCACTGTATGTGTAATGTCTCTGTTACAATACTCAAGCTCTCAACTGAGAATAGTTCGCAACTGCCAATTACTGAACTGATAAGATCAAAAAAGAATGAAAATAAAAGAAAAATGCAAGCAAATAAGGACACAAAGCAAAATACGGTTACCAAGGAACACACAAGTTCAGAGCATCATTTTGTTTGATATTTCTGTAATGATCAAGAGGAAAAACCCTGTTAGTCAATGGCAAGCTTTCAACAAATGGAAGCAAGAAAGCAAAAGCATTAAGGAGTCTTTTTTATGCATTAACTTTTACCATATTCTGCTACTGCTTACTTCATGTCAGTGACAGCATAGGGAGCACTCTGACTATGTTAAGGACATAACTAGTCAGGAAGTACTTAGATAACTTAGATGTTTTTATACTAAATAAGGTCAATGGACTCTGCTCTATGCTACTGAGAGAATTAGCTGTTGCCATGATTAGTTTGCAGAACTGTAGAAATCTTTTGTTATCAACAGAACACTGATATTATCTATTGTAATCACAGTGTTGTCAAACAAAAAAAGCAAACTTTACAGACAAATTTGTAACCAGATTTGTAACCTGTAAGATACAAGAAATCCTCTTTCTTTGTTTTGGCACTGCTCAAATTTAGGTATTGCATTCATTCTAGGTATTATATTTCACAAAAGATACCAAGAAAGTTGATAAAGACCAGAGGACATCAAAATATCTCAAAATTATGATCTCCACAGAAAAACGGAAGGAACTGGAGCTGTTTACTTTGAAGAAGAGAATAAGAAGGTGGTTTAAAGAACACCTTAATGCCAATCATCTGTTCTCCATGTCCAGACAAGAAATAATGGGGTTTAGCGGCATCAGGGTTGATCTACGCTAGGGAAGAAAAAGACCCAACAACTTTAATGGTAAGAATATTTGGATTTTGAATATATTGCTTACAGCAGCCATGAAATCTCCATGACAGGAAAGAAAAGATAGAGAAATATTTCTCCAGAAGACACACAAAGAATTGGTACTGTTTTGGAGGCAAGCAGATGGAGTCAATGACTTTCTACATTTTGCCCTAGTCCTATGTTCTGTTACTTATTTTTTGTGAACTTTTACTACCATGAAATTCTGTAAATAATAAATGTTTTTGATATTTACTTCTTTTCTTTAAAAAGATAATTGACCCATATTATATAATATAATCACAGAAACAGATAATAGGTAACAAAATATACAAACTTAAGTTTCAACAGCACATGTCCCATCCCAATTAAGCCCTTCCTAGTCAATACAAAGCTTTGATTTCTGAATTGATGATGTCAGCTCAGCAGGCTTGGAAAGAAAGATAGAAAATTTCTTTTAGAGTCATCCCTTTCAAGTGAAACCTAAAGGCATTATACGAATATAAGTAATAAGAGTACGAATGGGATTATAAAGAAGATTACTCCAAACGTGTTGTCCAATTTGAGGCAAAATGAAAATATACGCATGGAAATACACAAACATTACAATAAAGTTACAGTGCATTTCAGTTTCCTGAGAGAAAGCAAAATTAGGTAAAATGAAAATTATATTGTGTTTGGCTCACAAACATCTCTATAAATACAGTACCTATTTGAAGGCTGTTTTATTAATTTATTTAATTTGGTTTAGGATTTAGAGTGAACATGACTGAACGCTACCAGAAAATGAAATGTTGTTTTACTCTGCATAGCAATGTCAAAGATAGGTTTTCTTCTGTTTAGACCTATGGCTGAGATTTATTTAGCCAGGGTAAAAGTGTACTTTCTCCACTGTATTAAGTAAATCCTGAATAGATAATTAATGTGCATGTCTGTGATAACAAGCATATAACTGAATAACAGGAAAGAAAATTGCTGTTTGTGGGCAGTTTTGTCATTCTTCTGTATAAAAACCAAGTTTTGATTAAGAGTATATATAATCTGAATGGCAATTACAATATACTTGACAAAATTAGGACCAAACATTCCAAGTCAATGTATTTTTTAAAAATACTGAAGAAACAAAATAGCATAATGTGATAGACCAAAAAAAGTAGGTCAAATTATTGTTATACCAGATTTTTTGCATTAAAATTCATTAATGGAACAAAAAAACTCCTAGAAAAAAAAACATTGTTTAAGTGGAATCCTAGCCCAAAGTAATATTGTCATTTTTATAAAACAAGAAATCCAAAACAAATAGTAAAGTATGAAACAGAATTCTTAGTTTAAAGCTTTGTGACTTTTTTCTTTTCTGTTGAACTTGACTCTCTTAAATCACAGATCCTTTTGTAATTTTCTGCTAGAAAATACTTCAACATCTAAATAAATTTTGATAAAGCATAATGAAAGACTGTGTATTGCAGTACAAAATACATAATATGCTTCAGCAAGGCAATTTTTCTATGCTAGTGAATCTCTAAACGCTCCGAGTTTTGTTATGGTTTAAATACTAGTTCCAATTTTTCATCTTAGTTTATAAAACATACAAGCTGCAACTTGTTAAGACATGAGTTATGGACAAGTATAACTGAATTATGGAATAATTCCCTGACCCACTTCCTGAATCTTCTGGCATTCTTTAGCTCCAGCCTGGCAGTATATAAACCATACAGATTAATATAAATAAAGCCAGTGGAAAATCACAGGCATCACAAAGTCCAAAACATTCACACTGGACTAAAACAATGCACAGAAGCTGCACAGTTTTAGTTGCAGATTAATACCTTGACCCTGACCTTACATAGTGGCAGAAGTGACATATATGTCATGATCCAGATACAGTGAGTTTAAATTGTCATATATTATGAAATTGAAAATAAACGAGTTTCCAAACAAAAGAATGTCCATTATTTTCTGTGCGAAGCAGAAGGTTTTGTTAGGCAACCACTGATTCCCTCAAGAAAACTCTTCCAAGACATGAACCCATTCTGTTAGATTTCCTTTTTTGATTCATAGAAATTGGATTCTACTATAGAGGAGGTAAGAGTCTAACAGTTCATGTGCAAACATATGAACTTTTACTTCATTGGACTAGGAATAATAGAGTATTTTTCCTAGTAACTCCTCAAACCTCAAACTTGGAAAGAAGTGAAATGCTGACCCTAAAACCACAGAAAACCTGGCCAAGATAATATATAACATCTTAACAGTGCAAGTTTATCTTCTACTCCATTGTGAAACTTTCAGTTTAGGAATGTATTTCTTCGCCAGATGCACCTGGACAATTTTGTAAGGATATTTCATCTGAAGAAAATAAAGCATGTATGTTTTATAAAAGAACATATAGAAATTAGAAGGAAATAAGATTGAATGAGAAAGAGAAACGTGCCTAGGATTAAAATTTAAAAAGGAAAAACCCTACACAAATAGCACTACTACACTACAGCACTACTAATTACAATGTTAACAGTAATTTAACATTGTAAACCCTGACTGAAGACTTGGAGATGAGGCATATGCTGTCCATAACACAGATGTGCTACTGACCTTGTGTGACAGCGTCAGACCTGCCTAAGCAATTCTGATTTTGCTAGTACTTGGCTCACAAAGACGATAAAAGCCTTATGTTATTACAACCATTTTAATTTTATGTATCCTACTAATTTAGGAAACCAGTGGATGTGAATCTGAGGAGAAAACTTAATGATGTTGAACTAGGAAGGACCTTTGCCTCTGCAGACTACCGGAGAGCTTGCACACTGTTGAAGCTTTACCAGACAGAAGAGACAGTGTCATTTGAAACTAGCCAAAAAAAAATTTTCATAAGAAAAACAAAATTATAGCAATAGTTTATGAAAAACTAAGAGACAGGTGTTCTCTGGAGAAATAAAACAAACTTAGAAATAGGGCTTAGTGAGAGCGTAGGAAAAACAAATATGGCTGAAGACATGGCTGAAGCACAGGCATGCTTCTGAAATAACTGTGTGTTCAGTGAGCCTGATTAAATTGAGCCTAGATCAATGTGGAACACTTAAAAACAACACAGAATGTTGTTCTCGCAACTTAAAACTCTTGCCTCCTTTCAGACACAATCACATTCTAATTATTTAGGAAACGTAACAATTTAATTATCTATTCATGAATATAAAACCTGAAGTCAGATTGAGACAACTGTGGCAATTTACAATTTTAGAGTACTACAGTTACAGTGTCAAAACCACAACTCATTCATTTCATTACCTGCTTTTACCATAGAATACAACCCTGCAGAAAGAGGAGAATCCAACTTATTTTACATTCTTTTCCTCAGTCCCTTATTTTTCATCTACCATCTCTTCCTTTTCATTTTTTACTGAATTCTGCTGTTTACTTTTTTTATTTCTAGATTGTCTTTCATCTCATCAGCTATGAAACTCTAAGGAATGTGTGACCCTGTGAACATTAATTAAACCTCCACTACACAGAAATTCATCTGAGTTGGTGCTGGTGTTAATGGTCAAAATTGAACTGGTTGTTATGAATTTTATATGTCTCATGGGATGAAGAATGATTGTATGGTATTTTCAGGAGAGAGCTATTCCATTGCTTCAGAGTTGCCAATTATAATAATAATTTGAGAGTTCACCACTTGCCAATATTTCCTACCTAGTAAAGTTATCATAAAAATATTTCTTTTTCATGATCAGCACTATCTAGGTTGTTAGAAAATACATAACTTAACTATAAAATGCAGTTTTCACATATTTTTATTTCCTTTTTTTTTTTCAGTAATCACATTCTTTACTGAATTTAAAAATAAAATCTTGGCTAATACTGGAAGATGGGAGCAAGAGACATTAATGAACCGTAGAGAGTGATATGAAGGCTGACAGGTTTGCCAAGGCTGATGGGTAAGCCAAACATGTGCCAGGAAACACTAGCAGGTGGCACACGATTATGTCACATACATTTGGTATTTTTTGAAAAATAACAGCCTTAGCCAAACTAAAGCAAAATTTATTTTTCATCTTGATCTTTCTGTCCAGTTGAATAACCTCCTTCAGATTACCACACCATATACTTTCATAAGGGAAGGGAAAAGATTTGTCGTTAAGACATTTTACTAATAAGGTGAGTCGGTCAAAGTTGGTCAGTCCTGAAAAAAGGCATTACGCAGAGACAAAGTCATTATATGTACAAAAATATTTTACATGCACTTATATATGCTTATTATGTATTTACTAGCTAAAACATAATCTCATGCAAGCCTTGCCATAAGATTGCCATTCTAAAAAGCCACAGATCGTAGAAAAAACTTTGATTTGCAAGATATATCCTACCCAGATTCGGTACTTTTACTCTTGCTATTAGATTCTAATGCTTGCATTTATCATACATATAGGGACAGATTTCAAGACTTCAGAAACATCCATAAACAGAGATTTTAGACTTTTTCTACAATGATCAAAAAACTTTTTGAGTATCACAATGTGCGAAATAAGCAAACCAAATATCTGGTACTTCAGTAGGTACACTGTAACACTAATACTATTTTTTTCTTGTCTTACTATATCTGAAATTACTTTTTGTGTAGTTTTACTTTAAACAAATTAGTATTTGAAGACCCATTTTATTCCTTAGGGTGGGATGTTCATGTCTTTTTCTGAGGTTCTGCATGTTAGAATAAAATAGAATTACTTCTCTGCTAAACCCAAAACACAATCGATTTTCTAATACATAGCTCATGAAGCCAATTTAAATTTTTATAATGAGCACTGGTGTAACCTTAATATAGAATGTTTCCAATACCATTATAACTTAAGAAAGCTATACTTTGCCATGACGCAGTTTAAAAATACTGTCTATACTCTATTGCATGTAAATTCTGAGAAAAATCTACAAGCCACATCAATGTCCTCACAAGTGCCATAAATTTATAACTGGTTCTTATAGAAGAGTTGCTGTATACATCAGCTGCTAAACCACACAATTTTCATTTGCACTAAAAAAAATATTTTGAAAGGCTGGATGTTTTCTATCACAAAATTTTGTGAGGAAGATATCTACTTTTCAGATATCTAAAACCTTGCACCTCAGATATGACAAGTCTCATCTTAGAGATAAACTATGACTGAAATTCTATTTAGACATAATAGGGAAGTGTGCAAGCAGTTTTGACCTCCTCTTGCTTCCCCTCAAAGCAGTGGAAAGTCAAATTGCAAACATTGCATGGGGAGTGCAAAAGAACTTCCCAACCACATCCAACTACAATTTAAGATTTGGTTCGAAATGTTCCAAAACTGGCTCCTTGTTCTGTAATAGTCTAGACCTTCCTTGTCCACATTCCTACCCTTCAGGCACACATGGATTTCCTGTACCCCAGTTTGTCCCAAGTCCCTTAACCTAAACTTCCAGATGTCTCTCTATCTTTCCCTTGAAAATAAAACTATTCCTATCTACATTAACCTGTCATTTGAGATCCTGCATCTTAGCTCCTGGCAGAATCTCCCTGTATCATTTCACTGTCTATTTGACTTTCTGCATTTCTAACCTGCACCATTTTTCCGCAAGAATGCTAATGCACTCCATGGGCAAAAAGACCAAGTGGGGATTCACTACTCCTTCCTCCAAGCCAATATGCAATTGCATTTATCTTACTGATAAATTTGAGCTTCCTGAGAGCATAAACTCTGCCTGTTGTGTAGCAACACGCTACATCCTTCTGGCTCAGGTGTGCCTGCACTGCAAAGAGGAAGCAGGAGTGATGGGCAATAGGTCTTGTCCAGCCAACAATCACTGCAATGCAGTGAGAAGAGAGAGAGAAAAACAAGAGGAGAAAGACAGAAAGAAAGAAAAAATGGAGAAAGAAAAAGGCAAAGGCTAAGAGGAATATTCCTGCACATTCCTGCACATTCCTGCCTCCCTGGTCTGTTTGACATCTTTACATAATGTAAGTCCACTACAGAGGGGCCTCCAGATACAGAAATGTTGCTTGAATGCACCAGTATTCCAAAGGTCTTACCAAAATTCAGCTGGGGAACAGACCTGAATGCACCCAGTACACCCTGCAGGTTTTATACCTTTTCCTTGCCCAATAAAGGAGATTTCATTGAGTCATACAACAGACACCCTCCCTTCCCAGCCATCCTCTGCTGTGCAGTACCAGGGCATATGGGCACCTGGGAGCTGCTGTTTAAGGTCACGCTCAGGGGGCATCTTCCCTAGCTCCTGTGCAGTGCCACATCTTTTCTCCAGCTCCTGGGCCTGGCACAGGACACAAACAAAGCTGGGGAGAGACAGCAGATTTGTTCACCTATGATTCCAAAGTAAAAAAGAAACACAATGCTGCTCTGGGAATGAGGTCTCTTGCACTGGAATACTTCCAAACAGATACGAAATTAATATTTTACATGATATGTGAGATTTGACTGGTTTCACTAGCATATTCCTGAAATATAGCCAAAAGTAAAATGACTTTCCATGTAAGAAACTGAAGGATGAATTCTGTAACTGACATGGTCCTGCAGAACTCTATTCATCCTCATCCTGGCATAGATGTATGTATAAATCACACCCTTTCAGGGATCCAAAATCAAACAGCACAGCGGCTTAAGGGATTCAAGACTTATTCTGGATATTGGCATTATTCCTGGCACAGTCACCAGCCCCAATTCACCTCTCAACATCTCAGTTTTATCTTAAAATTGGCAATAGTCAGTGCTTAACAGTGGGCATCACCATCACAAAGCCACACTCTCACCATTTTTTTCTCCTTTTTTTTTTTCTTCAGTGAACAGCCCCAGCTCTGCCACAAAGATTCTGCATTTCTACCAGATGTTCCCTATTTCTAGTAAAAGGATAATTGAAAAAGATGACCCCTTCATCCTACTCCTGAAATTTTTCAGATGTAATATGTAGTCCTTCCTCTAGAAATCCAATTCTTCAGAAGCACCAATTAAATAAATAATGTCAAATCTGAAGTAAGCTGGGTGAATCTCACTGTTACAAACAGCAACAGAGCACTTCATTCCAATTTTATCTCTTCTAGCCTCAAAGGATGCCTAACACAAGGCCATCACAAAGGTCACTGATCAGTCTTTGCTGCTCGTTGTTGAGTCAATGGGGAGACATGGCAGGAACACATATGCTCCATCTCCTGCTTGCTTCACAGCCCTGGGAAGCTTGAAGGTAGGACAAAGAGCCAGACCACAGAAGCAGCTGCTTCCCAGAGGAACAATTCCAACATGGATACTCTTTCCCAGAAAGGAAGGGGAGTGGAGAAGGGCAAAAAGTCAGAAGGGAATTTCCCCACCGCTGGAATTTTTTCTCCATGAAGAGGAATAAAAGTACAGAGCCTACAGGCACAACTCACAGGATCTTGCAAATTCGCTGTATACAAAGAGCAACTATCTTTTTAACATTTAATGACAATCTGACATTATATAAAAACTACGTGACTTTCAGGTTTTATGAAGTTTTTTGTTTGCAAATTGATCTTTTATAGAGTCTTGATTAATTGTGATTCACATTAGCTTTAGCAGACATTCGAAAAATGACTGCATCTACAAATTTTTGTATTTTCTTGGTATCTCAAACATCTATTATTTAAGGAATTTTATAAATTTTTTCAGATGTGAAAGCAACACAAGCTCTCGGAAATTTGTGCTTCTATATAAATATGCTTGTAGATACTTAAATAACACAGTCATAAATTTATTTTCTCTTAGGTTGCATGTGTCATGAACACTTGCCTACATGTACAACAAGAATGCCAAAAAATCTCCCAAGTCTGGCCAGAAGTGCAGTATTTATACTTGAATTAAAATGAATTCCATGTGCAAGCTAAAGTAGCACTCCATCAATAAAACATTTCAACCACTGTCTGTGGTATGGCACTGAGGCATCTCTTTTCAGCTTTATCTGACATGAGGGAGTTCTTGCTTTATGAAGCTAAGAATCAACACAGAACTATTTTAAGTATATCTTCAAATACTTTGTTTAATTTATATCTAACTTAACTATTGGAAGACTCAGGTGTGCATGAATACATAAACAAGTATATATTCGAATTTTAAAAACAAATCTTCTTTGCATTATGGAATTTTATATTTGAAACTTCTTAATGGGTACTCACAATCTGATCAAAAATGCACCCCTGTCATTTCTTAGTTTTAAACCGTTATGTAATTTTGCTTGTTGACAGCTGCAACAAAATATACTCATTTCGAAAGCAGAGGTGCATGAAAAATGTACTTTCCTGTTTGACATTCTCACTGTTCTTTCAGAATGGTTTCATGCAAGAATAGACACTAATTTCAATACTGATTTAAGTTTAATACTAAAATATAAACATGATTATATGAAGGATGTAGAAAGGAAAGGGAATTTCAGAATTAAGTAACAAGGAGAGAAGAGCCTTGTCAGTAAAGAGAGTGGTACATAAATGGGCCAATTAAAAGATTAGTGAAAATTCATCAACAGTAATGAACTTCAAGTCTCCTCTCCAGGAGGACCTTGGGACTTTACTAAAAAGTAACATGGTTGTTTCTCTGAGCTCTCAGAAAAGTGCAAAGAGTTGCTTCCTAACACAGACAGAAGCAAGCTATTAGCAAACTGAAAGGTTTGAAAACATCTTGAACTGTAATTACATGCAAGTAGGAAAAATTCTATAATGCAAAATGTATACATACTGTGTTCAGCATTAGGATTAGCTGAGCAAATTACATTTGCTCGAAGTTATATTTGCAAAGGTTTATTTTACCATAGTCAAAATGACAAATATATAGAGGTCCAAACTAGAAAGGATATATGTAGACAGGCTTGTATTATCCATGCTCATCTGTGTCTCTTTGCCAGGTCCACTAGAAAAGCCCCACAGACATGAACTGAGAACAAGCAGTGTGAGTATTCTGAATACATTTAAAAAGACTGAGTTACTAGTCTACAATAGTTAAAAGGACTGTGAAGAGCCAAAACTTTGCATAGTCCTTACAAGTATTTAGTTGTAGAATCATAGAAACATAAAGGTTTGAAAAGATCTTCAAGATCATCAAGTACAACCTTTGACTGAGCATCATCATGTCAAAGAAACCACAGTACCAACTGTCACATTCAAGTCACTTCTTGAATACTTCCAAGGATGGTAACTCCACCGCTTCCCTGGGCAGCCTGTTCCAATGCTTAACAACCTTTTCAGTGAAAAATTCTTCCTGATGTCCAGCCTAAACCTGCCCTGGCACAGCTTGAGACCATGTCGTCTTGTCCTGTCTCTGGCTGCCTGGGAGAACAGGCTGATTCCCATCTGGCTACAACCTCCTTCCAAGTAGTTGGAGGGTGTGATAAGATCAGCCCTGAGCCTCCTTTTCTCCAGGCTAAACGAGCCCAGCTCCCTCAGCTGCTCCTCATATGACTTACTCTTTCTGCTGTACCAACAGCCAGCACCACCATTTTATCAGTCGGATGTGTATACTCTGCAGTTGTACTCAAAAAAATAAATAAGCCAGCGCTTTTATTAGCAACTTAACAGAACATAAATTCCAGTACAAACTTGTAAAGGAACTTCTCCTGAGGGAAAAACATAATTAGAGTTTTCCAGAACAGTAAAGGGTTGTTGGGTTTTTGATCTGTTTCAGACATATTCAGAATTCTAACGATCTATATTTATAGGTTCCAAAAGGTTTTCAACAAGTCTGTGTAAAAACCTTTTTTTGGTTTGTTTGAGAAGATGCCTGTTTATCATACATTTTCTTGTCCACTAAAACATCTATCCAGACACAAGACCATGTTAGAATTATTTCAGACATGCATTAATCATAGTTGATGAAAGACTCTAGGCAACTATTCAGTTTTAATAAAAACTCTTGAAAGTTTTTATCCACATAAAGAAATCTCTTGGATAGTTTCATACAAAAAGCAAAACAGAAACCCAATAATTAATAAAGAGATTATGCCATCTAACGTTTTAAATAACACTGAACAGATGGTTTAATCTAAAGGGCTATATAAGCCAAAAATAGCAGATTAAAAAGAAAGTGCGTGATAGGAAAGTACACAGTTCCAGGATTTGAAAATACTACATTGCAGGGCTATACTGAAGTACAAGGAAAGTGGAAAGGATGAGGAAGTGGCCTGGTATCCTTGAACATAACTTCTTTATTTTTTATACAATTTATCAATGCTTACTTACTTTCACATATTTTGCAAGTTTCTGAATTGCCCAGTATTCTGGTGACAAATCGGTGTTTCCTTCATGACGTCGTACAGGCTGCTCATCTTCCTCACACTCTGAGGAACTTTCACTAGCATCTTCAAGGCTGCTGGATGTTTTACAAAAAATAAATAAACAGAATCACCAATTTCAAATAGTTATAAACTAATATGGACAAGCACATTTCAAACAGGTATGACAACACTGCCTGAGAAAAGAACTAGAAAAACACAATTGACATTACCAAATGGTAAGTATAGTGATAGTTACTGTAGATAGGGAAAATAAAAATAAAAAAATTGAATTTAAAAAAAAAAGTAACCCATACCATTTTGAAGTCTGCTGAATTTTGACAGTTTTAGATTTGCTGCTGGCTTTCTTTTTTGTAGTCACAGGTACAGTACTACTTTTCCCTTCTTCTTCAGGGTCTTTTTTTGAAGCCTTGTCACCACCAAATATGGGTTTATTTAAAAAAAAATAGAACACAGAAATTATTTTTTCCAGAATATTCTTCAGCATAATGTGATTCAGAAAACTCCTGATTGTCCATGCATTAACAGTTTTGGATGGATGGATGAATAGTTCAATGAATGTCTCTAGCTGCTTTTTGAACTTACATAAACAAATGAATTTGCCATCTTCTGGCAAATAATTCAAGTGCTTACCTATGTGGTGTATGAAGAAGTCCCTCCCTTTGTTCTGAACTGATTTCATGGGGTCATTTTCATTTGACGCCCTTTATTCTTCCCCTAGAACTGACAGTGACTATCTGTTTCCTATTTACCATCCCCAAACATGATTTTCTGTATCTTTCTTCTCCCCTAGTCATTTTATTTCCAGTAATTTTTGGTCTGCCTCGTTCTTCCACACACAGAGATGTTCCATAGCTTTGATCATGCTGAATACAATATATATTGCTTTCCTCGTATTCCAAAAAAACTCTTAGTCCTAGCTGGCCACAATCTCTGATGCTTATTCATCCCTAAATTACAATGTTGTGAAAACAAAATGTCTTTTTGAACCTGGGCTGGTCACTATCACAGTCACAAGGGAAAAAAGAGAATACTGTGATTACAGTCAATTTAACTACATTTAGATTTTAACAATGATTGTGGATAAAGGCTAGCTCTTGCTCTGGAAAGCAAATTTTTTTTTTCTTAACTGATAATCATAGGTGGCATCCAAAATCTCTTCAAATGTTTCTTGCAACTTGTTAAATTGGAAGACTTGAGAAAGAAACTATTTTTTGTAGGATGACATTGAAAGGCTTTTCTTCAGATTTTCTTCCTCCACTAACATAAAATCAGGAAACATGAAATCAAAGCAGAGTTCTGATTTCAGAAGATAAATCCAACAATATCCAATATTTGTACACTCTATTTTGGGTGTTCAAACTTTTACATAATCTTATTAGTGAATATAATTGCTAAACAGAGCTAGAGAAGTGGCTCATACAGTAAGAAATCACTAAAAAGTGGTAGGAATAAGTAAGACTCATTCTGATTTTCCATCCTGGACATCTTTTACCTCCCTTAGAATGGGTGGTTTAGATTAGGTTTTCTATTCTGTCTTGCTTTAAAAGGCATTTTACACCAAAATTATGATGATATCACAGTCCTGGAGGACCAGTACTGCAGATGATTGCAAGTTTCCTTCCCTGCCTAGCTGTGCAAATGACATAACAACAACGAAGTTGTCGCATGACAGAAAAAACCTGAGAACTCTCTTTGGTCATCCAAACTCTCTCCTTAGAAATTAACATGTGGTAAGCTTTGTTTTATTCCTCCTAACTGAAGACAACAATAGAAACCTACAAGATGCAGCCCAATCATTAGCACAGTTTAGAGAGATCTATAGAAAAATTCAATTTTAAAGATAACTACTTATCTGTGGGAAGCTGAAAGCCTGGAATTCTTCCACTTCGTACGTGGTTTTAACCTCTGATCCTTCTCTGCTGAAGAACTTTTCTCTTTCTCACATGCATTCTTTTCTGTAAAATCATGAAGACTCTGGGATTGGCCAGAAACCTCAGCAGCAGCACCTTCTGCATGCTGATAATTCTCATGTTCTGGTTCTTTAAAAAGCCTATATTCCTAATAAAAGGAGACATGGTTTTTCACTCATATTACTATATGAATAATGAATATAAAAACAGTAACTTATAAGCACAATTCTAGGACTCCGTGCTTAAAAATTGTATGCATTAAATGTAGAATTAGATTCTAAGCACAAAATTATATTGTCTTTAAAAGAACAAAACATTAATTTGGAAAGTAGCAGCTATTGTGTAAATTGAAGTTTTTTAAGTAAATGAAGTTGTTAAATTTGGAACTTCCTGGATATTCTTGAATATTTGGTGTTTGATTTCTAATACGTCAAAAGTCTGTGACATATGCACTTTTATAGAACTTAGGTCCAAAAGAGTTTTAAGATTTAGAATTGCAAAGTAAGCCATTCTGCTTTCAATGGATCATCTACATAAAAACTATTTCCCTGCGTAAAGGATTTACAAAAAATTCCCACAAAAAAGTAATGAACATAAAACTGAAAATGGGCTATCATAAACTCCTAGACTTCAGTTCCAAGTAATTTAATTTGATATAGTTTAGAATTAATATAAACACATTCCATTTAATTTTTTTCATCTTCTGTCTCTCAGGACAAAACATTGTTGAACAAGTCACATACAAGAATGGAGCTGAGTGGCACCTACCAATTCTTCAGCTGTCAGTGTCTAGTACCATGGCTGATCAATAATATACAGAACAGAAAGCACTCTTGTCAGCTCTTGTTCTCTATTGGAACACATTCAATTTTTACAGGAAAGTCAACATAGCATAGTTACATATTATTATTATTGTTATTGCAGCTGTCACTACCAGATAGGTGAAGACATTTCTTTATGAGTCTGATTCACGGCAGTTTTAAGGAGACTGTCACAGTAGGGTCTGTTTTCAACTGGCCCCTGATGAGAATCGGCTGTTGAAGCCTTGCCAACTCAAGTGTCTAATTCCAAACTAACTCATGCTAATTCTCTCATTCTGAAAATGTACTCTAGACAAGACAATTTAGCACATGATAAACTAGATAAATCACAGGGGAACTGGCGCTGTAGCTCGATCAGTTAAGCATACTTTAGAAAGTATGTTTGCTACAGCACTATATGCCAACACAGCAATTCTGAATGTTAAACAAGGCCAGGCAGATATTATAAAAGTTAATTGGTTTTGCAATATATGTGTATGTAATGAGCTTTGTGAAGCTCTCCTCTGCTCAGAAAATAAATCAAAACTATTTCCATTCATATTTTACTTCATTTAGGCAGACTTGGAAATACAGCTTTTCTCTGCATTTCATAGTTCTAGAGCAGAGATTTTCCCTCAGGTATAAAAGCTCTGCAGCTCTACAGTATTAATTTGCTTGAATTCTAGTTTTAGAAAGCAGAATGTACTAAACCAGCTCTTCAGCAAGGCACAACGATATGAAATTCCTAAGCCAATAAGAAGGTATAATGTATACTCTTCTGCATAAACTTCTTTACACAGCCAGGGAACACTGAGTGTTTGATTTATATTAAAAGTAAAGGAAAACAAAATAAATTATATTTATTTGCTCTTACTTAATAAGTGTACACATTTCTTAAATAGTTACAATATATTTATAAGTGTAGAAAACTAATAAATAAAGGCATGTTATCTCTATTATCAATAGTAACATTAATCTATATTAACATTTAAGATTAGAACGGAAAAAATAGTAAAATATTACCATACTTTACCTTTCATGAGCATCAAATGAAGGCAAATCACTGCAAATACATTAAACCAATGTCTAAAAACATTCATAGGTTGTCCTATTTAAGAAGTGTAAACCAAAATGTAGGTATAACATTAAAAAAATACTTGCCTTTGAGATAAATGAAAAAATTTGGAACTTAACACCCTTTCAAACAGAATGACTCACTTTAATTCCATTATTGTTAATATAAGCTACTGTATTTATGTGTACAACTTGAAATGCTCTGTTCTTTCAAAACTATCAAATATCTGTATCTCAAAAAAATAAATATAAGCCCTACATCCCAGAAAATCAGAAGTAAAGGACACAAAAATGTCCCTGTTAATTACTTCCTTCTTGCAATAATTAAAACTGTGCATAAATAACCACAATAAAACTCTTGACAGGTTTTGGCCTCTAATGAATTTGACCACCAAGTTAATCTGTTAAAACAACACTAGAAATCTACAAAAATAGTTTTATCAGGAACAATGAAACAACTAAAATTGTACTGGTACTGTGTGATTCTAGCTAGCATAGAGCTCTAAAAGCCAAAACACTTGCATTTTACAGTGTCTGAAGCGAGACATAGTGTGTAAGCTAGGTGCTTAACTTCCAGCTCTGATATTTAAATCAGGCAGTTCTCATAAAAAAAGTTGGGCAATTATTTATGTTTGAGTTAAAAAGAATGAAATAAAAATTTAAGTGGTTTTGATCACAGAAAAATATTGTCATAAAAAGCTGACCTTTTCCATACAGATATCATATTTTCCTGTTTCAACATTTCCAACGCTCCATAAAGAACAATACCAGAAGACACACAAATACTTCATGCAAAATTAGAAGCTGACCTCACTTGTTGGATCAAACCCCACCAAAAAGTATGACAGAACAACACATGAAATAGTGCATTATTTGCTATTTACAAAAGAAACATATCTATTAGAAACTGAAACAAATAATAATTTTAAAGCACTTCAGTCTTTAAGTCTTCATTTAATCATAGATTTATCTTTCATAAAGAACAGAAATGTTCAGACAGGTTTACAATGTAATTCTCACCGATGTATATTTGCACAAAGAAGTACACCCAGTATCAATAAATACATACCTGTTTAGACATATTTTCTATAAATCTAGGTGATTTCTCCCTTAAAAAGGTGACTATGTCTTTATATAGATCACTTTTTCTCTCATAGTCAATATCTTTACCCTTTAGCTGACCCTTAAAAAAAGAATACATTTAAAGTTGTTAATAGTTGTGCCTTACACAGGTAATTTAATATGCATCATAAAATAGTGCAAAAGAGCACCAAGGTCATACTGTAATGAATTAGATAAAGTCTCAATGCTCAGCAGAGTTGACCAAACTTCGAAAATGCTTCATAAAGATGCACGGGTTATCTCCATGGACCCCAGCAGATGATCAAGATCTTACACAGAATTTTGCAGGCAATAACCATCAGTTAATTGTACCCTGTGTAGTACACTGAAAAGAATTTATGGCTTATGGCAAACAATCAAGTAAATATGAGCTTCCCATGCAGTATGGCAGATGTCTAAAAGGCACAGAAAATAACGTGACCTGAGCTTTATGAGATTCATCTATTAAAAATGTGCCAAGTCAAAATTTCCCTGGATTTTTGAACTCTTAGGAAATCAATTTGTGGAGTCATGCCTGACAGACATCAGTCTGTCTTCAAAATGAATGTAAGAGCTCTGGTCACCATTTAACACATATAAGGGTCTAAATAAAACCCATCTGAGAGGAAAAAGGTAGCCAAAATGAAAAGAAAGAGAAAATAGAGAACTAATTTCTAAAAAGCTTCTGCTGAAAGAAGAAAGAACTGCTTATCATTTATAAAAAGACCAAAGCAAGCTCTACTAGCCCCACATAATAATATCACACCTCAGATCAAGAGCAACGAGGCACTAGAGAGGCATCGAGTCCCACAGTACCTTTAAATAGGAATAGTGTGAAGAACTGTTATTTAAAGACTAATCAAACATTGTTACCAAAGAGTGCAGAATACACTCCTAGTATAAAACCTATAGAAAAAGCACTTAAAACATATGTGAAAACTAGCATACATTTATTACTGTGGCTTCCCCTTCTGTACCAAAACACTAGCCCTGCAGGTCTTAGAGCCCCAATACAACTAACCTAAACATGTCAGAGTTTTGATTTTAGCAGAAAAAAAATATTCATTACTCAGTGGTATCCTTTATTATTACTTACTCCATTTAAAAATACTCCTGCTGTGCTGCAAGTGATATTCAAAGGATCAGTGTCATGTGGTTTGATGACTAAATAACAAATTTCTCCATGCACTTGTCTCCAGGGAGGAGCTCGGCATCCATTAGAGAATGTGTAATCTGTAATCAATTAGCATTAGTGGTTTTATCCAGTCTAAAAATATTTTTATAATTATGCTTGATGATTAATATTACACGTATGCAAGTCAAATTCCAAAACCATTACCTTGCTCTTAAGAATTCATACTGCTAAGTATTAATCATGCAAAACTCTGTGACCCATGGCCCAATCCAACCAAGAACTATAACTGTGCTTAGGACTTTTCAGGATCGGGGATTCATCTCTCTTCCTCTAGTTCCATTGAAGACATTCATGTAACTGCGAGATTATTTCTGTACATAAAGGCAGAGGAACACCATTGCCTATTGGAAAATACTTCTTATTTACTTTATAATTTTAAGGTAGAAATAAACCCCTCAAACATATTATCGAAATTAATTCAGAAAAATTCACACAGAAATCAAGTATTTAATAAATGTCTATGTAAATCTGAGATATGATCAAATTTGTACCTGATGTATATTCCAGTGATTCCAGTACAGTATCTTCTCCTTGCCCAGAGAAATTCTTGAGAAGATTCACTTCATTATTTACAGCAGCTGGATTTAGTCTTACATCTCTGCAATTAATAGAAAATGATCCAATATGTATTCATTGAAAAGTACGTACTCAGAGTATTGAAGAGAATATGACACAATTTTTTTCTTTTATGTTGACTCTTAATAGAAGCAACAAAAACATGAAAACAGGTTGTCTTCCACCTTCTTAATTTTATCTATAGGTTAGTGAAATTTTAGTTCCATACCTAAGTCCTTGTAACTATGAAACATACTCTATATAATACTTACTACAGTTCCATGAAGAAATAAACAGTTCCTTGAAAATATATAACTGTGACTTTGTTGTTTGTACAAATGACTTCAATTTGCTAACAAAATGTAAAATGTGCAATAAAAACCCCACACTTGTGGGCACACACTTGCATACCCACACCTACAGAAAAATTTTTAGAAAAAAAATGGGGTTTCATTACCTTAGTGAACAGCGAAAGTTATTTCAATAGATTTCTCTGTCATACCAAAAACACATGTTGTGGGTTGAAACCAATCTGATTTAACAATAAAACAAAAAAATTCACTGCCTGAGATGCTTAGCTTCTATTTAAAATGCACTTACTGTGAAATTTGTTTCAAAGAACTATTAAGCAGTTGCATATCTAGCTGATGAAGAAGAAGAAGGATTTTCTTTTTCAATTCTGTTTCAAGGTCAGACTCTTTTTTCACTTTGTCAAATAAGTGCAAAATGGACGTATCCTCTCCTTCCACAGTCCCATATTCAGGGCCAAGAATTTTCACTATAGGATCTCTGTTAGCTGTAAACATGAAACAGAATTATGTAATGTGCTATTATGTTTTAAATGATCAGATAAGACAAACTCTTAATTTCAATTGCTCAGTGATTTTGAGGCTATTAATTTACAGCAGAAAGTTTATAATGTGCATAGCTATCCATCAAACATTACTGTATGATGTACTCTTTCATATTTCTCTACTGTAATTTGAAATGTACTTTTAAGAATAGGAAAATATTAAGAACAAAAAGAATTTTTTCTTAATAAACGAATTGCTTTTCAAAGCAAAGATTAAGATTCATTCAACCAAGGGGTGAATATTAAATAGTTCCCTTATCAATAGTTCCCTTATTCAAAATACACCTGGCTGATTACCAAAACAGGAAATCAATGGGCTTAACTCACTGAAAATTGATTATTTTGGAAATATGATTTAGTGCTAAAGAACATCTTTAAGCTTTTCTAGCAGCATTCCCAATGGCCCCATTACTTCCTCAGCTATGCCAGCTGTTCTTCTTGGTAAACAGTGACATAACTGCATATCAATGTGTTCTACAAAACCATTTTGCTCTGTTCCTGCAAATGAAGTCCCATGCATCTGTGAATGGCTCCACATGATGCACTGTCCATATTATTCTTCCCTAATATTCATGGTTGATCAGTGTCAGGACCCATAATGAAATGGCTCTGAAGCTTGATCCGCTATGAGCATTTATATTTTATTAATGCAAATGCAATTTCTGCCAATATTACCGAAGAGTATCACTGATTTCTTCTACCTCCATGTAGAAGAAGGATACCTAGCACACCAAGAATCCTGCCAGTTTGAAAATCTAGGACTTGAAGATGACACAGTGGAAGTACTCATATTTGTATTTTAAAGCAATTGTGAGACGGAAACTGGAAGTGCTCATAGTGAACCTTGTACAGGTAAGAATGTCCTAAGCATATTATTTTTTCTTTGGCTATCTTTAAAGGATGTAACATTTTAAAGGAGAATTAAACTACATACATGGGAAAATTGTTATCAGCCTCCAATAAAACATTCTTTTTTTTCCCAAAAAGTTAAGCTTATTCTCTATTGCAACAGTGGGGTATATATACATACTCAGTATACATGAATTTGTATATGAGATTCAACAGTTTTATTTTAACTTTATTCCAGATTTCTGTGTAAATAAAAGAAGAAACAGAAACTCCATTATGTTCTGGATCAGCACTTTTAGCCATCTTCATGAATTAACACCTTCTCACATACTTAAAATGAAGGCATATCTTCCTTCCTGAACATTTCATGAACATGAATTGAAGAAGACATATACTTCTCAAGAAAGAGGAGAGATGAAAAAACAAAGAAGAAAACCTTCAAGGCATGCCTGTGCTTCCTTTAACTTCTTGTCCACAGCAATTCCTAGCAAATGGGAGAGCTGGGCAAAACTGCGGACTCTGAGAGTTGATGCTGAGAGGGTAAGCAATGGCTGGTCATCTTTACCTTTGGCTTCAGACTGAACAGTTGCTTCACTGGAAACATAAAATTACATCTTTTTAAAAGAACTTTAATTGAGAAAAATCTTGAATGTTATTCAAGTATCACATGATAAAGTATATACAATTTCTTTCTATGTTTCAGAAAATTTCCAAGGTAAACCAGTTTATTCACAGCACATCAGCAGGTGGATAGGCCCAAAGGAGACTGCGACTCCACGGGAATCCCGCACTGGAGCAGGCTCCTGGAAGGACCCATCAACCTATGGAGAAAGGAGACCATGCTGGAGCAGGTCTGCTGGCAGGACTTGGGACTCTGTGGGACACCCACGCTGGAGCAGCCTGTTCCTGATGGACTGCATCCCATGGAAGGGACCTACACTGGAGCATGTCATGAAGACCTGCAGCCTTTGGGAAGGACTCACACTGGACAAGTTCATAAAGGACTGTCCTGTGGGAGGGACCCCATGCTGGAGCAGAAGAGGGTGAGGAGGAAGAAACATCAGAGAACAACATGTAATGAACTGACCTCAACCTTCACTCCCTGTCCTTTATGCTGCCCAGGGGTGTGGAAGTAGAAAAAACTGGGAGTGAAGTCGAGCTTGGGACAAGGTAGGTGTTGGAGGAAGGTGGAAGGTTTTAAGATTTGTTTTTATTTCTCATTATCCTACTCTGAATTTTGACTGGCAGTAAATTACATTAATTTCTGTGACTCAAGTCCAGTTTGCTGACAGTAACTGGTGAGTGATCTCTCCCTGTCCTTAACTCATGGGCCTTTCATTGTACTTTTCTCCCCTGTCCAGTGTAAGAGGAGCAGCTCAGTGGAAACCTGGCAAGCAGCCAAGGTCAACCCATCAAACAGGAGCAACTCCTAATACAAAGAAAAATGACACAGTTAATCACTGTTAGACACATGTTGTAAAACATCTTAGGAACAGACAAGGGAAAGTTGTATAGATCACTAGTTAAACAGATCTGCATCACAAACAAGACGGAATTATCTTAAATTCTCAAAAAGCAAGTTTTTACACTCTAAAAATTTTAGTTCAAAATTTTCAATAAATTTTCAAAATTTTCAACAAAACCCACACCTATTTCAGCCCAAATACACGAAGGTTTTCTTTATGCTAAATGAGGACAAATTTTGCTTCATAATTCACCTTCTGGATTTGAAAACACACTGCAATTCAGACTTACTTGATCTCATAACCCTCTCCAAATACTGAAGAGTCCAACTGCGTTTTCCACTCAAGGGGCTCTTTGAAGACAAGTGCTGCTTCCTGAGGATGCTTAGCGCTGAAGTCCTCTACAAACTCAATAATTTGATTTAAAAGGGATTCGTTCAAAGGGGTGATTTCAAGTGTGCCAGTTCCAGAGCCAGCAGCAGTCCACTGAGCCGCTCTCGTCAATGCCACTCCCATGGTCTTGGTCAGTGTCACTGGAGCCCACCTTGGCAACGAGTCCCTGTCACAGAATGACCAAACCGAGCTCTCAAATGGTTAAATATGCGGTGGCTGCTATGATTTGAAACAAACCTATCTAGGAACGATTACATTCTTTTAACTCATTTAAATCCCTGAAGAGGGGAAGGGGGGACTTGATGAAGCCAACTCGCAGATTTTAAAGAAATGGGGAAATCAGGTGCAAACACTGATTATTTCATCTTAATTCCTGGCGCTATTAGAAATTCTGGCAGCCGACAGCAGAAGGCCTCTGCTGAGGCTATAACAAAAGGATCCTGTTGTTACACCCCCCCCTGTGGACACACACGACCCCCATGCCCCCCGGCACTTTCCCTGAATGGCGGAA
>VZRL01004803.1:262456-344464 GCA_013397895.1 Origma solitaria
GGCGTTGCCGTGGGGACGGCCCGCGTTACCGGGACAGCGCGGCGGCCGCGGCCCGGCCGACAGGGCTCCGAGAGGAGGGAGAGACACTTGAACCCGCAGAGCAGGCTGTGCGCTTGTGGTGTGCAGTTAAATAATGCAGTCACTGGAGTTACCTTGCACCAGAGGTTAAAGGAAGACCACCGACTGGGTTTTAGCTTTAATTTTAACCAGTACAGCTTAAATCTTTCCCTGGCTGTCAGCGGTTGCAGGAAAACAACTTTAATTAATAAAGGTTAAGATTGACCACTTTTAGTTCCTGAGGTAGTGTGACAGATCGTGCTTGAAATGCTTTTTGTTAAAGGAAATGTTATGTGTATTTAGTGTTTCTTGAAAGAAGGAAAGAAAATGAGTATGGGCAGTGCCAGTGAATAAAGTCCTTTCACATACTGAGGACACCACAGCACTGTACACACACAAATAGACAGCCCCAAACACAGAATGGAAACTTATACTGTTCCCCCAGTCCTATCATCAATCCATATGTTGTTGAATGAGCCATCACTCTGGATAAATTTTTGAAGTTCCTACTGAACTCATCATGCACTGTCTCATCTCTCTTACCACTGAGCCAACAGGAACTATATTCCCTGACTTCCTTTCTCACTCATAAATTACCCCTCCAGTTCTTTGTGTCCATCAAAATACCTATCAGATTATAAAAACTGGACTTAGATTTGACCTAGGAAGAAATGGCTACCTTCTGTACGCTGATGTTAGGAAGCTATGGTCGGCTTTCCAGTATACGTGTCCTTCTGAAGGCACAGGAAAATAATCCTTTCCAGGACAGTCCAGCAGAAGTACCCCACTTCCAACACCATAGAGTCATCACAGCCAAGGGTTATTGTAGAGAACTCAGCTGGGTAAGAAACCTCTAACAATGAGGAAGGCCATGGAATGTCTGTGGGGTGTATCTCAAAGAATAACAGGATAGGATTAATACACTTCTTTTCACAGAGATGATTGTCCATATACATTTTACTTACTGAAACTTTCAAGCAGTAACTATGTATAAGGAGATGTAGTCTGCACAGTAATGGTTTAAGAATAGCATTAGCTTTTCTTGTTTCACTTGCTTAACTTAGAGAAGATAGAAAATTACTAATTTCATTAGGTGAAACTGAAAGAGCATTTTTTAGTTAGAAGCCAGGTTAAAGACTTAATGCATTTTTTTCTGTATGGAATACTATATATGAATGCATTTCCAGAAGGGATTAAATCTCTTCATTTTACTGAAGTAATGACTCTTAAAAAATTGATTTTGAGGGCAGAAGGTGCAAGAAACAAAATGTGAAAGGGAATAAAAGTATCCCTGCCATGGGTGGTGGGGAGTGAAGACAGTGAGTTTTCACACAGAGCTGAGTATTTTAAGCAAGAAGTCGGTGGAGTAAGAAATAGAATTCCTAAATGAGATCACTCTGTTCCACTGAACAGCAAGAAGAAAAGATATTTCAATGGCAAAGATAAATGGGATGGTGTGCCCTCAAAGGCTCTGCATCTCCACTGGCTATAAAAGGAGTTTTGGTAACTAGCTTAGGCTTAGTTACCAGTGGAACTTTCTGTGAGGACAGGTAAGTCAGAAAAAGAAAAAGCAGAACAGGTCCTTGCAAGCCAGCAGGAAGGAATGCTCCTGGGATCTGGCATGAGAAGCAATGCCTGTGGATGCTCAAGAGTCAGAGGTTTTCCACTTTTTTCTTAGGAGCTGGCAAATATAGAGTTTGTAGCGTAGCAGTACTCCTAGGAAGATTGCTCTAACTCCTCTGAAGACTAGAAACCACCTTATTTAATTTATAACCTCAGTTTGTATTACTAGTTTGTGTGTATTTTTTCTTGTACAAGTGTTGATCCTTTACCTTATTTTTAACAGCTACTTTTCCTCCACAGATTTTACACCCATTTTCTGAGTTAGAATATTTTCTCTATATTTTGGTCCCCATCCTCTTCCTCTTTCCAAAGTAGTTTTTGAATCTGATGTTGAATTTGAAACATATTTCACAGAGAGTTAATTAGTAATTAATTTATGTGAAATAATTAATTTATATGGACACTTTCTGTTCCTGCTTGTAGTCTGTGCTCTGTAATTTTTTGCACATTTTCAGACATATATCAGCTGCAGCAGGTTACTGCATTGAGTTCTGGGTGATTCCCTTGGTTACATTCAGGCATATCTTGCTAGATGACAAGGAATCTTGCCTCCTGACATCAGCTATGACTAAAAAATAAGTACTTAGGCACTCCCTCACTTAGGTAGCACAAGAGGATAAATGGGTATCATGGAAGAAAATTTTGCCTGAAAGCTAAAGGGTTAAGTAATCACTTAGAGAAATATGTAAGTACTCTCTTGCTGCCCCAAAATCAGTGTGCAAAAAATTCCAGGCAATAAAGCTGTAATGTGTTCTCAAAACCAGCTTGCTCAGGAACTGGGTCCACCCAGAGATGGCATTTGCACCATGTTTAGCTATTTCTGTAAGCTAGTAGTAATACATTTATGTACGAGTGATTTTTTTTCTGTTATTTTTATATTTCGAATGTAAAAGACATTTTATAAAACAGTAGGTGAGATGTTTGCCAGTAACAAAAGATGAGATCATTTGTTACTGGCACAAAGAAATGGGGAATATGAAGAACTTGTTAACATGGAGAGTAAGGCAATTGGAAATTATTTTACAATCTCAAAGTTGCAGCCAGAATGTGCAAGCAATTTTTCATGTATATTTTTCCTCACATTATTATAGAAGAGGGTGTAAATTATTATTGTTGAAGCAGAACAGTAACACTCACTGTTAAAAAAAAGCTGTAGAGGCTTACGTAGAATAAAAAAGGTCAATCATGCCATCTACTCCTTCAGTTAAACAGCAGTTTAGGTGATCAACTTCATGGTCAGTTTATCAGACAAGTTGAAAATCAGCAGAAAAAAAATTGTCAATTTCTTTTTATTTTTCATTAGCTTGCCTTTCTTGCAAAATTTACATATTTTTGGCATTCACAAAACAAACCGAAGTCCTATTGATTTGATGTGAAGGGTTTAACAAAAGAAATAAAAATTCCATTTGTGCCGCTTTTATTTCATTTTGTATCAGTATAAATGCACTATTTAGGTACCTGGAGTTGTTAACAAACATTTTTATGCATCTGAATTTCTGGTAAACGATTGTTGTTTGTTCTTGTGTTCTGGGTTTTTTGTGTATTTGGGGTTTTTTTAATTGGGGAGTAGTGCTTTGTGGAAAGGCAGGGTTTCAGCTCAGGAGGTGAGGTACAGGAGAATGGAAAATGAAGCAGAAGACATGATCAATCTTTTGATTTCTTTAAGCAAGATTTTATGGAAAACAATGTTTAAAACTGAATCTTTAGAAAGAAAAGGACTACTGATTTTTCACCCAATCTCTGATTACTGTGTTGTGATCTCCTACCTGCATCTTGTTTTCTGAGTAATTATGTGCTTAAAAAAAATGCCAGATTATTTGCAGTGAGGATTTTTAGGGCTTAGACATTGTGCCATACACTCTCATGGGCCTATATATTAAGAAACAGAAAAGACCACTTTTCAAGTGGAACTCAGTGCAAGGGGAAAAGATGTGCAAGAGTGTACATGGTTGTCTGGCAAAGAGAAAGTTGCTCAAAATTCTTCATAGAAAATAAAGAAGGACAATATTTTGGTTAATGGGTGATGGATTGACAATATCTGTGCAGTTATTTTCTGAACAATGACAATAACAGAGACTCTGCTGCTCTTTTTTAGAAATGGCTTCCAGATGGGATTCATGTTTTACAGTCCAAGACTGAATGCGTTTTAATAAGTTTCTATTCTATCAGTAAAAAATATAATCTTTCAGAATATGAACAATGTTACTAGACTCTATTTGTATATGAACATTTATTCCCTTTTGTTTATTTCCCTTTAATACTACTCAGGATTTTTGAATATTTTTGAATATAATTTGAAAGAAATAATCAGTCTGATGTAACAAGTAGATGCCTGTAACTGTGTTATAATCATATTTGGAATACAAGGTTAGAAGACTGTGGCTTTGAAAGATGCGGTAAATTAATACATTTGTTTTCTTTGTAGCATCAGAGAAAAAAGCAGGTCAGGTTATCAAGAGCCTTAAGATGGTGGCATGTTGTTTCAGTGAAATTTAGGCTATTTCTCCTGGGTTTGTAATATTTTAGTGGAGAATAATTACATTTAAAGATTTTAATTCCTACTTTATCTTTTTGTATCTTCCACTCCAATTCCCTCTTTATGTAGTATTTTCCATTGAAATTTCTGTGAAAAAATCCCATGTGCATAATAACACTGAAAGAGAAAGCTTTGGAGAAAGCTATTCTGCAGTAGGTTTATCTAAGTATATTAATAAATTTTGAATTGTTTTAAAATGCTAACTTTTACAGGAGGAGTTACCAAAGCATTGATTCAATGAGCCACCTTAATTTGTTCCTGTACTGCTACAACCCCTTACACACAGAAAGCACTAATGGCTAATTCTCGTTATTTTTATGATTGATTCTTCCCTGCATTAAAAAAAATCATATTTTGCCTGTATTTTTCCAGGGAGAAAGCATATTTATGCATTTTGATGTTTAGAGAAAATGCTTTTTCTAGAACTAATTAATTGTTCTGACCTTAATAGTATTCAGTATCAATGGAAACTACATAATGTCTTTTAAAACTCTCCCATTGGTAAGTTGAATTGGCTTTATGAGTGGATTGTAACTACAAAGTTAATACAGTTTGTGTGCAGCAATCAGAAGGGCATAGCAGCTTTTTAAGCCTTCAGTGTAAATCAGGCATTTTAATTTATGTTCTAAAAACGAACGGAACTTTAGCAGTGATACTTTTCTCCGAACTAGTAGAGATTCAATCAAAACAAAACAAAAGAAAATCAAACCATACATATGTACCCAAAATAGTGTGTGCCAAGTGTAATGGACTAAGTGGTAACTCTGCAAATTACTCTGTTAGGTGCATCCAGAAACACTTTGCACTTTTGGAATTTAGAAAGGAATTTGACTTCCTGGTGAAGTAAAAATAAAAATGGAGAATTATGTTAAAATGCATGCAGAAAAATTGCTAGTTACATTTCTTAGTTATAGGTTTAGCTTGTGGAGCCAGGCATTTGCAGTAATTTGATATTAAAAGCAATACTGCAGACAGTGTGTCTTGTACTCTATTGAGGACAATGTTTTTAGCTTTCAAACATAAACCCTTTGCAAGTGAATGCTACTGATGTGCTCAAATGCCTTTTGCTTTCTTAGTAGTTTCTATAAATTGCTTCTTTTTTCAAGGGAAAAAAGAGAGAAAGGATTGGGCTGTTTGTTTTGTGGTGGGAGTGTGAAAAGGAGATTGTTTTAAAATAAGAAATAGAATGTCGTAAGTAGTCTCCAGTTATGAATTTCTTTTCCTAGAGGAAAAATGAGAGGTATTGGTGGAAAGTATTTTGGGCTGTAATGTGGTGATATTAATCAGGAGAGAGAGTTTGACTATTTCTTGACGAGCAGATTCTCGCACAAGGTGCAAATACAAACATGAGAAAGACACTACATAGTTAGAGAGAAGGTTAAAATACTTTTCAGTTATTCAACTCCCGCTTATTACTGTGGTAGCCCCATTTCACTCCTTAGGTAATCACCAATAGTAATTCTAGATAATTCCCTGCATAGTTTTTATAAAACTAACATAAAAATAAAAATAAAGTAAAAAAAAAAATTGGTATCGTTTTTCCCGTGTTATATAATCAGAAAGAAAGCCAAGACTGACATCAGGGCGTTTTCTCTTTTTCGTAGGTCATTTCAAGGCAGAAATTCAAGCACTTTGGAGCAATCACTGGTTTTGAAGAGACTGCTTCTATCATTTATGGTGGTATGGTAATATTATATGGGAAAATGTGAAATTGTGAGAGGAGTGGAGATCAGAATAAAGCCAAATCCCTACAGGGTTTGAGCAGCAATTGGCTGTAAAATTAATATGGAGCAACGGTTGGATGTTGCAAGGTTGAGCATTAATCCAGTGCCTGGTAGAAAAAGAATATATTTATCTAAATTTGTGCTTCACAGTGATTGCACTGCATGAGCTATTAAACAAAACAAAATAAAAAATTCTAAGTCCATAGAAGATATTTGATGAATCTGACATCTTCACTCAACTTGGATGAAAATGAAGTCCTGTGTAGATGAGAACAGGAATTATAGCTCCAGTCCAAATCCTTTTACAGTAGAACTTCAATTTGGGGAGGAAAGTTGCCTTTTTATCAAAATTATTTTTATTGAGAGAAGCAGAAATGCGTGTTGCATATACATGTCTTCTTGCATAGTGTACATTCTGATACAGTTAATTCAGCCAATTTTCTGGTATTGTTCTCAAGATCTGTGCCATGGATATTAGAGTCCTCCATATGGGTACATTTTTCCTCTGATTTTTTCCACTTCTTTTTCTGGTAATGACTGTATACATTCAAGTATTTTAATTTAAATTTAGGGTCATTAAGGTTCTTCTAGAGGATCTGGAGCTCTGCCACAGTTAGGTAGTTAGTAATTTTATTGTAGGAGTTGCATGTAGCTGTTACGTCTATATTTTAGCTCAAGCAGAGATAGAGATTTAAACTATCTAGTTTTTAAAACTCTTCTTTTTCTATCCAATTTTAGCATAAATTAATATTTCAGCTTTTTACAAGAGCTGTTGATTTTCAGCCAGCCTTCAACTCTGAATGTAAAATTTGGGGGTGAAGCAGGCCACTTTTTCAAAATGTATGTATATGTGCTCTGTTTAGATTTGTGAAGAATTACATTGAATAGTTTGAACATAATTTTTTCCTGGAATATCAAGTTAGCATGTATTGCTTTGGTATTGAAAAGGTTGCTGATCATGATGCCAAAAGACTGTCTTACTAGGAAGTTTGAAATAATTTCTGAGAGATGAAAAGGGATTCTGTCCCTACTGGAAAATTGTACATGGCCAGACTTTAGAATGTGCACCCATTGTTATTGATGGATTTCTGTCATTGATTTCATGGGAGGAAAGATTTGGTCTATCAACACTACTGTCAGAAGGCAGGCGGTAAAACCTCATTTTTCCCAGACTCTTAAAAAAAATCTAAGTCCTGTGACATTCTAAAACATATTTTAGTTGTATTAATGACATTTTTTTCTGAGATTTCAATGTGAAAGGCTTGCGATTTGTTAGGATTTTGGTGAAGCCTTTTACACTGGAAATAAGGATGGCAGGGGTCAGAAGAAATTAGGCTTAAGAGACTGAATAAATCTACTACCAATTAGCAGTTTTCTACTGCTGTCAATAAATAAGTAAAATAAATAATAAAAGCATATTTGAGCACGGCAAGCCCAAACTGATGCGCTTTAGTGATTCATTTATAGTGGTATTGTAGTCTTTTGATGTTCTGGGTCAGTAATACCACTGAATTTTAAGCAGTGACATTTAAGAATTAAAAATATTTTATGCCATTAAAACGAATAAGTGCAGAATAAAATTTGAGGACCTGAATCTGCACATTTTTATGCAAGCAGTCTTTTACATCTGCTTCTAGCTGTGCTGTACTGCCCTGTAAGTCTGACATAGAAGTTGGTGCCAAAGCTGGCTCATGGGCTGGGAGCAGGGTAGCCTATTTGTGCAGTGCTTTGTCAAAGCTAATTTACTTTGCTAAAAACCAGGGTAAATTAGACAGTGTGCAGCATTAAGCGATGTGGTTAAACTGCTTCCAGCTACCCAAGCTGCTCCTTTTGAGCTGCTCTGGGTATCTCTCCACAGCACCGTGTTGTGTAGCCCAGATATGCCCTGACTATAACTGATGTGTGTGAAATTTTATTCATGTAAGGAAGGATTGATGAATCATACCCATCCTCTCTTCTGCAGAAATTCAGTCCTCAGATACAGGCAGAATGTACAACTTAAGCATGTTTTCAAATAACTACAGTATAACTGTCATTCCATTTGACCTCAGAAATGTGATTCTCTGAGTAAACACAGAAAATGGAGGCACCACAACTGATTGTAATTAAATATAAGTAGCTAAGCACAGATCTGTGGTATAAATAGATGTGTTACGGCTGACAGTTAAAGTTTGAGTTCAGTTTACGTGTGAGCCTTTGCATTACTCATGTAAATCAATGTTCTCACTTACAAGAGAAACCTCATAATTTACCACTACCCATAAAGTAGCCTCGCTGTAATCAATAGTGATTCCTATATGGAATTACTGTGCAGAGCAACGTTTCTTCCATCCATATCCTCAGTATGATTACTGTATGGTTTGGCACCACGACAGAAAACTATTCAGTGAGCTCAGTAGTTTTCTGCGTGGAAGGACTTAGTTGTTCTAATTTGGTACAAAAATTCCGTTCAGTTTAAAGTAAGCAAAACTGGAATTAAATACTCCGCATGAGGAAGGATTGAGTAGAATCTTTGGGGGGGGAACTGTTTGCAATCTCACTCTCTTGAGACTTTACAATGAAACCCAGCTTTATTTTATTCTCTACAGAAGTAGAAGACAGTAATTAGAAATACTTGATGTTGTTTGCTATACTGATAACTGTAAAGGATGATCTGGTGATTTTTTCATGTCCGCTTTTAGTGATAATTATATATGCTGTGTTTGAGACTGAGAGCAGACCATATTCAAATGAATCTCAAAACATTTTACAGCTTTCTGATTCTGTGAACATGCTGCACTGTACAGCCAGACATGCTGTGCTCATCTCTTGAGTCTGCCAAACAGGAATGGTGAGTGTAGAGGGGTTTCGGAACCCCTCCACTTCTCTTGGGTGCCTGGGGGTGCCTGTGTGGGTGTGGGATTCTGAAGCATTCTTCTAGGGCTCCTCATGGAGCCCCAGTCCCTGTCCAGCGGGATTTCCTTCTATAAAACAAGCTGAAGTTTTGCACAGTCAGACAGGGACCCTGAAGCGTGAAGGAACTCAGGTCCTCTGTAACTCACCACTTAACAACTCCACAAGGTCAAGGGCAGTTGCCAAGTACCTGTGAGCCCCGGAGTGAGTTCCATCCTGGGAGCAGCCAGTGTGTCAGTAAGAGGTAGGTAGGCTCCGGGCAACTGGACCGAAGTGAACCCCTCAAGGAACTAAGGCCAGACTTGTCTTTTAGTGAGGTTAAAAGAAGCTGCAGGTAGAAACTGAGAGCTTGATGTACTCACAGAAACCTGATCTTTGGCACTTTAGCAGACTGACAGGGCCAAAACAATGGCGCCAAGTGAATTCTCATTTTATGGTCAGTAAAACAGAGGTTTCTGAATCAGTTTTGTGCATTTGGATTGCCTGAATTCCACTTTTGGTGCCTTGTGTACATCCTGAGTGTGTCTTCTGTGTTCCAACAAAAACATAGGTTACATCTCAATTAAACAAAATGTAGAAAATAATTGGATTTCCATTGTGATTACTAAAGTAAAAAAAAAATCCTATGATTTTCCAGTCACCTATGTAAATAACACCTCTGGTGGAATGGAACATACCTCTTTCAGTTACATAAAACAGGCACTCCAAAATGTATTATTTTAAAAATCTGTGATTAACCAACAGGGGAACAGAAGAGTTTTTAAATAAAATATGGTAAACACGTAAAATAAATAGCCCTTCTAAAAAACAAATTGTAATTGTCCTTGGCACTGGATTACAACATCAAGGAACGACAATATTTAAGCTGACAAAACTATACTACAGGAATCTATGAAGTTATAATGCTTTCCTGTTCTCATTGTTCCATTTCATATATGCCTTTGCCTGTCTTGATATAAGGATGCCTTACATACAAAATGCTATACATATTTTCATGTAATCTGTGATGTATTAGATCCACAATACACAAACCATCATGTTTTATTTTGTGTGTGAGCAGAAGATTAACTCCTCACTTCAAGAAGAATCTTCCCATAAATTCTCCTATTGTCTTTTTCAATTTTTACCAACAGAACAGTGCAGTAGTTTTATTCCTTTTAGCTGTGCTGTTAAGCTTTTTTTTCACACCTTAAGGCTATAGGAAAACACAGAAGTTACTGAATGTCAAACTTTGCATATAGCCAGTAAAATCATACACGTATTCACAATATTGCTTTAATGGGAACTTCTTCAGTGACTGTTCAGTGAAGCAATAACATCTCCATTAAAAAAGATAAAGAAGAAAGACAGATAAGGCCAGACAAGTGCTCAACAGTGACTTTACTACTTCCCAGCTTAGCAGATGTATCTTAAATTCAGCAATTGCTCACAAATACTGCACTTGAATTTAGCTAGAAATTTGCTGTTCTTATTTTAGGTACGGGAAAGGACAAGTTTAAGAAGGACAAACCCCTTCAAGCTGTTCTTCAAACACAGAAATTGAATGCACGAAGTTTTTATCTTTGTAATCCCTGCCTCCACTTTGCTTGCCTGCCTCATTGGGATGCAGGGTGCCTGGTTTCTCAGTGTTCAGCACAGCACAGCTCCCACTGCCTACAGTTTGCAGTGGCACTTCTACAAATTACACTCCTCCACACCAAGCACCATGAAAAACACAGCTAACAAGCACATGTGCAAAGTGACTCGTATCACACAGGAAATCTGTGGCAAAGGCAGGGATACGATTCAGTTCCCCAGAGCTGCACTCATGCCTTAATCATGAAAACATGTTCTCTTCTCCACAGTTGTCTGCTTCATTCACTGTGTCGTTCCAACAGCTGCAACAAAGTACAGGTTGTACAGAGCACAGTCACTTTTACTACGCTGTGATTCCTCCTCCAGTGCGGGTCCTGTCTGTGTGCTACGCAACACAGGAGGGCCATGGAAAACTCCCTCTGCTCAAGGAATCAGTTGCCTCTGCCTCACATAATCCACCAGAGCCCTTGTCCTTTTGTCTGCCTCTTCTAACACCAGGAGAGTGGGGTGCATGGGAGTGATGGGGGTCCTCATCCAATTCCTGCATCTAATCAGGCCCGACTGCAGCTGCGGTGAGCGGCAGGATCAGGGAAAACTGTTTTGAACGCCAGTAGCCCCAGGGCTGGAGCATGCCCAGATGTTTCACGGAATGGCTCTGGCAGAGCAGTTGCACACAGGTGTTTATTGGCTTGAAGTAAAAGTCAGGAATACCAGGAATAATTCATCCACCACTTGGCTCTTCGAACAGAACAGGAACGAGCACAACGTGCAAATCGAAACGGCAGATAACGGCAGCTCTTAGCTGACGCACACACACGCTTTACCCACGGAGCTGCTTGCGGGATGAACTTTTTATTTTCCTGGAGTGAACTCATTTTAGTTATGAAAATGATTATGCATAGTGTTGAAGGCATGCAGCCAAGCAACTGTACAACTCTCTTTTTCACTAATATCTATCATTTTTAGGAACAAAACATGCTGCTGCTAAATGCAAGTACAAGTCTACTTAGAAATGTGCTTTGCAGTTTACTTTCTCTTCATGATATTTCAAAGCAAAACAGACCTAACCATATCAAAAGTAGCATTGTGTACTTAGTTTAAATATACTAATTTTCACACTACAATTACTTTAAGGAGCAAAGACTTGCTATATGTGGCAAATCAAAGGAGAAATGTAAGAAACTATTCCAGAGAGGTTCGCTACTCTGCACAGCGAAAGCTGTGCTCAGCCTCTCTGTGACCTGGGCTCCGCACGATTTATTGGTTATCTTTAATAAAGTGAAATCCAAGTGCCTTTTCTGTTTTGTTACTTCCATTTTAACACCAGCAGTAGCAGACAGACAGACAAAGTTTAGTTTTAGCCTGGGAGCTAAAAGAAATACTTCTAACATACCCATGTACTGTTACAGTCTGACTTATAAATGCTCAGTAGTAAAGTCAGCAGGAACTGAGCACTAAAACTGGAGAAGAGTAAATGGAAAGAGATCGTGCTGTATTTGCAGACTCGTGGTAATAAGGAAAGCACTCCTGACTGCTCTTGGAAACTTGTCATGTAAGTGAGTAAGGGGAGAGGTCAGGCAGTGACAGACTGCTCTTCCAGCCTGAAATGGGGGGTTGCACCAAATCTAAAAGACCGAAAACATGCATTTAACTGAAAATGAATGTTATTAAAACAAATTATACCCATCATTCAGAAATGTAATCTGAAAGTACCGTAACTCCTGGCTTCTGTTCAGATGATGTCTGGCAGAGTGCTGTGTATCATCCACAAAGTGTCTTCCTGAATCCCCAGCACCCTGGCTTCAGGAACCGCTCTAAATCTCACCAAATTCTGATGGTTCTGATGTCATTTTCTAAGCTTAAAGTATTCTTTCAAGTGACATCAATCATGACTCAACCTGGCCTCTCTTGCCATATATGACAAAGGCTCCTATTTTTAATTTTTGAGACAAATACAGCTTGTGTAACTTCTTTTTTGCCAAAAATACGTCAGTTCGAATCTCACTATTCCAAGCATATTCCATTCTTTTGGGATACTTGTCAGCTGGCCTATTTATATCAGGTTCGTAAGAAATTAAATGTTTTTCTAGAAGCAAAACAGCAGACTTGGAGAACAGAGCTTCCACCTTGCATTATTAATAGAATTTGTGAAAATCTGTGGTTATATTGTCAAGAAGCACAGAGACTAATTGCACAGAGCCAACAATTCACTCAGTGTGGTGGTTAAAATGCATAAATGGATAAAAATGATTTGTATTAGTGCCTGCAGTCTCTTGTAAATGTCAAATACTTTCTTGACATTCTAAAACCCAGGCTGTACAGCGAAAGTGGGAGAGTAGCATTTTGTATTAATTTTAAAATGTATAAAACTGATTATCGCCTTCTAGCAGTCAGTATTTCACTGCTTCGTGAAGACCTTAGATGCTGACTGTAACTGGCTGTACTCTTTCAACTCATCATGGCTCTCATTTTTCTTCCAGCAGAGCAGCAATGAACATATTACTTGAGATAAATAAATAAGATTTTACTTTCTGTAAAAGAAGATATTTGAAGAGATTCCCCACAACCAGTTTTCCCACTTGGAGAAGGTTGTCAATGTTCATCTCCTCTATTTCCCATGCATGGCAGTCTTCCATTCCCATGAACTAGCTGCTCCTCTTCTGTAAATCCCCATCTCATGCATTTATCTCCATGTATTTCAGTACTGTCACTTCAGCTTTATACTGTTCACTTTAATCACTTTGCAGGGTTCAAAGGACATCTGGACAGATCCCCATCTCCTAGTCTTTAAAACATTCACCAAAAGTTCTAGTAAAAAGGATTTATGATGTTTCCTTGGATGAAAACATTTGTGTCCTTACCATACATCCGTTAGACTTTACAATTTTTACTCTGCTAAAGTAGAATGATGCACAGGTGTAATTGAACTGACAAAAGTATTTGTATTTTTCTAGAACAGATCATTTAAATTTTGTACAACTGACATTTTACTCATTGTTCTCGTTAGTACCCACATTTATTTCCAAGGAATTGTGAAACAAAATCATCAAAAAGCTACCAGCTGCACAAGTCTTCTGAAGCCGCTGTCTGAGTCTGTCTTACACATTACAAAAACATGCAAGGCGGCTTAGAGATAGTTCAAAAAAAAAAAAAGAAGAAGAAAAAGAAAGAAAAGAATTGAAAAGGAATATCCAGGTGGTTTTTTAACTGCAAAATACAATAAACTAGAGCTTGGAAAGTATTACACAGAACTATAATAACAAAAACCCCCAAGATACACCATTTACAAGTTGAACTGTACAGTGCTGTGCCTTTGTGTGAGCCGAAATCAGTAAAGCAGAGACTGAGCTCACTCAGCGGGGTTTGCGAACTTGTGACAGCTCCGAGGGTACAAACGTACCACTGGCAGCTCACAGGCTGCTGAGCAACACTACAAAATCTTTCAAGGCTTAAGGTTAACTGAGGTTAATTATTCTGAAACAGTTTTGTAGATTTCAGTAATAATTGCCTAAAGTGACAGCAATGAATTGCTGCCTCCATTTTGAGAGCACTTGGGAAATTACCTAAAAGCGTGTGACAAGATTTATCATGACCACATTGTAGGTGTAAAAGAAATTAAACGCTGGAAGGACAGCTGAGCAGCAAAGGGCAGGGCCATCTAATGTAGTCCCACAAGTTCCATTAAATAATTTAGACAAAGAATCAATAGATTTATCAGCCACACATATTTACTACCACGTTTGACAGGACTTTGATGCATTTGCATTGAAGTTTGCTCCCAGATACTAATCTAAGATCTTAATCCAAAGATAATAACCAGACAGTTCTCACACATTTGATTACTTGCTGAAATATTTATCATCTTTCCTGATTGCATCTTATCTCAAAGCCAGACCCTGAGCCCAGAGAAGTAATCATCTTGGTTCCAGGGTAAGAGCTGCCAACCCCATTGTGAGGAGTGTTACAGAAGTCAAAGGGACCACACATGAAATGAGGACTAAGGTTCAACTGTAAAAGTCAGCAAGACCTGGCATTAGATTACAAAGTCTTCAGAGCAAAGGCGTTCCTGATTTCCCAGGCACAGAAAGACAAGAGGTAAAACTCTGATACAGTTAAAATAAAAATAAAACTTTTCTAACTTCACTAGCACTGCGTGTTTATTGTGTTCATCCACTGCCATCCCATTGTGCCACACTGTTAAACTGCAGGAACAATCCTGTGTACTCAAGTGGTACAGATGAAAGTCATCTGAGGTTAACTACAGGAGGAGTTCCTACTATCGCTCCTTTAGGGATTGAAGTGGTGTCAGCTCTCTGCTGATATTTCACCCTTGTCCCAAACACATGATACAGAAAGCAGCAGCAGCCATTAGGTACTCACAGTGAAGCAAACCAGACTAAGCACTTTCCAATAGCACAAAATGAGGCAATTTACCAGGAAGAGAGGGAGTTGCATTAGCATGAAAAAATTCTAAGTTATTCACAAGATGCTGAAAGAGAAGAAAGAATCATCAATCCTGAGCACTGGAACCATGAGGACCAATAAGGATTTTACATGATGCTCATGAGCCCAAGCCAAGTAACCACTGCTGTAAGTGGAGCTGCGAGGAGAGCAGAGCAGTAGCACTGCCTCCCTGCAGAGCTCGCTCAGATTTAGAGAGAATCTGGCCTCTTGTGTTTTCCACTTACACTTTGTGACAGACAAATTAGTGTAGCTGGGAGCGACCCAGGAGTTCCTGCAGAAAATCTGAGCGTGATTGTCTCACGGGGGGTACTTAAATGTGGTTGCAGGGACAATAACAAACACCAGCTATGTAAATGCACCACATTCTGCCAGCAGCAGCAGAGCTCATACCAGCCACCACCACCGCTCTGGTACGAACCTGGTGAACGTGAAGGAGGCTCGGGATTAAAAGTGCAACCACCTTGTCAGAGATGCAGAGATAGATCAACCACACCCACCTTGGGACTCGTTGGACTCAAACAGACTCTTAAGAGCCGAGAGGTTTTAATAGCACTTTCAGAAGATGATTTCTGGAGACCACGAAGTCAAGAGCTACGTTCAGTGACACAGCAAAGGGGAAGCACATGCAGAGTCTGCCATGAGGTGGTCAAGAACTACACATTGGAGTGTCACCTGGCACAGAGGTAACACAACTGCTCCCTGCTAAATGTGTGCAAGCGAAGGGCTCAGGGGTGGTGATGGCTCCTTATTGCAGTGAAGAGAGAGCAAATGGCATCTTGCTGCTCAAATCATCTTCCCGTGCTGTTTTCACCCATAGGTTGCTCACTTTCGTGCAGACTTGGAGACCTGCTGGTGTTCAGAGCCCAGCAGTGCCCCAGCTTCTCCCTTCCAGCGCTTCCTGGCCAGCCTCTCCTTTCTGCTTCACACTGCCTTTGTTAAACTATTGGCCCCTGACATGGAGAGGCTTTCTGAGAAGACTGGTTAGGAAGAAAGGAAACGAGATTAAACAGAATAGGTCACTTGAGAACACTTGCAGAAATTTTGTCTTTATTTGCTTGGTCTGGTAGCTTTGGAAGATAGGAACTCCACATGTTTTATGGTTACATTTATATAACAAATAAAGTCTTTAATTACAGCAATCCTTGCTTTCAAGGAGGCAGTAGGGAAGCCAAAGAAAAACAGAAGACTTTGCAGTCAGAGTAATAATGTCTGATAATCAGAAGTGTCACATAATCCTCTGAAAATTAAAAATGGAATAATAAAACATTTTCCTCATTTACTTAGTTACTGTGTAATCTTATCAGGGATACCACCCCTCATTTCAAACACTGTGGTGTTACCTATGGCAGCCTCTATCGTGGCAAAGGGTGGCACCTCCTGCTTTGCTTGGAACAGCTTCCCTGCAGCTCCCCTGCCGTGCCACAGCATCCCCCGAGCCCCGCGTTGGCTGACAGTCATGGAGAGCGCGGTGTCAGGAGCGGGGTACGAGTGGAGTTGGATTTTTGAAGGGAAAATAGAACTTGATACTTCAGTTCCCACAGGGTACCACCACAGAGACTATTTTCTGTAAAATGAAACCAGTGGAGTGATGTTTTACACCACAATATCGCATAAAAGGCAAGACAGTTGGCCTAGTGATACTCCTACACAGACAAATTCCTGTGTTTCTGGACAGGTTCACATTTCTTTATCTGGCAAGCATAAAATTGTAGTCTGTGTACAAAGTAGCCTTTTATTTAGGGAACAATTAAGCTAATCCCACAAGATTTCAAGTTTAACTAGGTTTGTAGGGAACAAGTTTGTAGTCTGCATTCAATCAAGCTCTTTTGACTTTCAGAAAATAGGGGCAAACCAGTATATAAGAAATGTAAAATTCTGAGTTTCCTGAGATGTGTGAGTCCTGCTGGAGTAAAACTATACATCTGTTTGCTAAAACTTTGGTATTCTAGAAGACTTTTTTCTTTAGTCTGCCCTCAGTCTTCCAATTATGCAACATAAGCCTGCTTTTGTCATTAAAATAAATTGGTGTACACTAAAGCACTTGATAAATACATAACAATATGTACCTGTGCACACATGCTCAGTAAAAGCTGCTGTTGGCTTGAAGGTAACATCAGCTGCACCCATGACAAGATGCAGGCTCTTGGCCTTCAAAGTCTCACCTACTCAAAAGTGTGGTCAGGCTCTGGGCTTTTTTCAGTGTGGTTTGAGCTGGGGTTGAATCCAGCTGTGGCCAATGATGATCTGAATTCAATGAAGTAAAAAGAAGACAATAATTCAGGTTCAGTTCTGGTTTTTGACAAAACAATGGTTCAAATGAATCTTTGGTTTTGGTTCTACTTCCTGCTTAACAGCTGTGTAAAGAAAAACATCTGGAATAATAACCCAGCAGGGCCAATAACTGGGGCTGCTCTTTCATACTATCCAGATAGCACCAATAATAACAAAGCTTTCAAGCCAGTTTTCAACAACAACAATGAAAAACCACAACCAAACAAGAAAACTCCTTTTGTGCCTTACAGTCAATGGTAGCCAGGACTGCACACGGGACTTGGAGCATTCCTGCCTCCATTGGCACCAGGCAGGGAAGCAGGACAAGAGCAGACCTGCTGCTCTGGCTCTGCAGGAAGGAGGCAGAGCACAGCTCATACACACACAGCTAATTCCCTCCTGCAGTCAGGCTGGCTGCACAGCTGCCAGGTCCAGGCTTCTGCGAGCCCTCAGCTGTGCCTGGGCACTGCACAGCATGGGCTGAAGCCCTGCCAGGGAGCTCTAACCCCTGATCCTCCTGTGAGATGCTGAATCCTAGATCTGACTGCCCCCTTAGGCCAGCACTGCCTCTGGTGCCAGCTGGTAGGAAGAGCTGTGCCCAGTGCATCTCTTTGCACCTCCCCACTGCTCTGCTCTGTCATCTCTCTCACTTTTTAGTGAGCTCCTTTGAACCTGGCACCACATCTTTGTTCCATGTTCATCTGGTGCCTAACCCAGGCCAGCCTCTGTGTGGGGTAGGGCTCCAGAAGCTGCACCAAAGTAGGTTTAGTGGGGAAGCATAACCCACACAGGGCATGCAAAGCTCTGTGGAGTGGTCTCAACCCATGCTCACATCTGGGCAACCGTCCCATCATGAATGTGGGCCTTGGTGATGAAACCTGACTACTCCCACTATCTAAAGACCAATTTTAGGGAACTGTAGTTGCTTAAAAGCAAGCCATTAATGCAAGTCCAGAAAAGGGAGAGGAACGCCAGTAAAAGTCCAGAGGTCACACAGAAAACAGGCAGAACTGCTCCCAATGGCCACTGCCTTACACAACAACCCCTGAAGCCAACACTGGCTGCATAAAATTTAGAATTGCTCCTGGTCTTTTTTACCACACGCTGCTCTCATGCATCAAACAGGCCACGGGGACCTCTCAGAGCTATTCCGTCTTCATGGGACAAAACACTGTTCAGGTGCTCTCCATCTGGAAAAAACACTAGCTCTTCACTTCTGTTTCAGGAACACACCACCCCAGCATCCATTGGGAAGGAGGTAAAAAATGTCCTTGTATCAAAATTTTGATGTCTCACTGTTTTTCAATATTAATTAATTCAAGTTAATGATCCCTTTTCCCCTTTTTGTATGACTGAATTACTAAACTGAAGAGGAAAACAAAGAATGAAATTGTCAATGACTAAACACAGTTTGGTAACTTTGAGTTAGAGCTGTGATTGCTGTACTCTTGCTGCAAAAGTTGGTGAAATTGGAAGAAAGTAAAGCAGCATCTTGGCCAACATCACCAGGGTGTGGAGTACTCTTCCTTCTGAATACTACATTTCAGCTCCATAATGTGGACAATTTTAGCTTTGTTTACCAATGAGGATTTACTGGTGCTTATTTGTATTTAGCAAGGAGGGAGCAGAAACCGCAGCACATTTGCAGCCAGAACTCTGACCTCCTGTTCAGTGATTTACAAAACCAAAGATGCATTTTCAGGGTAGTACTTGCATTTGTAACATTCTCAGTTCATCTCTGCCATACCCACAGACCCTCACTTTAAAACATGTACCCAAAGTTTCTATGAGCCTGTGTATAATCCTATAGAAAGCTTGTAACATCTCTGTTAAAATACAAATCTAAATTGCACTTGAAAATCATTGGATGCCTTCTGGGTTTTTTTAGCATTTTCAAGTTCTGAATATTAATACAGCTACTGAAAAGAAACAGATCTAATTACAAAAGAAATTGTGACCTAATTTTCTCTATTTCTTATCAACAAGTTTTCAGATACTGTTTGTGCCATTTGAACCCTTTTGAAAATCCTGAGGATATTTTTCTCCACATATTGAAATGTGTAGCTGGCAGTTTTGTGCCACAGTCCTTAAAACTTGTTTAAACAGATGCAAATGTACAACTGAAACAGAAGAAAAGTCTCAATAATCACACAGATTTACCCTCTTTGTTCAAATGCTGGATGTCAGCTACACAAAATACCATAGTATTTTATTATAGAGATGTAAAATCATTCCATACAGCCTTCCAAACTTGGAAGTTTCAACTTGTATTTCAGACACAGATATCAAGAGGGAAAAAGTCTCCAGCTGTCTAGAACTCCAAATTCTCTCATTTGTACTGTCATTTAACATAAGACAAAATTTAAGACCAGACTTTAACTGTTTCCAAATGTTTTTGTGTGTTTTTCTGATGAAATCTTTAACTGTCATCTAACACCAGAATTCGTAAACAAAAAATACACCTACTGTCTTCCTTAAATTTTGTGTTCAGACATTTTTCTGTTAAATGCTTGGTATCATACATTAATCATGGTAATATATGATAAATACTTAATGACTTTGAGGGCAGAAGGATCTTGGGCAAATTTCGAGTACAAATGACTTCAAGCACTGATACACAGAAAACTCTTAATCCTGTGGGGAAATGACTGTAGAGAGCAGTTGCAAAAATAGACTAGATTATAACTTAAACTTCAAATCTCTGAAGAAACTATTCATCCTTTGAAACAATCTCACAAAAGCTAAATATGAGCTTTACTGAAGAAAAAATTATCCACACACAGTAGAAACCTGAACCAAAGTACATGTGGAAAATGCAGAATCGCACAGCAAAACAAAACAGAAGGAGCTTAAAAGCCTTCTCTCTAATCCTAGTATGTGTTAGGCCTTTTTTTTCTTCTCTGGAAAAGGCATAACACAATGCGAAAAGTAACCCAGTTCAAGCATTACTTTCTTTGAGTCCTACAAATGAACACAACCTCCCGTGGGACTTGTGAGTGGCCTAGAAGTGTATGTGTCCCATGAAACACTCCGAGTCAACAACTCATACAATACTGAGACTTTGCAAGCCCAGATGAGCTGATATTTCAGTTTGATACATTGACATAAGCTTTTCCCCTCAGAAAGAAAATGGTTTATGTGGGGTGGGCTACAGGAAAGGGTAAATATCAATTCTGAAGGAGAGTTTGGCAACAAAAATGAAATATTAAGAACTGTTGTCCCTGTTCTAGGGTCCTTTGTTTTTCCATTTAAGACAATTGGAGCATTACAGTTAATAGAGTCCCATTAAATAACTTGCTACTTAGGCATTTTACCTTTTTAAGTAATTTTGTTCATCCTGGAGAAGAGAAGGCTCTGAGGACAGCTTATAGCACCTTCCAGTACCTAAAGGGGGCTACAAGAGAGCTGGAGAGGGACTTTTTACAAGGGAATATAGCACTAGAACAAGGGGGAATGGCTTTCAACTGAAGGATGGTGGGTTTAGATTAGGTACTAGGAAGAAATCCTTTACTGTGAGGGAGGTAAGACACTGGAACAGGTTGTCCAGAGGCAGTGTGGATGCCCCATCCCTGTCAGTGTTCAAGGCCAGGTTGGATGGGGCTCAGAGTAACCTGGTCTAGTGAAAGTGTTCCTGCCCATGGCAGGGGGTTTGGAACGAGATGATCTTTAAGGTCACTTCTCATGCAAATCATTATGTGAGTCTATGATATGTTATGGTGCAATTTACAATAAAGAAAAAAAACACCTTCAGTGGTATATCAATAATTTATTGTTTTGCATAAGAAGGTAAGATCAGATTCCAGGTAAGACATCAACCAAGGACCTGATGGTGAGTTCAAGTATCAAGCTTGGTACAATATTAAAAAATACTACCTTTTGTTTGACTACAGCAAACAGCTAGAACACAATAAAAACATCTGGACTTGACTGTCAAAACATACATTTCTCTAAAAACCCACACAGCACAACTTGAATATGTGGAATATTGGAAACATGTTTAGTTGTCTTCGTTCCCAAATTCTTAGGAGTCAAAGGAACAATCCACCCCCCTGTTCCCCTCGGTATCCCAGAATAGTTCAGCACACAGGCTCAGCATCCATCATGATAAGCAGGCTCCTGTCCTGTTGAAACTGTTAGGCTAAGGTATTTTTTCTGCTTAGACCTCCTGTCATCTCTACCTGCCTTGTGGAGGCCTTTGATCTGTAGCTTTTGAAGCTAACACTGCAAAAATGTCAATTTTTCAAGAGCAATTTAGTAATGCAATTAAAACCATTTCTGACTCCTCAAAGACTCTGTGCACATTTTACCCTGTAGGTTGGATCTATGTTTTTGAGATTCCCTTTCTTTTGCAGGTGTTATTATTCAGGAATTAGCTCCTGGCTCGGAGATGGGGCAGGCAGCCATGGGTGTGGGAGACTCCTGCCAGGACTGTGCCGTGGCTCAGAGGGTCAGTGTCTCTGGGAACGCAGCAAAGCCCCGCGCTCGCTACTGCTGCCCAGGACAGCAAAGCTGTGCACAAGATCCTCCTAGACCACACCGACTCAGGAATGGGAATTAAATTAATTTCAAAAGGACAGGAAAAACAGCCTGCAGGACAGCCAGAACTGTCTCTACCAGGGAGTTGGCAGATTATTCTAGCATCTACTTCATAAAGAGAAAAGCAGTTCCCTTATGTGAGCATGACTGTACCCCAGTGTTCCAAGACAGCCCAGGTTAGAAGCAGTGTTAACAGTGTTTTAGTGAGGACTGAAGCCCCTCCTGTTGGAAATGGCCAGATCCTGAGAGATGCCGAGTGTCCTCTGGATTTCCAGAGATGGTGAAGGCATTCGGCATCTCGCAGGCGAAGGCAAACTGACCCGCTGAATTCCGTATCCCCTGAAAAATAGTTTGATTTTCAGTAATTTAAAAAAAATAGAAAATGTTTTCTTAACTCAGATAATCTCTATGCAATTAATTTAATCAACAAATTCCTATTTATATTACAAAAAAGTTTAAGTCCACCAGGAAAATGGTGAAAGTTGACAAAAGTTACAGTAGAGCTGTTCAAGCAGAGCATGTATCATACCGGGACTCAGTACATCTGTAACTCTTGCATAAATGTTCCCAGACTCCCAGGGATTTTGCTGTTGTTTCTTGCATTTCATTTGTTTTATAAGACTCTAAGCCAAATGCATGGCCCACACATTAAATACACATTTAGAATAAAACTGCAAAATCGGATGGCTTTATCAGCATATGAACTGAAATAAAATATTTACATGGAATGTTGAGCTCCATTTACAGAGACTGTTTCAAATTACAGACTTAGTAATCTCTTTAATAAATGATCACATTGACAAGAAATTTAAAAACTTAACATCCCTTTTCAACCCTTTCATAAATATATAAAGTTTCACTAAATTCTTTTTTCTTTAAACAAGAGAACTGTATTCTCTTTACAGATTAACATGAAATAATGGTTTCCTGTTTGAATGACATAGATGGGATGATCTGAAGTCAGCAAGTTCCTATACACATTCTGTACTTACAAGACATATTCACAACACAACACACAGGTGTTACTTGGTCTTTACATCTGTACTCATTTCCTGCATATCAGTAGTAAATACAGAAAAATACCAAATCATCTATATTAAAAATACATCCTCTAATATACATTTGCTTACACTGACACATCAAATCTTAAAATGGGGTTTCCAACTGTCTGACCAGTGACAAGGAGGTTTTTAACAGTGAATTCTACAGCATTAAATTATTTTGAGTGGAGACAAAATACGTGTTACACTACTAAAAAGTATCACTACATGACAATAAAAGGAATTAATCTCTTTCAACTGCTTCTCAGATGTCCAAGGTTTCCTCACTGTTTGAAAATTCCTGATGGGAAAATTGTTCTAAAGGGTGCCAAAAATATTTTAGATCAATTTAAAGGGGGGAAATATTTGTTCTCTACTTTGTTGCTATTCATATCACTTTGCCACTGATTTTACAGAAGTTTAATCCCAAAGACTTTGAAATTATATACACACTAACTCACATTTTTTCCTATTTAATAATTATTCCTATGACTTTCCTTTGTTGTGCCACAGAGCATGTGTGAAAATATTTTCAATCCATGCGTGCTCACAGCTGTGTTTCACAATTAAGCCACTGAATACATATTTCTTTCCATGATTATGTAATTGCAAAGGAATACTAGAATCAGTCTGTACATGTAAGACAAGGTTCACATCTAGAAAAGTAAAAACACATTGATACGTAATTAAAACTATGATGTCTTCCTCATAAAAATGTTGGTCACTTTTGCCTGTTTTAGTTCTCTCAAGCACTTAGATGGCAATAACTCCAAGTGCTGATATGCTCTTTATGGGAACAGTTATGCTTAAAACCACTGAAGTGCTGATCTCCAGCATTAATTTGTATCTTCTGCAAAACTCTCTGTTAAAAACACTTACCTTGGAAACACACAGATGATGACAGAGAGGTGTTTGGCAGTTTTGCTACACTGGTATTAGCTCAATTTATGGAGCACAGTAAATCTCTGGTTTAATCTGACTGTTCTGCCCCAAACTGTGGGGAGGAGAATTGAAGACACAGGAAAACAAGACCAGTTCCAAGTGCATGAAGAGTATACCTGCTGCTCAGTAGAGTTAAAAGCCCTCCTCCCAAGAAAATGGCCATCAAGTAAAGCCTAACCCTGCCCCAGGTTTAGATGCTGTTACAACAGCAGTGGTTTTGTCTACTTAAAACATTACTATGAGTGTAGCCAGCTGACAGGAACCCAGAAGGTCTCGGTCTCCAGCCTGTCAAAAGTTGTTTTGAGCTCACTGTAGGCTGTAGCGAGGTCATCGTTGACTATCACCTTGTCAAAAAGGTGGCCGTACTGGCTCTCCATCACATGGGCAGATTTAATCATTTCATGAAAATCTTCTTCCTAGTAAGATCAGTGCAATAAAGATCAGTGCACAGCCAGTCCACAGCAACACTGCATGAATGCATTCTGTACTCAATGCAGTCTAATCGCTTATTTCTTATCTCATCAGGAGACAGAAACTGTGCTTCTAATTAAAAAAAATATAGAAATTACCATTACAAGTGATCTCAGAGAGTATTCTGGTGAGTTGACTCTGCTCAACAGGCAATTCTTTCACCTCTCCCCTTGTAGTGACACAATTAGTCACTGCATGGTAATTACAGAGACATTTTCAGTTGGCAGCACCAGTGGAAAATGTTTCTAGCCGTTTACTTTGATGATACATTTAAAGTTTCATTATGTTAGTCTCAGCTTGCTATTAGCACACCATGTATTACAGCACAGCCTTTTTTCTTTTAAGAACTTGGTAGGAGTCACCATTCTGTTCGATCTGTCTTAGTGGATTTCTCCTCAATGTCTGGGAAAGGAACAGATCTCAGTGATTTGTTTAAGTAACTTTGAGAGATTAAACCTGTCCTAATTAAGCAATGTCCTGAAGGTTGCTCTTAAGAACAAACTCTTCTTACCTTTTATATACCACAAACCAACATTTTCTTACAGCATGTAATTTCCAAACTATTTCAAATGCACATTTTACACAGGTACAATCTGTGACCATATCTGTGACTCACTTTGAAACCAAACCTAAAAAATCCTAAATAACATCTGAATGATGAAAAATTATACATATAAACAGTACAAAAATACAGATAAACAGTCTAATGATGATCAACTTTGCTGTAGCTTCAATGAAAATATGATTTCATTATATTACAAGGAAGTATGTCAATGTTGCATAATCTAAATTTTTTTTCTGACTATTGACAAAACCCAGCATTTGTTACTTGCTTAGATTTTTCTTCTTTCTTACGGTGCTCATTTTCCTATAATATTTAAAAAACCCTCTGTTTCTCTTATCCACAAATAAGGGCTTTTTATTAAAGTAGCATTTACTTATAGAATTGGTTCTTTATACTTGAACTTCCCTCTTAATTTAGACCCCTTAATACAGCTGATAAAACAAGTAAATTCCTATTTTTTAATGGGAACATCTAAGCCCAGGCGCAAATTTTGAAAGGAAATCCACAGCACTGTCTCTCATAAAGATATGCTTGCACTGTGGGGGTTCTTCAACAACATAAAATCAGAGAACCATGGAAATTGTAAATACCCATAAGCATATCAAACAAAGAAAACACCACAGTAAATGTGTAATGTGAGAGAGGTTGGGAAACAGCCAGATGCTGGTGTAAGCCCTGACAACTGCTGTCAATAAGATCCAGGGATCACCTTTATTTTCAAGGTAAACTGCAACAACAAAAATCTTAACAGGTTCTCATGTTTTACCATGTCTAATTATACTTACTGTAAAGGGTTTTGCAGTTCCCTTATCATCTTTACTTGAAATAATCTTGGCATTTTTTCTGGTCTCTCTCAAACGGTCAAGTGATGGTGGCTTTATAAATATAACAAATGGTTTAAACTCATATGTCCGTAAGTGTTTCACTGTCTGGGAAGAGGAAAGTTTTCAATTAATTAGTTTATTTTGCACAATGGAATTTACTGTAATGAAAGAAACTCAGCACTGACCAAAATAAACCCATAAAGCACTTCTAGGCAGATATTTTTCATTTACTGCCATCCTGCTTTGCTGACCAGCACTGATTCACCTAAGGAGAATTTTCAGAATGGTAAGAAAACCATTTCTCCAAGAGGGATCACTGGTCTGGATTTCCACATGGCTGCTGGTAATCCCCATCAGTCTGGCAGAGGCTGATTTGTGTGCACCAGTGCCACTGGCATCCAGAGGATGGAGGGGAACAGCAGCTATTCAGGGGAGGAGGAAAAGTTCAACCCATTTTAGCAAGGTTAACCCTTTCTGTACCAATGAAAAGTAGCGGAAAGAGGTGTCTGTGTCACTTGTTCACAAAAGGTCAAAGATTTTTCTCTTCTGTGTGATTTTTCTCTTCTCTTTCTGTGTGCCTACCACCCAACTCCCTGCTGCTCACTCTTCCGGAGAGACTTAGGTGCGGTGTTGGAGGCAGGTCTATGATTCAGTTGCAGCACAGGGTGGTAGTATGGATGGTCAGAAGTTTCCTATCCTCTCCACACTGCCAGGGTCCACAGGAAAATCCCATGATGGAGAGTGGGATCCCAGACTGATTCACAAGGTTGGGTTCCCAAGAGAATCTAGTCCCTTGCAGGAACACAGGGCTGTGTGGCACAGGCAATGGTCTCATCAGCTCCCCTCCTCCCCTGGCATGGGCTATGGCTTCCCCGGCCACTCCTCTGCCAGTGCAGCCCTTGCCCTGCTCCCAGGGCACAGTCCTGCATCCGAAACTGCCCCGGGAGCTGTGCAGAAGTTCAGGGTTCAGAAGCCATACACTGGCCACCCCTGGAGAAGAGATTTGGGTTTAAACAAACTAGTCCAGCTCCTGAAAGCACTGTGGTTATTAGGAGCAAAAAAATTCCCAGTGGAGCTGTTCAGCGGGGTTGAAAGACAAGGTCAATGCAAGAAAAAGTGGTTTAGAGAGGAATGTTCTTAACAATTATCCAGCCAACATCACATTTAGTGCATTCCTTGACTCATGTCCACCCTGCATGGAAACCCTCCGCACAAACAGTCTAGTGAAACGTGAGAGAGAGCTGCTGGGCTGGGTGATAACGTAAAGCTATTCTGAAATTAAACATTTAGAGACAATCTCTTGCCCAAACTAACAGAAAGATGAATGGAAATATAGGAGCATTCTGTAATTAAATCTTCATTATTATGCTGCAGGCTTCCAATTCCCTTATTTACTGGCTGTATATTATCTCCTTTCAGAGAGCCTTGCTGAGATAAAAGTACCTGGCAAACCCACTCAACAGACATTCAGTGTGGGATAAAGTACACTTTTTTAGAAGTAATTTTTCCTGGAATTCCAATATGCAATATGGGGAAGTACAAGAGTTCAGAAGACATGGTTACTTACATGAGGTTGCACATCCAACAAACAAACTTTGTTTTTAGCTAGAACTGATCGAACAGAGTCTAAACTTGTACCATAGTAGTTGTTCTTATACTCGCCATACTCAATAAACCTGTGGCAGAAGGTGAAAACAACTGGAATCATTTCCATTTTCTCCAGAACAAAGCTTACCAGTTTGCTTTATAGGATTTAATTCAGGAGCAAAAATATTTTACTTTACATGAGAGTTTTACCGTGTTTTATAAAGGAAATGCTGTCAAGTACTTCAGCATGTCAATTTTAAGAAATCTTCTACTTTACCACTCTCAAATCAGTAACACCTGCTTGTATTACAGTTAAAGAGAAAAAAGTACTGTAGTCCAACAGCCCACTAATGTTTTCCATCACCTCTTTTTCTGAACTAATGCAATGCAATAAAACAGTGGATAAGCTAAACAATAGAAACTACTGAAATTTCATTGCACACTACAGAATATCCAAATGCTCTGTCTCAGAAGAGGAGTGACGACGGTGCTGGTGGAACCGAGGTGGCTGGTTATTTGCTATAAAAGTACAAGCACTATTTCCCAGAAAAGCAAAGCACAGTTTGAAGTTTCAATAAAACCCACAGCTTTGTGTCTAATACACTTTTGCCCTCTGAAACTGGGGCGGAATTTCAAGCTACAGAATTTTACAGGCTGCTAGAGAGCACGATGCTACCATTGTCTCTTCATTTTAGTTTACTTTCTGGAGGGTGTACAGGCAGGGGCTTCACTGTAGATCTCTAAATTCAAAAGCAGAGGAAGTGCCTGGCCTGAAAGAGAGCAGAACTATGCAAACATTGACTAAGGCACGTTTGCAGCACTTCCACACCGCCTTTTCCTAGAGCTGCAATGCTTTACTGCTATGACAGAAGATGCTCTATTAAAAGAATGCTCCCCCATCCTAAGCACCTATAATTTCAGTGTCTCCTTGAGAAGCTGAGGTAGTGAAACTACGTGGAAGCATAGAAACCATTGTGTTTGCACTCACTGCTTTTTTTTTTTTGCCCTGTGTTTTTTGCCAGCTGCTTATATAACAAAATGTAATTTTAACACATCTTCAAATCACTGCAACTTATATCCACTTTGACTTATTATCTAAAATAACAACCCGCCCCATTTTATAATAAAGCCATTGTTTTAACTGCAGTTCTAGTTAAAAATCTCTTCAACATACTTGTTATTCTGCACGTCTGTCTCAAACAAGTGCTTGGAAATGAAAATGTATTCGACACCATCGCTTTCTTGGCTTCTCCTTGGACGGGTAGTGTCTGCAGTTTCATCATATTAAAAACAAAAAAAAGGAAAATATGCACAAAACAATATAATGCAAACCAGTTCAGTAAAAAACTGAGAAGTAAAAACTCTTTGTGCAATACTAAGCATAGCACTTCCCTCACTTCTGAAGCACATAAGGCTGCTCTGGATCTGGTAGGCAGCACACAAGCACATGACAGGATTGAGTTTTAAATGCATGCAGGAAAAGCAGGAAAAAAACCTATTGGATAAGTATGAGATTATCATTTTTTATTAACTAGTGGAAAAATCCAATAAAATGAGGACAGCTGAATAATAAAAGGAGCAGCAGTCCATAACAATTACCCCAGCCTTGCCTCTTGTTAAACTTATTAGCATATGAGACCATAAAGGGTAACAAAGTACACCATCCTGATTTATAAAATGTTATGTTCATTAACAACACTTGTAGCTATGGTATGTCAAGCATGGTAATAAAAAAATGGGGTGTGAACTTTATGTTTTAGTGCTTTTCTTTTTCTGGTAATCAAAATAGAACTCAGTTTTCTTTCAATAGCCTTGTATTATTTGCACTTCTTACTTTCCCCCAAGTAGGTATAAGGGTTTTGCTTATAAATGAAACTTATTTGTAGGGTTGCCACTTATGATTAATGAACCCATTAAAACATTCTATTTCAAACAAGTTGACTATTACAGCATCATGTATTCTCCATCACATGTGGACATACAAAACCTGCTTGCAGCAATACAGTCTTAAATGCCATTTGATATAACACTCTTCTTCTTAGGCTGACACGATGAGGAACATTTCCAGACAGGAAACCCAGTTCTCTCTCCAAGTCCTGACTTACCGAATTTCAGAGAGAGGGATTCCTTTACATGTTTGTTTTAAATTATAACCACAAATTTGGAAGAGAAAAGAGAGAAGGCAGCTTGATGAATACTGGCAAATTTTAGAGAAATATTTTTGGGCAAATGATTGCATATACTTCAATGTGTTAAATATTTTGGGAACATCTGGCTTTTTTGTTGTTGTTGCTTTCAATACCCAGTTGAAGCAAATATTTGCAAAAGAAATGATTTGCCAAACCAAATGCATTAATTTTTCTCCTTAGCAAATTCATTCATATATATACACTTTACAGAATATCTGCATTTGCAAAAAACCTGTAACAGTATCTCCCAAATTCAGAAAGTTGGACCCATATTTTTGAAGGATCCCTACGGAACATACAAGTAGAAAGCAAAGTAAGAAATGAAAGTCTAAACTGTTGAGTTCTCCACATTAAAGGAAACCCAATAAAGTATTGTAGAAGTTAACAGAGCACAATGTTACTCAATTTTATAAGAATCACACTACTTGGTCAGATAGGGGAAAGAGGAAAAAACACCCCCAAAGCTAATCAAAGGGATTTAATGAATTTATTCATTGGATTAAACTGTTTATCATTAGTCTTCATTTTTCAGCCTAATAGATGAAGGTCAGTTTGCTGAATGCAAGCATTGTTAACAGAGTACATTTCACTGCTTTACAGTCAAATCCAGGGTGTTCTTCAGCTGAGTTTCATTTACTAAACCTCACTGACATCAATCATGCTAAACTTGTACTGAAAGTGTACTGCAATGCCTCTGAGCCAAAATGTCCTATCAGTTTTATCAATGCTATTTAATACAGAACTGCAGCACCACTTTTAAAAAATAGAAAAATAATTTGGATGCCAAGCATGCATTTAGAGACCCAAATCTGAAAGTACCTTAAAGGCAATACAATAGTAAAGGCTAATAATGCAAATATATCACTAGAGAATAGAAATGCATTTTTACTTACGTGGCACTGTTACCCCGTAGTGCTGGGTATCACTTATTAGCAATTTCCGTTTAAGTTCATTCAGTCCAACCCCTACAGGACCTGAAAGAAAAAAAACTGTCCTGTTTCCCAACAGCCAGTGGTCTCTTGTCTTCAGGTGCAAGAATGCTCCAAGATAAGACTAAACAGTACATAGCTGTGACATTACTGCCTTTTAATCAGTCATTTGGAAATGCCCATGGTTCTAGCCTTTCCTAGCACATACAGTGCTGACAAATTTCAGGGGATGTAGTTTGCAGTTACTCTGCTCTGACTTTATTACTGAGGAAGGATCAGTGAAAAAAGTTGCCAGCGAAGCTAACTTTCTTTTCTACAGCAACTACCCTCAGGACCATCCATCCCCATCTCAGCCCTATTACAAAGTCCTGTATCCTAGTCTGCAGCTTTCCAGAACAAAAACTGGTTTGGCTGTTTATTTTGCCAGAATATCCCCAACTTGCAGACTAGAGGACCCCAGCTGGCATGTGCAAAGTGCCCCCAAAGCCTCTGCACTCTGTGTGTCAACATGACCTCACTCCCTGCTGCTGCATGCCTTGCCTGCACCAGATGCCCCTGGGGACAATTGCTTCCACCTTCTCATGCCCTGGAAGCACTGCTCCTTCCAGCCCCTGCTGCAGGCAGGCAGGAACACTGCCCAGCTCCTGGCTGGCTGGAGCTGTCACCAGCCACCTTTCGACTGCGTGAGGGTGGCATTGCATGGAGAGAGGAAGGAAGGGCAGCACTTGCCAGGTCACAACCCATTTGGGATGTTTGGGTTTCTTTCTTTGTTGTTGATTTTCTTTTAAACTGTGCTTGTCTCCTGCCTGCTGTCTGAACTGGTCCAAAGCAAATGTTTCCTTCTTCATGCAACTGCCAAAGAGACCACTCTTGGAAAGAGGATGGCAGGAAGAAACAAAGACTGCATGGAATTTTTTTGACCCGTCTCCTCCACCTCCACTTGAGTACTGCTGTACTAGAAGCTACTGAGCAGATGTCCTTCTTGGCTTTCAGGTTGTCCCTAACTCTTAGCTGGTTGTCAGTGGTGCCTTAGGTGTCATTGAGGGCACTCTGTCCTATGAGGTCTCAAAGGCTCCACAGGCACTCACTGCCTGTCCCCAGGAGCCCCTCATGCAGGGCTCCAGCCTGCCTGCCCACTTTGATGACAGGGCCACGGTGCTGTGTGTGAAGGGAGCTCAGCTCTGCATGTTCTGATGTTTCTGACAGTGGAGCGTCTTCATTTCCACAGAGCCAGGTCAACGGCAGAAGGCAAAGGCGAATGAGTCATTGGAACCATATCCCAAGTAATGCAAGGATAATACCTGTGGTTTTAAGGAAAATTCTTGCACATCTAGTAAAAGTGACACATTTATGCATGGAGTGCTTCCTAACAAAGACACTTTAAACATTGTAAATACAAAACCTAATAAACATTTCAATGAAATAGTGTTGTAATCACTAATTACTAGTCAGAGTCCAAAAGCAGACTGGTGTTTCAATACCTTCAGGTGCCTATTTGTAAAAATGACCATACACTCTGTCTCGAGCTGAAACATGTAATGATGTAAGTGCTTGCTACTTTGCTGCTACTCCCAGACTATGGTCTTGCTGTAGAATCTTAGAGTTTCTGCATCTAAAATTTCTCTGTGTTCACATCAGTTAAACACACAGCTACATTTCAAGTTTCATCTCTGACCTTCCTGTAAATTAATCTATCGGTATGTATAAATGTTTATTTAATATGGTGTACAGCAGCCTCTACTGGTGCATGTCTGCAGAGGACAGCAATGTGTTATGTAGATAATGGCATTACTTTTGTTACAATTTAATCTTTTTTTCCTTTCTGTAATAGCTTAGCTATTTAAGGCAAATATGGATTTTTACAGGAAAAGTAATTAAAACTCTTAATACATCCTAGCAAAGTAAACCAAACCAAATTGAATTAAATTCTAAAAAATCACTGTATTGCTTTTAAGCAAAAAATCTTTCCCATCAAATCTACACAAATATTATTTCCTCGGTCTACATGCTGTCAAATCAACAGTATGCTTTTAGCTCTATTTATATATATATATATAAAGAATCCAGGCTTCACTTCCTGTGACACATGCTTTGGAAACTTAGCTCAACTCTGCTTCCAGACCACAACTTCACTACTACTGTCTCCTCTTCCAGATTACCATTTAAAATCATCTTTAAATTGAACTACTGAAAGGTGTAGATTCTTCTTTTTCAGTGCTGTCTTCACAGGGTTCTCATAACTGTAGCATATGGACACTGAAGGCTGACTCCAGCTCAGCAAAGCCATCCATTATGTGAATTTTTACACTACCTCTCCCAAGTGTAATATACAGTTCTCTTCTAAATATTCTTTTCATTTTGATGCTGCAGAGAAAGATGCCATTTCTAATAGTTATGAATCTGAACATAGTTTGAACTCAAAAAGAGAATAAAATGTCCGAATTTAAAAGGACAATCCAGATTCTTATAGTCAAATGTAAGGCATGCAGGATCCACGACTGTAGTGTAGTTCTGGTTTACTATAAATCACCCCAGGCTGCAATATTTACAGTTATGGTGACAGATTTAGAGATACTTAGTTTACTTTTTTAAAGGAACATTTGTGCTGCTTGCTGTTGCATGTTTAGTCATGTTAATGGTCAAATCCTGAACAAGTGGACTACAGTGCCTACCTCACTTTCTTGAGAGACATTTACAGAATTAAACTGCCAATCAGTAAAACTTGTACTAAATTTTGAACCACTCAGACATCTCTGAAGGAAACTGAAAAAAGCGTTTGATGTAAGTTTAGGTCTCGGGAGGGTTAAGCCAACCAGCCATTCTTCACCCATAGACACATACTGAGTTCCTAGTAGTCTTTTGAAAGAAAAGTGGTCTTTTGGAAAAGATTTTGTGAGTTAGGTGATAATATCCCTTCTGGGATCATAAGGATCCAGTACGAGACACGCCTTTAGAAAGGCTCTGTGGCTCAGTTCCTAGTACACTATAATACAATGACTGCACATGCATGTTTGACTGTAGCTCAGTGTGGTAGGAAAGGAGAACCTCATTATTTTGTGGTTTAGTACATTTTAATAAGCAGTGGGAGTGTACTTTGAGATCTGCTGTTCACTGACGTAGGATCAGTGAGTTCATACTGGTGTTCTCATGGGCAAGGCTAGGCGCTATGTGACATCCTATGTATTTGTTCCTGAACCTTGCTGACCTTCGCATGCCTTCAATCAGGAAGTTTAAAGAGATAGCAATTCTAGGTCTCTTTCTTCATTGTCCAGTTGGTTTACTGAAAGTAGCATGGCCATGGTAGGTCACTTTCCTGCACTACTGCTGTAGATCAGTTAAGACTCTGCAGGCCACTACTGAACATGTTCAAGGCAAGTCAGAAGACGTGGAGAGTTAAAAGCCCCTTTCATTTCATCCTCCTCTGCTCTGAAACAAACCTGGCCTCATCATAACTCCTTCATGATAAAACCAGATGTGATGGATTTTTTTAAAAAAAAAATCTAAGCAATACTACAACAAGTAGAGAGCTTTTCCAGTCTCAGATACCTTTTCTTCACAGTAGTGACCAGAAGCACATCCTTGTGAGAAGTATTGACAGCCTCATTCAGAGATAGAGGTTTTTCTGATTGTGTCAGACACCAATAACAACTTCTCCTTTATGGTTACACACCCCTGGTCCTTGGTTCCACCCCTGCCCACTTTGGACAGAGTCATCATCATGGGTGACCACAGCACCCAAAAGGTTCTGCACACCTCTGGTGATCACACTGCCTGCACAGAACAGTGTGTGTTCTGGGGGACAAGTGCTCATGGTTTGTTACTGACAATGTCGCTTTATCCTAGCACTGCCCCTTCAGAAAGCTCTGACTTAGCTCAAACTATGCCAGATAAAGTTACTGCGTGCAGCACATTCATTCTAAGGAAATATAATTTATGCTAGTCTGGCTCTTACAATTAACTACAGCAGAAGACTTTGTGAGCAGAACTTATCCCTCATTAATAAAAATTAAAATTCTAGTGTCTAAATAATATACATTGCATTAAAATATTCTGCCTTTGTCTGATAAGGCTGTGAGATATAATACTTAGGATGCAAGAATTATTTGTGATGGAAGACTTTAAGGATTTCTTGGCAGTTTGGGAACAGTAAGTTACAAGAAGCTGACTGGTGACATAATATTGGATACTTTTGTTTTTAGCAGACTCATCACAATCCTAACAATTGAAAGCACATAGAAATGTTTGTATCATTACTGCTTCAGATGAGGTTATTCTAGCCCCAAGGATTTGCAGGGCTTTATTCACAAACTTATATTTGCAGACAAGGTAAAATTTTGACAAACTGGCACATTGAGCTAAACATGAGTGTAGTGTGTATCACACTACAGGCCACTAAAATTACTGTGTGTGCAATTCATGTTCTTTAAATTAGACTAGAACAATTTGAAATGAAGTGAAATTTGTTTCAAAGTTGTCAAACTCCCTCCCCCTAAAAGAAGGGCAAAACCAAACTTAAATGCCCCCTTTTAAACAGCAAATTACACATTTAGACCCAGCACAACAAAACAGACATCTAGTGCTCCCACCAATTATACCTACAAATTAATTATATGCCCCTTTCTTTCCTGGTACTACTATCCAAATTATATTTGATGTATTATATGGAATGCTGCTACTGGCACACAAAAAGCTTTTAAAATATGTTCACTTCTACTATACCTGTATTGCTTAGCTCTGCTAGTTTTTCCACATTTTACCCAAGACATTTTTATGGTATTGGCCAGACTTAAGCTGCTCTTAATATCCAGAGAAAAACATTAGAATTACTGAAGTCTGCAGTAAATTTCTGAATTGCTTTTGTTACTGAAAAAGCACTCTTTCTTCATTTGATTTATTACAACAAAAGTCAAATGGAATCTCTAGGCATTCCTTGGATCAGACATATGCAATTTGTTATAAAAAGTCTACTTATCACACTTTTGCACTATACTCTGTTGATGTAACTGTAAAATCAACTCAACCATGTTATTACTTGTTGTATATAGCCCACAATCTCACAGTGATCACACCAGTAGGTGGCTGATTTTTAGTGTTGGAAAGTGACAAAACTGTTTATTAAAAACTAAATTTAATGTTCCCTTGTATATGAGTGATATAAAAACACAGCTACTCAACAGTTCCTAACAGCCCCTGAGTGAAGGTCGTATTTCTCTGCTCTGATGCTTTCAGAATGGAGGAAATTTTACTAATGAAGCACCAGCCTATGTGCTACTTCCAAAGAAACAATAATTAATGAGACATTACTCACTTGTAGCAACAGTTACTCATTGGTATTCCAATTGTTACCTTTGAAAAGCTTAAGATAATGCACTTTCCCTCTTGTTGGGAGTCTGAAGCAATGCATTTTGATTACATAATAAATGCTGTGAGAAAGCCACAGCAGTGACAGATTATAGAAAAACAGAATGCTGAATAAGGATAATATGTTAAGTCTTCTGCAGCTATGCTTAAATTCATCCTTGGCCTACAGAGGTCCACCTTGCATCCACCTTTCTTACTACTTGTCCATTTACTTTTTCTAATGCAGTAGGTGGTTTTATTTCTTTCCACTTTTATTGTGTGTCTTCATTGACCTCAGGTATTTATCCTGTTCTTTTTTTTTATCAATATATATATTGATTGATCTTTAAGATATATTGATTGATTTCTAAAAGCATAATATCAACATAATTCTTTTGAGTTTTAGTACAGCTTGACTGTTGCAGTCAGACTTGTAACCATGGTAGCTGCACTTTAATGTAATCACCCCTCGGTTTAGGAAAACTTTAAACACAATCTCCTAACACATCCTTATATGCAAGTTGGGCATCCTGTCTAGAAAGGTGGACTATTAAACAGGTGAAAAACTGGGGCATGTTCAAAGGGAAGGGGTTACTGGTCTGTGCTCTATGACTCATTATGAGAGGAGTTCCCTGGGACATACTCACAATGACACAGAATGGGCCCTTAGAAAGCTTGCTGATGCCAAGATGGGTGATACAAGTGACTTGCTCAAGGACACGGCTTCCATCCAGAGGGCTAGAGGCATAGGCTGGCAGAACTTTGTGAAATTTGATGAGGACAAATACGAAGTCCTGCATTACAGGCTGGATGACAAGGACCTGGGGGTCCAGGTGGGCAGAGCTAAGCATCAGTCCCCAGTGCTTGCTGGCAGCAATGAAGGCTAACAGAGACTGGGCTGTATCAGCAAGAGCCTGGCTCACAGACAGAGGGGAATGATTTTCCCCTTCACTCAGCACTTGTTAGACCCTGTGAGGAATACTCTGTCCACAACGAGCCCTGCACTACAATACTGTTGATAAACTGGATCAAAGACATCAGAGGGCCTCCAAGATGGTCAGGAGCTGAGGCACATGACCTGTGAGAGAGACAGGGAATTGGGCTTGCCTACCTTGGGGAAGAGATGTCTTCAGGGAGACCCACAAGCACCCTTCTGATACTCACTGAAAAAACAGAGGCCAGCTCTTTACCGAGGTGTGACATGGGCAGACAAGAGAAGGCATGAGGGGATGACAGGCTCCCAAAGTTACTGCCATCAGCAACCTGCTCTGAATTTAGTGTTAATCTTGCTCAGTGGGAAGCGGGACCAGGTGACCTCCTGAGATCCCTTCCAATCTAAATGCCTTTGTGGTAAGCATTCTGCTAATTGGCAGGTCTCTGTTTTACCAGGTCAAAAACAAAGAAAAGAACTTACCAACCAAAACAACAAGCCTGTATTTGTCATTAGGTTGTCGTCTATATTTTGCAACTTCTTCATAGGTTGGGATATCTGCTGTATCATACTGATCACTCTTCTTGCACTCATACATGGACTTGTTTGTTTTTTTATCTTTTCTGCTAAGACGAAAGCTTCTTCTAAAACCAGCTGCAGTAAGAACAGGGTTTTTTCAAAGTAAGAAAAGAAGTCTTCTTAAAACATTTGAAAACAGTCTCTTCCAAACATTCAAGGATTGGAGCATGGAATAAAAAGTGTATTATATGTTTAATAAGCCAGTCATTAGAATGACATGTCCCGTGTTTTTAAACTATATCAGGTACCTATTTAAACTACAAAATTAAAACTACCAATAAAAACAACCTTTGCAACAACAAACTGCAAAATATAATTGCAATAAATTGTTAATATATTTAGATTATTTAGACAATTTGAGTATCTTATAAATTAATATATAAACACAAGGCAATTCATGCAAGCTTAGTTATGCTCCAAGGCTTACTCACACCACATCTAATGAACGTCTATTAAATCACCATGGCACATAGACATCAAATACAACATATGATAGAAACACATCTGGTGGTTGAGAGGGTTAATGAGAATTAACTCCTTGAACAATTCTGTTGTGCTTAGCTCCATGCTGATAGTATATAAAAAAAAGTGCATTAATCCTTTCCTGAATGTCTAATGGTCAATCCAAGCACTAATAGTTAAATTACAAAATACTAGAAACATCTTAGACAAAACAGTACTCATATTATGAAATTAAAAGTTAATACTGCTATTAAATCTGTATTTATAATTACATCAACAGTGTGACATCTATAGTACCTTCTAGAGAAGACCTGAAATTTCACATAGCTTTTAAGCACTCTCAAAGGAGAAAATCACAGGCATTTTCAAGCAGAACAGCACAAAAAACCTGTTCTATACTATACGTTAAAAACTAATTTACTCCTCTGTTAATGATTAAGAGTTTTTCAAATAAAACCTTTATATTGCATTACATTACATTTTACTGGTATCTCTACAACACCACTTTTGTTCTATGAGGAAGTATAGAAAAGACTGCAAAGCTGATTTCACTATCTGATGGTAATAGAGTAAAACACAATCTATACTTTAAATACTGGAAAAGTTGTTTTTTTCCTCCAGAACACTTCATAGGACATTAAACACGTGTAAACTTTTGGTGACCCCAGATTTTCAGCAAAATGTTTTCATATTCTTATAATAGCACTTATGTTTCGGTATTTGAGAATTAATCATATTACAATTTCTTCTTCAAAGGTAATAAATATCATGCAAGTTCAAGATTCAGTTCTGCAAATGTTTAGAAAGAGATCTGAAGAGAAATGCTACAGGGCTGAGTTATACAGGTTTAGCATTTTGCACATACGCAGTTTCATTGAGCATAAATCATCTTAGAACCTGGACCACAGAGGATGTTAATCACATTATGTAATTGACATGAGCCCCTATACTTATGGGAATCTACAACACAAGCATACACAAAAAGGTGAAGAAAAATTTCTTTGAGAATACCATTATATCAACCCATTCATATTCAAAATACAGATAAGTAAAATGAAAATCTATGACAAAGGAGAAGAGCTAGCATCCACAGAAAGAGCAGATGTTTTTAAGAAGTACAGTATGGTCTAGACTAAGTAGAAGGTGAGCTGGCACAGAAAAAGGATCAAAGTATGAGATACGAAAACATAATGAAATAGACTGGGTTATATTGTTTTATTATTTACAGAACACTAACATTGAAGTGACTGCAGTAAGAAACAGAAATGCCCTATTGGAGAGTTTACACACCCACAAGAGGGCCTGGGAGATCTTGCCTGCCCTATGGTGAAATCCACCATAACCCAAGGATGTTCTCTTGCTCATGTGAGAGACTATACAACTATGCCTAAGTGTATGGACAGCTATAAAAAGAAAAGTTAAAAGTAGCTTTAGCAATATAGACTACAGACACATGAAGTAAGCTACAAGTTTCCTGAGGCCTCATCTAAAATGCTTCAGGATTGAAAAAAAACCCAAAACCCAAACAAACCAACAAAAGGAGCTGCCCAAAAGGCTGAAAATTATTCTGTGCTTTTTTTTTTCTGTATCAGCATTTTATAGAAAAAAAATAGAGAAAAAAATAAAGAATAATTCTTCACCATTAACTACTAAATGGTTTACGAATTAAGAGCTTTGTTACAAGACCAAGAATCCATGTATCTGGAAAAGGTAAAAAGTAAGGATAATGATCAAATGAAGCTAAATCAATGGTCTCCATTGCAGTCTGATCTTGACCTTACAATTAACAAGAGCTCTGTGCCCTGATCAGCTGTCTCAAAATGCCATTACCAACAGCTTCTCAACCACCACTTACATGTTGAACTGTGCAATTCTAGCAAAAATATTTTTTCTGCAAAATCTTCATATCAATTCAATCCCCATTTTTCAGTTTTGGTAAGAACATTTGTAACTCGTTCCTCTTTTCTACAACCAATTAATTCAGATTTCATTACCAAACTACCAGGTGGTGGATTATTTAAGAATATTCATTCCCTTAATTTCTTCAAAAAGGAGAAAATCTTTCTGTGCAGTCTTCAAGATGATTTGTCCCTTGTCACTTTTACAGGCTCCAAAGAAAACATAACAAAGACTCAGGTGATCTGATTCCACTGCTAGCGTGCGTTTCCTTGAATAAAATAGTTGGTATTTCTGCCACTGAAACTCATTGGCAAAATGAAAATAGTAATATTGTCCTGTATATTAAGAAAGCTCAGCAAGAAGTTCAACCAGGACTTAGACATTACAGAAAATAAAATACACTAATTAAAAAGAACAAACATGTGAGACAAAGACAGAAAGCAGAGTCAGGCTTACTTCTCTGCAGTGTGCTGGGGAAGATGCTCTGTAAAACTACTGACTATTAGAAGTTTGTGATTTCCTGTCTGCTTTGCCACTTTAGAACTATTGTCAATTTGAAAGTTTGTAAACTGTTTCTTGAAGTCCATCTGAATAGCCCCATAAAGAAACTCAAGAAAGCTTGCTTTAAACAGCATTCAAACCCAATGAAAACATACAGTTCCAAGAGGAAGGATGAGACTGTTTCAAACATATCCAACACTTCTATGATACTGCTGCTGCATTCCTAAAAGCATCTTCATTCTTCATTGCTCATCATCTGCCATTATATGTCCTCCTATACATAGCTTAACTTTACTATTTTATAGAAATGCCAATAAATATTTTCTATTGAATGTCTGCCTTTGTAATTCCATTTTATGTTGGGCAACTATGACCACGCAAAAATATTAAGCTGAACTGAAACAATATTGTACCTGTAAGAAATAAAAATATTCATGAAAAGGCAAAAAATATTCTACTAAAGTTTATATATTTTATGGTTTTGAAAACATGAAAAGCAAACTTCATATATTTAAATTAACAATAGAGCATCATTAAAAATATAGAGACAATTACTGCAGAGAATCAAACCAAATACTAATACGCAATAGAAAAGAATTCTATTAAATGCTTTAGGTTAAAAGCAAATTTTTATAAAGAACTAAAGGAAAAAGCATTGCTTGCCTAGAATATTTGTTAATATAAACCTTGCAGAATATGAAAGGAGCTGCAGGCTACACAGTCTGTGGAATAGGATATCAGCAGAGATTAACCTTAGTTGCCAAGTATGCAGACTATAAAATAAAAAGGGAAAATTCTGTCACTAGAGTGACATAATCTCCTGAACACTGAGAAGCTTGCACCAGCTCACTGGTTACAGCTACACAACTAGAAGCTTCCTGAACATGCAAACCCATAAACTACTGCTGGAATGTAACAGATTTGGTGAAATAAGAGCAGGCTCAGGGAAGAAAATATTAAGAACAAATGTTCTCAAACTACTGATGTCTTCAAAACTTGTAATACTTCTCAATATTAAATAAAAATAAAAAAACATTATTAATAAACTCAATTAAGGCCCAAAAATCCAAGAGAAACCACTTAGATCTCTAAAAATGAAGAAAACACCTTAGCAGAAAAGTTTGGTTCGTCTTTTAAGCAGTAGCAGTATGCATTTCATCATCTCAGAACAACATCCTTACACTTACAGAGAGAAATGCCCTGGGGCCTCACACAGAAATCCAAACTGAAAATAGGCAATGTGTGAACCTGCCTCCCTTACAACATTTTAGAAGGATGCTGATGTAAATAGCTGTGCTTATTTACATTTAATGACATAATTCTGAAGAAGTAGATTGCAACTATGTTGTGTAAGTTTCAAACCAAATATACTAATAAAATGAGAAAGTTAATTTCTCAAATTCAGAGAAACTATACTAACAGGAAATAACAAAATATGAATGCATGCATGCTTCATGAATTCACAAGTAAGGCTCCAGAATGCTATAAAGCCCTTACACAGGCTTTTGTTAATTTTCATTCATTAAAGTAAGTGCTTAAGTACGTATTTAAATCACACATGTTCTTCACTGAATTTAATTTTGTCTTAGAGTGAACAATATAATATCTTCTATTGTAAATGCATTTAAGAACATCTTTTGTATTCATATTACTGACAAAGGTAAGTTTGGTACCACGGTCATTATCTAGGTTAGTATGAACATAATACTTTTACTAGACATTTCTGGATATTCTTTTCCCCCCAAAATATTGGTATTTTTTCACACTGGCTCATATACTGAGGATTTCTATTGTTACATAGGAACTGCACAAACACAGAGCAGACTTCTTACTGTGTTTGCTTCTGGACTGATTCCCAGCTTGCACATTTAGACAGGGTTAATAAAAATTTAGATTATGTCTGGATTTTAAAGACGAAATTGAGACTAGTAAACAGATGATATTCATCTATATTTACTATATGTTCATAAAGGTTCAAGCAATGTAACTAGAATTTAAGCTTGGCAAAGGCAAACTCCTAACGTTTTCCTCAGCAATTCCTCAGGAAATTACAGCAGAAACATACGATACTGTACTGTGACTTAAATATTAGAATTTGGTGAAAAATCATTAAATTTGAGTCACTTTAGAGGAGAGGGTTCAAATTAATAGCAGTATAACCCTGGACATAAAAGATTTGCCCCAAATGGTTCAGACATTCTGCCTTCTGAACACTCTCTTCCTGTGCTCTTCATGACCAGCATATATATATATATATATATATATATAAAATGTATGCATGCAGAGTGCTAAACCCCTAATGAGCCATAAGATCAACTGAAAATTTATTAATTACCTTAGAATTGCAGCAGTTCACTTGATTTGGTTACAAATTATCAAGAGCAGTTTGGAACATGACTTAGTCATTTTGGTTTTAAGACAAAACTGGTGCATCCATATTTAGAAAACTGTTTCTAGAATTTTGACACATGATTAATTTACATCACATCTCAGACTAACTGTCCATACGTGTAAATACATCCAGGGTAATACAGATCAACTCCTTCATCAGTAATTAAGCTATTTCAGTCTACCTTGCTCTTGGAACAGGTTACAATGTATAGGCACTTTCCCAGGTCTCACTAAAACACCCAGAACTTCTTGCTGTGATCCAGTCCCTTCAGTGACAATGTCCTAGGTTTTTTTTTCAATGCAATATGTAGTATCAAGAATTTATGCTATATGAATTAAGAGATGTGCCTAGAGACTGTTAGTTTCTTAGTCATCAAAGAGTGCTGAAAGTGCCTCTCGTAAGTCTTAATGGCATATGCATTCAAAAAAACTGAGATGCTCAGGATTCACTTCAAAAAACAGGGCTGCAAAACACAGGTGGACATTCTGAGTAAGTTGTTTTCAAGAATCATGTGTGTTTTTCTACTCTCCCAAAAAGCAACAGGCAGAAAAAAAAAGAAAATCTTTGAAAGTCTTCACTGTCCTTGGGATTGAAGGAATATATGCTCAGAGCAGTAGAAAAGAGGTCTTCCTAAGCAGGGAAGCGGTCTGCAGCAGTTAGATATGGTATTGATTCCCATGTACCTAAGAGTGTTTACAAAGTGTCTCTGCCTAGGACTCCTTTACCTTATAGACTATCCTGGTTTTAAATCTTGCAGAGCATCTAAGTAAGAATTCGGTGTCCTTTCTTCAGCTGGTCAGCAAGTTTCTTTTCATATCATCACACTTTAAGCAGTGGCATTTGCCCCGGCCAGAAAGTTATCCCACAGCTGTTTGTTTCTTAAGAAAAGACAACTGAAAAATGATTAAGGAGAAAAGCAATCCTAAACATATCTGAATAGGATTTGGCTCCTAATGGTTTGTGCAACAAGGAGACACTGGAGTGCATGAGACAGTTTGAATTATAAATCACTGTGTCCTGTTACTGCATATAAAAGAATAATAACATCAACTTTCAAAAGCCTATCTGTTTGTTCTTAAGACAGGAAAATTTTTAACGAATGATTCTTAGTGAAGAGCTCCAAGGAACCTCTAATTTCTAAACCAAAAAGCTACTTATTCACAACCAGTGAATATACTTGTGTCCTTACCCCAAAACTGGTCCTACCATTAATTTTTCTGCCTTCTGACTCTCCTCTCTGACATCTCATTCCAAAAGCACATACCTAGCTTGAGAAGGTACCACCTTCGGATTGATGGCAACATGCCACTACATGGAATCTCTCAAGAAAGAACCCATTGCCTGAACAATACTTAGTAATTCTCCAGTAATTTTTGTAAAGTTTTGTCTAAGTAAACTATACTGCACCTTGATTTTTTGTTCTTTGCATCTGGGACAACAGTAGCTTCTTCCTCCAGACACCTCCTTCCTAAGATGGCCAAGTCTTTTTGGTAGCTTTGACCAAAATCTTTCACTGAAAAAGGCTACAGCACCAAGAAAAGGTGGATTCTATTTTGCTACCTTCATTCTCAAATGAAGCAGCAGCCCACTAAGATCTGATTGAAAAACCATGGTAGTCTCACCCTAAGAATTATTGCAATATGTATTTGCATACAGAAAGAAAAGATGGAGGAGATGTTGTTCCTATTTCAAATAAATTATTTGATAAGGAAAATTAATTTCATGTGGAATCACATCCGAATTATCATTTTCCAAACATACTCAATCTTTCAGTACAATTACAATTAAGCATTAACTTAGTTGATTAGTTAACAAAGGTAAGAAGTGTATTTTCAGCATGATCAGATGACCACAAGTTCCACAAACATGTGATGGAATTATATCACATTAAGGTTTTGTAAAAAGGTCAAAGTTCTTTCAATTATGTACTTTGTGTGTACCTGATGTAGTTTATATACCACATTTAAAAGCATGAAAGTACAATGTGAAAACCAACTCCAGTTTACAGTACTGGTCTAGGATGTTTCAGTGAGCCCGATGGCTTGGAAGTACTAAAGTACGTTGACAAGTTTCTTCCTCTCCTCTCGTAGTAGGAGGATGAAAGTCTTGGGAAAAAGACTGGTTGCCACAAAATCTGCTCCAGCCAGCTTTCAGCTGGCAGGAATTCTGGACAGTTTCAACAAAAATATTTTTACATAGCTTTCAAAATGGCACAAATTAAAAAGTTGAAACACATAATGGAACATTCACCTTTTTTAAATGTTACTTTTGTTTGAAATTTGGAATCTTGAAACTGAAGCCAAAGGACACTCTCCCCTCCTCTTCCCTGCTCCCCGCAATGACACATTGGAGCTCAGACTAGCTTTAAAGCTAAATTTAAGCTACTGAGTTATTATGACTTATTATATTTTGTAATGTGGAAAAAGAACTGGTGCCTGCAAATTTGCTCTGTATTCTCACGGAATCCTCCCAAAATGGTTAGATAGACATGTACAAAGAAAAAATGTGGACACAAAATTTGAATAAAACCTTGAAAGTGTCTTTAAAGAATTACTCAATTTTTTTCATGATACAGCAACCTTTTTGTTTCATTAAACACATTGCTTGTTTCATGTACTTTAAAATTTTGACTTTAAAATCAAACCACTAGTTTAGTAGCCTATGTTTAACCAGGTAAAGGCACACACTACATAAACCCTTTATGTCAAATCCAATGAGCCATGTTTAAAACCTTAATATTCATGCATTTGTCATGCAGAATAAGGATATTTGTATGCAGATTACCCCCAAAAGCAAAGTGGACACAGTAGCTCCAGGGAAAAGAAGCTGAAAGAAAGGAACAAAATTGTCTTTTGTAACCAATTGCTCACCTAGATAGGATCCACTGTTGTGACCAGCACATTCAGCATCTTCTGGACGAAGTGTAAAAGCATACAGAATAAGAGCCAAGAAATAAAGCAGAATAGTTAGAAGCCCAGCAAAAAATACAGAAGAAACTTTAAAAATGACAACTGTATAAAGCATAGCATTAAAAAGCCTTCAATAAGCCATTTTCTTAAAAACATAAAACAATATTTATTGTTTTATATTTTAGCTGGAAATATTCTTGGATTTTGAAGCATGCACACTGATCTTTTTACCTTTTCAAGCAAAAGTTATGATGACAACAATCACTCCAAAAAGAATTCTAACACTGTATTATTCACATTTTATCAGTTAATAGAAAATATGCCACTTAAAAGAAAGCAAAATGATTTGATGTAAATCAAGCTTTTTTGTAAACTATACATTATCAGACTTTAGCTTTAAGTTTTGGCTCACTGGATTAGACAGAAAGGTTTTTGATCAAAAACACATCGTCTCATTTAATATAAAATAGCTATAATGTGTATTTTTACATGCCAGAGGCCCTTTGATGAAAAATATGAGCTACAATTTCTAATGCTTTTATAAACAAAAGCCTCTTAAGTAAAAAAAAAACAACAAACCTGAACAAAAAACACAAGAGATCAGCTGCTATTACTTTAACATATGCTGCAAACATAACAGTAACGGGCTACACTCAGAGGGAAAACAGTAACGATGACACCACATAGATGAACTTTCTACCATCTCAGAGAAATAATCTGTCATTATTAATTAGAAACACAAGACCTCCCGTGACCATGTAATGGACTCAGAACCATCTCTTTCCATCCCAGCCCACCCAAGTACTACTATTATTCTATCATACTACTTTTCTATACCTATCTTGCAGAAGTTCAAGAGTGAGAAAGTAGTTTAAAACAATAGTTCAAATAACTCATCATTAAATGAAGCAACCAGGAATATTCTGGTATTTTTATCTACTTTAAAACATGACTCAATGTATTTGGTGGCAATATAAAAGCATCAAATGTATAACATCTCTTAGAAACACTGGACTATACTCAATTTAATTCTAAACACATGTTCTCTAAATAAAATTATTGGGCTATTCAGGGAAACTTTTATACATGTACCTTCAATTTCCTCTGAGAAGCACAAAGGAAAAATAGGAAAGGAAATCATTAAATGGAGTGAAAACATAACTTAAGAAAGAAAAGTTAAATCGAAGAAGAAAAATGCACCTACCACACTCAACCGCTTCCTCATCTTAGAACAGCCAAAAAGACAAAGTATTATTGTTTAATACTTCATAAATAGGAAAAAAATCAGGTATGTAAGCTACTCTCAAATTCTCTTGACAGCACCTATTATATTGAGGCATATATCAACATACCAGTAGCGAGTTTAACTGCACTTAGAAAAGGATGTAAGAAGGCATTGAAATACTATGTGCACTTTAAACTTCCCATGTAAGATTCTTCCGCTATACCTTACCCAGTTCTCATGGAAGATCTCTTTGGTATTAAATGCAAAGTTTGTTAGTTCCAATTAATCAGTCTTAACCTAGAATTTCTAAGAATCACTACCATGAACATGATCTCAGTATTTTTCTGCACTTATAGTAACAGTTGGGACTGCCCTTGTGCCTTTGGAGATGGATTTTGATGAGGTTTTTTGGTTATAGCTTTCTCTTTTTTTCTTTTTTTTTTTTACTCTACAATTGCAACTGAAACCATGCCGAAAGAATTTATATACTCTTGTAATCTTTTCTGACATTATCCTAATACAATAGATATACTTAAAACTTTCTCCTTACCTATTGTAAATCAACAAATTTCTGCTGCCTTGATAGTAGAAAACATACATTTTTATAATCATCTTCGGGGTTATACAGAAAAACAAGTTTAATATAATTAATTTTTGTTCACAAAGGTATTATATACTAAGGTAAAGATTTACAGAGAGATTTTACAATCTACCTCTCATTCAAATTTCCTTTAGAATGTGGATAAATAGGCCTAAAATGTAATTATTTCAAAGACTTTCCATGAAGCATGTCTTTTCTCAGAATGTGAAAAATTATTCAAGAGCTATTTTACAACCTTCTATGTACAACTAATGTACAAAACAAAGGCTAGGTCAAAATTCTCCTGCATATATGACCACATGGAAGAGATCTTCTCATTTCATGTAATGAAATGGACATGAGTGTCTTCTGCCACAGGAACTGTAGTTTTCTACAATCACTTCTTGGTACCATTTTTCTTGAGGACTTACATTTAAAGATATTAATTTGGAAGACTTTTCTGAATCTTATTTAAAGTTTATTTCTATGGTCAAGGCGACCATAGTTTAAGTAGGCTGGGAAGTCCTCTAAGGTGACCACTGCTTGGTTGACCACATCTGGTGCCTTAAAAGAGTGTAGACAGTTTTGTGAGTTGAAAGGGAAAGCATTGGATCCATTTTCCAATCTTGACCTTAAAAGGTCCCAGTTCTTGAAAAATGCCCTAAAGCTGGATCTAGAATGGCAGGCTGGCTTCTAGGTAATAATTCTTTTCTCCTTCTCTATGATGTATGACAAGCTTTTCTCTATTTTCATTTCCATGACTTTCAACAGACTGCAATGTATCTCCTGAAAACGAGTCACTAATGCTCAAAACCAGTTACACAAATAAATTTTAAAAGTCTCCTGAATTCAACAAAGCTATTTGACATAACTAGTGAGTGTGCATTTTAAAATAGCCCGGTATTTTAACCCTGGTAACAGATAAGTCCTAACTTCTGAATAGGGAAAACCATACCAGGAGCAAGGGAGGTCTGTGTGTACACAGGGGCAGAGGTGTGTACAGGTGTACACTTGCTCAACTCTGACCACTGCAGACCTCACAGAAGTCCTCCAGGTATGGTAGATAGTGGAGTTACAGCATCAGGGCTGAGAACAGCTGAAAGGAATCCAGGCTTCTGGGATACCCCTGCCAGGAACGGGAACCTGCTTATCCATAAATGAAAGACATTAGGATTCCCAAGTGAGTCAGCTGATCCCAGAGAGTACAAGCCAAAACATCTTCCAGCTGAGGTTTAACGCTGAGATAAAGTGAAGGAGTTCTGAACTTTATGTGTTTTGTTGAAAATCTTCCTTCTTAATACTGCTATTAACTTTCTTGGGCTACTCTTAAGGTTGAAAATAAGTCTGTAATGAAAATATCTTGGAAATCACTGGGTTTTCATACCTTAATGCAGCTATAAACAGTCATCAACATGTAGCTCCCAGTCTGAACTTTAGAAGGAACTTTACCAGGGCTATTGCATGTCCCTAGTAAAGTCAGAGGTTACTTGCCAGGAACCTGTATTGTGATTCACTGCTAAATAGAGCTCTGTGCATCTGAAGCAGTTGTGTGCACGCAGCGTGTGCCCCAAGTTCCGAAGTTTTGAGACATGAAAAATTGGGGCCAATACAGTTTCAATAAATTGAAGTGGGCTGAGAAAGGAAACAGAGGTCTTCATCTGGAAGGGACAAAGACTTAAAGAGGTCAAATACTAAAGAGGAGGAAATCTGACAGAAAGTAGGAAAATAAAAGCAATGACAAAATGAAAAAAAAACCAAGAAAAAAACCAAGGCCAAACCATAAGGAAACATGGAACAAGTAAAACACTGAGAAAAGAAGAAATACAATCAATTAAATGTATTGTGGTAAGAAGGGAGAGGAAGTTCCAAAGAAAATAGTCATGAAACAGGTTTCTGAAATGACAACAAAACTGTAACAAGACAAATGGGAAAAAGGAAATAGGAAACACAAGTGCAATGGAAGCTTAGGAAGTAGGTGGTTTTATTCATTTTAGAAAGATTTCAGCATAGCCAATAATGCTAAACTATGACAATGAAAACCAGTATCATGTACACCATGTTTTTATATGTATTTGAACTGAAATGTAATCAAAATTTGGTTTTGGGGGCCTCACCTAAATTATACTACTTAGGAAGCTCAAAACCAGGGCCACTTCCAGGAACATTCTCAACTCTTGGAACAGTCCAGCACCAGATTAAGATTTTTAGCTTTTGTTGACTTTCTTTGAAAAATATTTCCACCAAGCAATTTTACTTAAATGTTTCTCAATCTAAAATTAGATCCAGCAGCTCTGTTCTAGTTTCTTATCACAGACAAGTTGCCTTTTTCCTTAAACTATACTTTACTTTAGTAAGCAAGAAATTATGACATACAATGGTCTGCATTACAGTGAATACATTAAACACTCTTGATTCTTCAGTGATGAACACCCCCACATAGCAATCAGCATTTATACTGTTTTGTAGGTTTTTATGCTATGGAGTTTTGTAGACTGAATGATACGTATATGTTCACGCAATACGAAATTTAAGATGATCTAATTTAATTCTGTCATAAAACCATCAGATAACAGTATCTCTATGAAGATAATTTGGAAAATGAAGAAGGATAGTCTTGCAGTGAAGGACAGATCCATTTCCAGTTCTGTCTCACGTGACCTTGACTCAAATGTCGTCCAGCTTCAGGTTTCCTTAATTTCTCTGTGGTAGCAGGAAGTTAAGATTTGTAAGGACAGGAGACTTCTGAACAGAAATGCTAATGTGTTAATTTAACTCTATAGGTCTGGTTTATTTTTTGTTTATACTCATAACTACCTGCAGGTGGGCAGTCAAGTTTCAAATACGAACACAGAAAAATACTGAGAAGAAAGGCAGAGTTAAGATTGTGCAGAAATTATGATAAGCAAAAAAATCCTACTATACATTTATCCTAAATGTTTGTTCTTCAAATACAAGTGGTACAAAGCATTTATTCTTTTAGCCTGTTTAAATTCTTTGTTGGCAGAACACAATCTCCAATTCAAAAGACATTCAGCTATGGGTAAACTGGGTTACATCTCGTTTGAATGAACACCATTTGGCTGCAGTTAAGTCTTTCCTCTTGCTCATACAATGCCAATTGCATATGTTATATCAAAATTGAAAGTAAAATGGGTTTTAAGCCTTAGAAAAACTATATGGTGATGGCATTGTCACAGTAAGTACTTACATTTAGCATTACATATACAGGACAAATGTATTTTCATGGAAAAAACACCTCTGAACAACCCTGTCATATATGCTACATACATATATTGAACTGTATACACATGGTATGGATATACACACACACATATGAATGCAGGGCACAAGTTAACAGAGCTTACAGGCTACACTAGTATAAAATATAAAGTTACCAGTAATTTTCATACCAGAGACAACACATATATAACATAAGAATAAACACAGTAACCACTGTGAAAGCAAAATTATGCTGAAGGAATATAATTTCTTGGCTGATTATTGCAGTTTATAACAACTGCAGAATAGTAAGTTATTTGGTTGTTATACAAAGAACTTTTTTTCCTTAAAAAAACAGGTTATCACTTTTGCCTACAAATTAAAGTAAGCTACACATGTGAAAATGACCAAACCTGTTGGCAGTATCTATTACAGTCAGAGCATGAGTAGTCTTTGTATTGAAGTTAACAGACTGGGAACTATTTAACAAATAATTCTTCCCCGTATGGACTCTCATGTCACTCCAATTTAGCCAGCACGCAGCAACACAAGAACTCACAGAGCCAGCTCTGGCTCACAAAGCTGTCCAAGCTAAGGTGACCTCCTAAAGCTGTTAAGTATTTTTGAGAAGTACCAGGTGAACAGGTTTCTGCAGAGCTGGCATTCAGCAGTGGCTTACAAGCTCAGACACAAGAGAGCAAATTGTACATAGGCAGACACACCTACAGTACCTCCCTCTGTATTCCAGAGGGGTCTCTCACACCCACTCAAGTATATGACATGTTCACCATCCCAGCACATGCAAGATTAGTCCTACTCACACAGTCTCATGCAACTCTGTTCCTTTCATTCCATTTTCCTATTTTTTTCTATGCTGCTTTTTCTTACGATTTTTTCCCCAATATCATTTCCCCACAATATTAATGTATGAAACTGCTTTTTGCTGAAAAGTCATTGCTGTTAAGTATTGAAAAAAAATGCTGAAAATACTTCAGTGGTTTGTTATTCCTCCATCACTTCTGCACTAACCCTGAGCCTGGGAATTAACATATCAATCTTATCCGCAGGTCAGAACATCTAACAACCACTTATCTCATGCATCAAATATTACTGTTGAACTTACTAAGGTTTTCTACCAACAACAGCAAAACAAATCAGGTCAGAGTTCCTGTCAGTAATTTTTTGCATTCACTGTTTCAAAGATTTTTACAAAATAAATATATTAGTATTTTATTTAAACAGAATCAACAAGCAACTGAAACACAGCGCAAATAGTGACTACAGCAATGCTCCTGCATAATACTGTTAATTGCATTAATCTAATAATTTCAAAGCCTATCCTCTGTGGGGTTTTGCTTAATGGGGCTTATGGACAGCTTTTGTCCATGTGTTCTTCCACTGCCCTTCTTGCAATACCACCTTCTTTTCTTCATCCTCAATTTAAAAAAAACCCTCACTTCCTTCCTTTTGCCTTTAATTGTTTATTTTTACTTTCTCTTGCCAGTACAGGGTCCATCTACATTGCCAGTTTCCTTCAACCTCAGTCCCAGATATCATCAAACTGTGCATCTTCTCTATTAGCACATGAAAAAGTGTGATTTCACTTACCTTTCAATATGGAGTATACAGTGTTAGGCCCCCTCCTCCAGTGCACACATTACACGTTAAATGTTTTTCACTTTAACAGGTACAATGTGAGAAAGATTCTGTTTTAGCCTTCAAGAAAAGGGCATAATGCTGGGATAGGCATGTGTATTTACACAGAGACGCAATGGAACAGTTCACTTGGCTATTAAAGTGAAAATAAGAATTGGCATTTCCATTAAAAATTGATCCTTTAAATAACTCAGAACTAGATTGGGTTTGTTTATTTCAGTGCCAATAATTCTTGCAGAAAAAGCTTTGTAGAAAGTATTTTGTACTCTTTCCTCAATCTGGGTATGCATACGAGCATCACCAAAAAAGCCCACTTTTATTTTGCTTACAAATGTATGATACACAAATATGCGTAAAGATAGCAACTACATGCATTGCTATGCTGAAAAGAGCAAAAAATTCAAAATAGGAAACAGAAACAAGGCTTCCCAAAAGTAATCCAATCTATCTCCTTTCAGGTTTTGAAACTTACTTAATTATCAAAGCAAAAACAGTTGTTGGCTGTTTTAGAGAGCTCTTTGTCTAGACAAATGTCCTTTCCAGTTCCAGGACTGGCTTGAGAAGAAAGGAAAAAAAGAAGTTATGGGATACTTCTTGCATATTGTATTATTTTAACTGATTTTTAGATTAATTTTCAAGTAGAAGGACATTACCACCCTGAAAGCCCACCTAAGAAACCAGAGCTAACTCACATTTTTTGGATATTCAAGAAAACAAGACTATTTTTCCTTGATTATCCCTGCTAAAAATGAAGGTATGTATCAAGAGTTCTTCCTCATTACAAAACATGGGATTTGTGGAATGAGTTGACTGAACAGAGCAGACCAACATCCACAGCTACATCCCATGTGTCAAGAAAGCTTCCTAGTGCAACTCCCAGTCCTGTCAGGAAAGGGACATCTCTCAGCAGCTCTCCTGAAGTCAACAGGTTTCCATCTTTTTTGGAAGCTATAAGAATGTCAACTGGCAAATTGCCTTTTTCATCTAAACTGCTAAGGAAACTCAGCTCACACGACTGGATGGGACCCACTGAAATAGCAAGCAGCCTCTCAACATACAGCAAGTTCAGGATGATCTACAGAATATATTTCCCATACAATTACCCTTCCAAGCACTGGAAACCCTCATATTAAGCTGAAGGATTAAAAAGGAATCTGAAGAAACCAAGCATTACCAATTTCCCACCTTCATACATGGGTTAAAAAACAAAAAAAAATTGAACGCAGCAGTTCTTTCCAGTTTTCTGTTCTCTGTGCCACCTTCCTTACATGTTTCTGGTACTGTCAGAATGCTGTTTGTTCAGCTGAGCAATGCATGATTTTCCAGCATCTCCCAGATTTGGCAAGATGATGGCTGTGCACAAAATACAGACAAGGCCTCCATATCTCACAGCTTCACTGCTATGCATGGTAACATGAAAAAAAAGCTGATTAACTTTAGAAAGATCACAAAGGTGCAGAGTTTCCCAGCAGAATCTTGAAAATCCAAGCAAGTGGAAGGTTTTCCTGAGAGCAACTTGAGTAACATCCTAGTCACAATCTTTTTTTCTACAGCTGAATTCTCATCTCTAAAATGTCTTCTCTACAAAGGATCTGAATTCCTTCCCAGCACTAAAAACATGCTTAGTCTTTGAATGAAGGGAAAAATCTATACTCAGAACAGTACTTCCCCTGTTCCCATGAATATCTGGCAGATACAGCAGCAGATTGTCGTAAGAAAAAGGGAGAGAGAATGACAAACCTACATTACTCTGCAGTCTTCCTCCTCCAAGAGGCACCACTGCCTTCGAGATGGTATTTAGCTGGAACTTGCTTTGTTCAAAGAAATTCCAAAAGAAAACAGTAATAGGCATACTGCTTGACCCTCACACTCTGTCATGTTTTAAAGGAAAGGGGAGGAAGAGAGGAATTCTTCTCCCCTGTTTAAGCTAGTTAAGGCATTCAGTGGAAAAGCCGAGATAAAGTAAACATCGGACTGTGGGTCTTCTTTGGGTTGTAATTTTGGCAATTCCCAATTAAGTTCAGGCTGCCTATTTGGAAGGGTGAGATGCATCTTGTAAAACCTTTCACTTGAAGGTCACTAGAAAGATGCAGTCCATTACAAAAGAATTCATGCAGTGTTGCTGCAGCAGCTGATTTACCTCTTCAAAAGCACCAGTGCCACCTTAATTGAAGGCTCTTGTTGAGTGTATTATCCAGATTCAAGAACAGTGGGCAGAGAGAAATAGCTATACCCTGGCATCAGACATTTTTCCAAAACTGGGGCAGAGCAACTTGACCTAGAATCTAGAAAAACAACAGATTTACTACAAGCTGGAGGAGTTCCTCTTTGTTTCTAAGATCTATGTAAATAGAAAAGCTACAGTGCAATCGTAATGTCTGTTACTGTAATTACAAAGGTAATCACGGGCTTTGGAGTTAACAATAGCATTAGGGCACACACTCAAACAGTGAAATGGAATGAAAGATAGAAAATGCAGATTATTAGAAAAATGACAGTAATTGTCAAGCTTCAGAACACACCAACCATAGCAAGAAGTTAGGAAAATTACAATAGAAACCTTGGGGAGGAGTTTTAAAGTTAAAAGCATTTAGTTCGGCACTTAGTGTGCCAGCATCCACTGTTTGCCATAGTATCCATACTTTTTGTTTCAATGTTAGATAATGAAAGGTGGTTGGAAATACTAGACCACTTTCTGTATACTTCTAGTTGAACTCACAATCATGTTTGTATTTAAGATTTAGATCCTATTGAAGCGTGATAGTTTCATTCATTGCTCACTTTGTTATGAGTCTGTACAACTGAAAGAAATAACAGGTCAAGTAAAATATGCAATAATACTTAAAACAGATGTTGATGTAAATTCCAGTGAAAAGAAAATATTTGTTTCAATGTATGCGCTTTCTTAGATCTTATTTTGCTTATATTGTGCAACTACTGTATTTACAGAGACTAATAAGGATGAGTTTGTTTAAAAAACATTAAGAAGTGACTCTGTGAATGTATGTCAATGAACTGAATCTTCTGACTTAAAAAACTGTACTGCTTCATGGGACACAAAAAATCACCAACTATACGGTAGAGAGAAGGGGAGACTATCAAACCTTTTATCTTACTCTCAACATAAATTTCACTGTGTTGATGCAGTCTAAATTATCTAAACTGTTGAGCCAATTGTGTACTACTTCAACATGAAAAGAACACTCTTCAACCTTTCAAATATTACATATCAAAATATTAATTGGGCTCAGTGCTTCAGAAACAAAGTCAGGGGGCTGGAAAAGTTTCTAGCTGCTTTTAAAGCCTTTACTGATGTTGTTTATATTTATTTTCCTACTGATACAATGGGACCAAGAAGCTGTCGTGCCCAGGAGAAATGCATCCTATAATTGAAACAAACTGCTATTTTATAAGGTTAGAGACGTGGATTGTCATTTTTACTCCAGGTTAACAGACTTACATGATTTTCTGTTGGAAATTTTCAGTGGCTGAATCTGCACTTCTGGTCTTCTTAGTGCAAATCTCCTACAAAATGTGAGGTGGTGGGGGAAAGACACAAACTCCTCAGTTTTCACTGCAAATTCGGGATTAATAAACACTTAATATCATGAGACTATTGCAAAATACCCTGAAGATTTTATAAGAAATTAACTTAAAGCAATACAATCTACTCACAATCTAAAAAAACGAAATCTTGCTGAAATTTTTGCAAGCTCTCCAAAACCTGCTGCAGTTCTTGCTCCTGCATAGTACATCAGTGTGAATGCAGATACTGATGTGCTATTTTCCATATGTTTTTTCTTTCAATCTGGATCAGTGTTATCCTATCAGTTTTTGTCATTATTAATTCTAGCCAGAGAAATAAGGAAATCCAGAGTATTTCAGCAACATGTTTCCAAGTTCAGTTGTCCTTCTGCAAATGCACATTTATTGTACCCATGTAATCTGTGAGCACAACACATGCCAACCATGTTAACTTAACAACTCAGCAATAGGTCTCTTCTCTCACTACAAAAAATAATGAAATTGCTCTTCTCAGTAGCTCACCTCTCCTGGAAATGCTTTGAAGGGATCAAGCCTGCTCTGGGATTGGCATCACCTTCATGTTTGGCTTGCCACCAGGTTGCATCATCCTGGCTCATGATCTGAAGGACATCTCCTTTTCTGAAAGCAAGTCCAGCTTCTTTACAAGGAATTGCTTTATCTTCATTTGGATCATAGTCAAATAAGGCTCTGACAAACATCTGAAACAAACCGTGTTTTATCTTTAGAAACAAAATATAAAATGCAATCCAAAGGTATCTCCCTTTTCTGTTTCTACTGTTCAAAACCACTGAACGAAATAATGTAAACACTGACTGCTGCAAAACATCTTATGGATGTCTAGCATTGGAAGTTCATATGGGAATGTTCAACTCATTGCTTCTGCAACTGCAGTCTCAATGGAGTAAAGGCTCTGTGACTCAAGGCAAGCAGGGCTTTGCAGGTGCATAGTGTGCCCATATGAGGAACAGAGGAGAAGATATTGTTGAACCAAGATGCTATTGAGTGTCTTCTACCTAGTGTATGATGGAAGGAGTACTTGGAAGCAAGCCAGGTCCTTGCAGAAGGTGGAAGATTACCTGTCAACTACACAGCTGAGAGTTCAGGCTTAAGAACCGTGTTACATGCACTCATCAATTCAGCACCTGTATATAGAAGTGTACAGTGTGCTATATATTGTCATGTTACAAAATTGAGTCCACAGGCATAAACCACATTCTTGGATCTGTCATCCAAGCAAAAAATACATATCCTCAGCATAACACTTACTGCAATGGCTTCTGAAATAGTCTTGCTTACCTTGCCTTCCTTCATTGGCATTTCTTCCTTCACACTGGGTATAATTTTAAATGTAATTGCTCCTTGAGACTGAGCCTGGTGAACATTCAAAAAGAAAATGCACTGAGAATTAAGCTATACTTATTTCTTGTATTTCAAATAAATCTTAGAAGATACAGAAATTCAAAACAATTTTAAAAAGTATAATGAGTCTATCCTCTCCCAAATTCTCTGCAGTTTGACAGCTTCACTTAACCAAAATTTGTATTATAAAAATTAAAATACCCACTTGAAATGCTTGGGGTTATTTGCTTCTTTGGTGGGGCAGATGGACCATTAAAAACTGGGACATGCATGGTTCAGAGGTCCCAGTTCTGTACTGAAGGCAGGAAAAAATGCTACAACTAAAATGCATTCATGTTAGAAGCAACTGCTGGACTCCTGGCACAGTTTGGACATCCCTGGAAAAATCGAACTAACATTTCATTTTTCAAAGAAAAAAAAAAGAAAAATCCAAACAGGTTTGTGCCATATTTATCATATAGAGCTACTGGGGGGGGAGTGGATTTATTCTCTTGGAAACTTCTAGAAACTAGAAAAGAAAAACATATTTGAATAGACTACGTGTACTAAATGGAAAAAAAGCCCTCCACTATAAATCTTAAAACAAGTTAGCCATCATCAACCACCTCATCCATTCATCTTTCCCTATATCCCACTTAAAGTGTGTCTGGCTGCACTTTACTTATTAACCACAATATATTCCCACTGCCTCAGTGACATTTTGCTATTGAAGGAAGTGCTAATCAGTTGGGGGCTCTGCTACTATTGCATGCAGCCGACAAGTTTCATAAAATGAGCAGAGTGCAACAGACAGCCAACGATTTAAGCAAAATGGAAACAGGCCTGTCCACTACCAAGCGAGACATTCTTCTGCCGGCATGTCTGCGATCCAAGGCTCACTGCTTGACAGGCAGCAGCCAAGGTCTTATTTCACCCGCCATAGGACTGGAATCAATAATTTTGTTACTTTTGAAACAAGCTCTAACTAGCTTTTGATGTTTATACTGTACCTCAAAAAGGTAAATGGGGAAATTGTTCACACCTTTTCTAGTGGTATTTTGTTTCTTGACATTTTTAAATATTAATTTTTGAAGGAAACTATGGTTCTGTAGGGAACATGAAACCATAAAGCAAGAATGCACATCAGCAGGCTAGCACTTGAAATGAATCATCTCGGTTACTGAACCAAAACTGTGAGACAGCTGCTCAATTCAGCAGGACAGCAAGGTATTTATGTATCTAGAAATGCCTACAGCGTGAATAACAGAGCTGTCACAACCCTCATCAATTTCTTTGATGTAACAATATTAAATATTTCTGAAAAAGTCTAAATTACTTAATTTGCGATAGTGTTTCAATAATGAGAAATCAGGCTGGCTTTAGAGACTGTGCAGTTTAGAAGAGTGCAGACAAAATAATATATATGGCTATATACTGTAAATCAATGTCAAATAAAATCTTAATATACCAGTTATACAGTCTATTAGCTGTATTATGAATTGTCACATGGACTGACAATGAGTTATTAATGAGTTATTAATGAATACCTTTAAAATAGTTCGATTTCAACAGATCATGGTGGGTCTTAAAAACTGTAGATTATAAACTGAAGTCTGCAACATTCTGCAACATATTTATGGCCATATTACTGTCCTTAACACTTTACAAGTAATCTATAGTTGTGTATATATGCAATGTGTGGAAAATCGCTCTAAGAGAAATGACAGGTTTATAAATGATGTCACTGGAACAAAAGATATTATAGTAGAATATACTTTTTTCTAAGAAATACAGTAGAAATCATAGGTCTAATTACTTTTCCTTGACTCTCCTGAATTAATTTTAGAATGTTTGGTATTTACCAAAATGTGTATTATTTCTTCAGGCTTTTTATCATCTACGGGAATCCCATTGACTTCCCTCAGTTCATCACCAACATGAATAAGACCTACAGAAGAAAAAGAGAAGTTGTGAAACTGTAGCTATGTATCACATAAAAACTGTCATTAACATTTAGCTTGTTTCTCCCTTGTTCATACACTTTAAGCTCTAACTTTCATACATTTTAAGCTCTAACTTAAAACCAGGAATATATGGTAAACATAACAGCTACTGTCCTCTCAGGTAAGTTTGATATGGTGGTTGGTTAACTCATCTCCCTGTCTTCCTCCTAAAAATTAGTACCACCATCTCTACAACTTTCCCAGACTTTAATGCAGATGTTTGAAAAATATTTGTGCCAATTCTTTTTCTACTCATACTACTTTCTCACTGCTACACAGCTGCAAGTAGTGCAAAGATCACTTAGGCTGGGAGTGCTAATTTGTGGCACAAATGCTTGCTAATTTGTGTATGTATGTATGTATGTATGCATGCATGCATCTATCTATCTATCTATTTATCTATCTATCTTTTATTCCATTACTGCATCTAAGAGTGAAATGCAGCTGTCCTAGATTTTCTTCAGTGAAAAGAAGTGAAAAGAGACACTTTACTGTATGACTCAGGACTTACTGCTTAAGTTTTTGCAGACGCTGAGCATCCCAAACTAAACAATGGCAGTCAAGGATGTGCTGTTATTTTGGGAACTGCCAGCTGAAACTCCAAATGGATGTCCTAATATAAAATAATGCCAGCACTCTGAGTTCCTCCATCAGCAGGCTGGGCATCATGGTGTGATTCTTGGGGTATCTGGCACAGGGACAGGAGTAGGACCTGATGATCCTGGTGGGTCCCTTCCAGCTGAGCTTATTCTATGATTTATAAGTGGATGTCATCAACTGGAGACAAACCATGATATATATAAAAAGCCCTCTGTATCCACTAGCTCAAAGATATCTTGATGTAATGGAATTAGGGAAAAAAATCAGTATACTTTCAGCAGTATTGAAATATCACTTTGGAAAACAGTCCAGAACCCAAATCTTCTGTTTGTGATAGTGATATATTTAGTTTCTACAAAATATGCCATTTTATCTCATCTTGTTCTGAGTTCCAGAACTTGAATGGCTACTGCCAAACAGCAACACCTTACCACTTCTATCTGCAGCTCCTCCACGCATTATCCTGGCCACCACAATTGCACCAGTATGTTCATCCCTTTTAATAGTAGCTCCCTCAGGTTAAAAAAAAAAAAAAAGAACAAAAACAATTTATTTGGTTAATGACAGCATAATTTTAATACACTACAGTAAAAAACATCTGCTATATAAAACTGCAAAAAGCTGACATTGGATTAATATGTTAATAAACCAGAAATGATACTTGCTTATGAAAAGAATACACAAAATATGTTGCTCTATTTATCTCCTCTTAAAGTGTGTCTTCTTTTTCAATCAGAAGTAACTCATGCATTCAGTGAGCACATGCATTTAAAGAAAAAAGGGCAATGATGGAAAAAGTTTGCTTTTCAATTTAATGTTAACTGCAGTATACCTTACTTGAATCTGCTACTAAAATTTTACTAAACTACTGCTGCAAATTGCTAAATTGTTGTCCCTACATTAAAATAGGCCACATTACATACTATGGGTGTCACAAAAATACCATCTCCAACACGGGTACAGAAGGTGTATCAGTATTCATAATTGTTGCATTTTAGAATGCAGTTCAGAACTGGCTGTGCACCAGCAGATCATCCTTTTGCTTTACTGTGCTATCAATAAACAAACACAAATTTGAGAAGGGCCCCTGAATGCTGGGGCTCACCTGGAATACTCACAGGACAGAAATGCAGAGGAGGGAAACATTTCCTGAGTTAGTAATGGCTGTTTTCATACATTATGCATAGACAGCACAGGGGACTGAGGTAAAATGACATTGTGTAATGAAATTTCCAATGAACAGTTGTCTAGGTGAGAAAAATGCCTGTGTAGCAAGAACTGCGAGGGTGCACTGAAAAGAGGCACAAGGTGATGGGGAAGCAGCAGGCAGCAGCAGTGACAAGTGAGAAGGGACATGGAGGCATGGAGCTGCTGCCTCAGCTGCAGTGCCAGTCCTTTCAGGCAGAACTGGGGGAGTGAAGGAGGAAATGCCGGCCCTGTTCTGGGAGACAGAATCCATGGAACACCAAGGGGGATTTTAACTAGATAAGACGTACTGCAAAACCACCTCCGAAAAGGTTATTTGATCCAGCATTTTTAAAATACAACATTAAAAAAAAAAAGCATGCCTTGTCCATGAGGTTTTTAACTGCACAGGATTACTTTCCCATATTAATCTAATTAGCTGACTGCAGTAGCTCTAACTTTGTTAATCAACAGAGATATTAAGGACTCTGTCAGGCCAGTCAACTTTCTGAAAATTTCCATATTTGCAATTAGTGAATGAACAGTATTACTTCACCCCCGAGTGGTACGTGCACTCTGCCATCACTGGTTAAAATTCCCTTCCATCAGAGAAGTGTAGTGCTTGGAGTAAGATACATAAGTACTTTTTAAGGAAGTCCCTTGAATAATTAAATGGCTTGTAAAGCCACCCTGGTATATTTGTTTAGAATAAACATGAACATCATATTTATCACTTCAATTTTTAAGTGTTGCATGAACATAAAGCTGAAAATTGTACAAATAACAGAGATGATTTTTCTACAGTTAGCAATTTCACTGACTGTAACTAAACTTGTTTACCTGAAAATTGTACAAATAACAGAGATGATTTTTCTACAGTTAGCAATTTCACTGACTGTAACTAAACTTGTTTACCTTTAAGATGGAAATACAGCACAGGTCATGAAGAAAAAAAGTGGGAGATTAATTCATATTTTTTATATGCAAGTTGCATTTATTGCAAATAGAGAAAAATTAAAACTATTACCATTCACTTTGGCAGAAACTTCAACAGCAGCCAGAACTCCACAGCAAAACTGATGTGCTACGTTTTTGCATTTCATTTTACATTCCAAATTTATTAGTATGCAAATCTATCTATAAGCAAAGTAATTCTGCAATTTGCCAGCCTTACTCTTACATATTGTTTATTATGTAATTACATCAGCATGCATTTGTTTGCATTACAGTTTCAAATCAGTCTGAGAGTTTAAAAAAATACAGATTTAGCTGTGGCTAATCTCATTTAAAAAACTCATGACTAGACTACTGTGCAAAAAGAATTGCATGCCAGTAGGAATATATTAAACAGCCTTAAGCCCCCTAGCTTATATCTTAATATTAAGTTCTGACCTTGCAGCAACAGCTACTAATTTGAAGTTTATTATTAATACCTGGAATGTTTAACCGGTTTTAAAGTAAAAAGGTTTTTGGGGTTTTTTTTCTGAATATATCCATCAAACAGAAAAAAAGCAGCATTAGGATGCTAGAGGCAAATACAAATACAGGACATTTCTACTACACTGTCCATACAAAATAGGCTCTCCTAATTAATCAAGGACAAGGCCTTCATCAGCAAAGCTTTATGCCTTTTACCTAGAAGTCAGCATCATTAAATGCCACCAAATTCAAAAGGCAAGAAATGACTGAGAGCCCTCCCCTGTGGTCACCCACTACCCCAGCCCCGTGCTGATGTCTGGAAAGTGGTACTTCATTTCGCTGGGCTTTTTAGACAGATCATAGAAAAAAAGCTGTTTGCAATCAAAGACCACACTATTGACCCAGACAGCATCTGGAAGTAACAATAAGGCTCTTGTCCAAGTGGAACAGTCACTTCATGCTCTATGTGATTATCACTACTGGCACAAAGCTAATTTTCCTAACACAGATTAACTGATCTAAAAGATGGCCCCGTGAAGATAATAGATAAATTGGAATTTTCAAACAAAGGACAAAAACAAGTTCAAAGTGGCAGGAAAATTAATTAACCCAAGTCCATGAAAACACTATTTGAATTTATGTATTTGTACCTTTAGTACACAAATTCAAAAGAAGATTCTATAAATTCCACTTCCCTCCCAATTTAGAACTCTTAAAAAATAAATCATCAAACACAAGTGGATTTCTTTTTGAAAACCTGAAGAGTTGATTTTCTGAAAAAGCAGCTTCTCTTGTACTGCTGCCAGCTCTGCTTAAACTATGAGGTATATATAATCTGGCAAGAAATTCTCCTTATAAGTTGTTCAGCTCCAGTACTTTCAGTTACATGTGCAGTGCAGCTCCTCATTTAGAGCTTTAAAAATGGAAGAAGGTTAGACTGGACCTTGAGAGCTGGAAAATATTTTCGGTATTGTGAGCCAAAAGTGTAAGTTACCCTAAATGAGACATATACAGATGTAATAGCATAGCTCAGTTTAAAATACTTTTAAAGGGAAAAATAAGGAGTTTGGGAGCCATATGGTGATCAGACTGAGAAAATGCTTAAAGGTATACCATACAAAAGCACTAAAAATAATACAAGCTCCTTCAGCAAGGCTCTTTCACTGTTTTTAGTTACCCCCCGCCCCCCATTTTAAATGCAGTACCACTCATTGGGAAACATTTCTCAGGGTTTCACAGATGTGAGCTTTATTAGTTCATCCATTTATCTGCTGCTTCAAGAATATAAGCATTTTAAGTCTTTATTTTTAAAGGAAGAAAAACTAGCCTGCAAAATAAATGCTAAAAAGAGAATTTTAAACATCAGTAATATTTTTGCATACCTCTCTGTTAAACAAAAACACATGCAGATGATAAATGCAAATAAGTACTTTAATAAAGCTTACTTTAATTCATTCTCTGTTGAAAGTGCAAATACAAGTATCAGTTACCTATCTTACAATGAGGAGTTATTTAAAAGTTGATGTCCACTTCTATGTAGACTATGTAGACTAAAGCTAGCCCTACATCCAAACAGATCTCACCAAAAATCCAGCTAGGTTCATCCACTAATGTGAACTGAGCTACAGGGACTAAGAGTGTGAGGTGAGAGCTGTAGTATCTGCATGGACAGAACACATAAATGACTCCTTTAAATCACCAAAATTCATTTCAACCAAGTTCAGCTATGGAAATCAGGTATATAACTCAAAAGTTAGGTGTCCAGGCTACTTCTGCAGCTCTGGAGAATGAATCGTCCTCATTAAGTCAGGAATCTTAAATAGATTACATGGGTCACTCTCTGGAGCTGCCTATTTTTATCTTGACTCTAGACATGGCATGGCACAGAGGTTAATTTTCAAATGGACAGATTTATGTGAAATGAATCTTTGTGACACAGAAGTAACCATCTTAATGTGAAGAAGCAACCTATTCAGATTAACACCTGTAACAAACCTGGAGCATCACATTTGGAAGCTGGAAGTAGTAAGAGGACAGGTACTGAACTCCTGGTAGTGTGGTTATTCATCTTGGATATCAGGAATGCTAACTAGGAACGGGGCTGTGGCTGAAAAAGCCTTGGAGAGGCAGACCTAAATAAAAACTCTCCAAGCTCTCTGATAAAAAGCCCAATTACAGAGGGGTGAATTTTGGATTGTCTCTGAAAAGAGATGTTTCTACTGCTCTTTATGTAAGGTTCAGAGATGTTCCAAATTTCTTTGTTAAAATAAAACATCCTAATACAATTCTGCCTCACTTGAGGAAGATGCTGTGGGAACAGCATCTGTTAATAGAGCATTAAAAAAACCCCAAACCCAACACTGTGGAAGGATTAACAAAAAAGTTTAAAACACCTCTCTCAAAAAACTGGGGGAAAGTTCAGCACTGACTTCTGAATTGATGAAATCTGGCAAACAGAAGGCCTTCCTACAAACCATGTGTTTGCCTCTCTTTTGAAATGATTACTCCTGGGAACTCAGGCTTCATTAATATATTATTAACCTCATCTCAGAACATCCATGAGGTGCTTAACTCAGAGAAAAGCACGAACAGGAGGATGAGAGGAAACGTGGTTCAGTTTTATATAAAAATGGTCACTAGGTATATTCCAAAGAAGTTAAGAGTGAGTACAGTGCTTTTTTACAGTGTTGCTTTACAGTGAGTACTCTTGAAAGTCATCCAAAGGAAATGCAACTCAGAATGTCCAGGGTGTACAACTGACATAAAGCTCACAGCTTTGCAGGAAAACAATCTCTACTGTTTGGGTACAAATAGAATATGAGACTGTGTCTGGAGTGAAAGAAAAGTCCAAAGAGCTCAGTACCTTCAAGTCAAGAAACCAGACAATTTCTATCCCAGTAAAAATATTGTACAGTACCTCCAATCTTAAGCTCAGTTGCTTCTAGAATTCTGATATAATGTTGCAAGTGGAAGTCAGACTTTTTGACGGGAGAATAGTGAATCGATAAACAGAACAAGTAGAGGCTCTTTGATCTGTACTAACAATATCCAAGACTTCAGAGCAAGCTCTGAAGGAAAAGTCATTAAAAATACATGGAAATAAATAGCAAATGAAATTATAATTCGTTTAGTAAACAGAGATCCTGATGTATCTTCCTTTGGTAAAATAACTTTGGGAAGCATCAACACAGTCAATCTAATACAAGTAGCATAAGCCTGCCTTTAGTTATTCTGCCATGCTGTATTTTGATAAGACCTTATCTGAATTACTATCTATGTTTCTTCTCACCCCCACCTAAGGAGGAAAAAATTGAGGGACAACAAAGACGCTAATAAAAGGCTTGTTATGTATTGTGGTGACGGTGTCATAATAAGCCACTAAAAATCTGACACAAATTAATGCTTGACATGAAGATGAATAATGTTAAAATGGATTGAACGCGCATTTTGGAAGAGGAGGAGGACACTAAGCTCTATTCTTTGAACTCTTCCTGGAGAACAAGTAACAGAACTCACCAGAACCTCTTCTCTAACAAATATAAAACATCAAGATAGGCTCAGGATCTAGGAAGATAAAAAATACAGCTTTCCCACACATATGAAATACAACCGTAGAAATACTGGAGATTCCACATGTCCAGTTAGTCTGCTTCAGTGCTGGACTTTCCAACTAATGGAACACTTCTGTTAACTCTTAGTCTAAACCTCCCAGGGCTGCACCTTGTAACGACTGTCCTGTGTTTTAGCATCTTTCACTGCTGAGGAGTTTGACTTCATTGTCCTTGTGAGCTCCCCACTTTCAAGTACTTGTATGCTGCAATTAGCTCCCACCCTTTGCCTCCTCCTAATAAAAGGTCTGCAACAGATTCCATCATAAGGCTGTTTTCACTTGTTTTATATTTTTATATTTCACATGTTTTATATTTTCCATGGCTGCTGGTACATCTAGTAGAAGATCTAAAGCTCCCTCTTTGTTACCTCTATAGCACAAGAGTTGTGCCAAGTGTGGATTTAAGAGATTGTACAGGTTTTGGCTGGGATAGGGTTAATTTCCTTCATGGTAGTTCCTATGGTGCTGTATTTTAAATTTGTGATGAAAACAGTGTTGATAACACAGGGATAATTTAGCCATGGCTGAGCAGTGCTGACACAGTGCCAAGGCCTTTTCTGCTCCTCACCCCAGCAGTAAGGAGGCTGGGGGTGCACAAGAAGCTGAGAGAGGACACGGCTGGGACAGCTGACCCCACCTAATGAGAGGCATATCCTACACCATATGCTGTCATGCTCAGCAATAAAATCAGCGGAAGAAAAAGGAAGGGGGGATGTTTGGAGTGGATGAGTTTTTGTCTGCCCAAGAAACAATTACAAGTGATGAAGCCCTGCTGTCCTGGGGATGGCTGAACACCTGCCTGCCCAGGGGAAGTGGTGAATGAATCCCTTATTTTGCTCGTTTGCACATGCAACTTTTGCTTTACCTATTGAACTGTCTGTCTCAACCCACGAGTTTTCTCATATTCATCCTTCTGATTCTCTCCCCCATCCCACTGGGGAAAATGAGTGAGCAGCTGTGGGGGGCCAAGCTGCCAGCTGGGCTTAAACAGACACACAGGTGTCTGGAAGAGCTCAGTGTCCCACCGGAATGAGGAGGCAAGAGTGGAATTTGAGGAACAGTCCAAGGACAACCTTTGGCTTAAGCAACTGTTTTTGTCCCTTTAAGAGAATTTAAGATCTCAAAAGCCAACACACAATGTATATATTTCATAGAAGTTTTCAGAAAAGATCTGAGTTTTAAAAGTTACTATATTCCAATCCATTTTGAGATACTATTAACTTATGGTATTTAACTCCTAAGTCTTAGTACCAAGTCATGTTTGTATCATGAAACTATGTAAGTTTAGATTTTATTAAGCTTTTTCTGACTAATTTTTTAAAAAGGATGTTTTCATTAACAGTAAAAATGAGCTGCTCGATTAGACTTCATTTCATACTGTACATTCAAATCTCCACATATCTTTCAGAATGAATAATCTTTCTGATACTAAATCCTAAAGCAAGCTTGTTGTCTTCCTCAAATAATTTCTTTGATAAAAAATATAAAAAGCCTAAAGCTGTGATTTAAATATTTGAGGGAAAATATTTACTATGTTTAAACAAAGTAAGAACTTTCCATATGGTCAAACTTGTAATTGTGCCCATGGGCACCGACAGTCAGTCAATAAGAAAACTCATTTCTTGTTTATTGATACCAGAAATCCATCAAGAATTAGAGTGATAGTAAGAAATCTACTGTGGGACAAGCTACCCCTGTCTGTCTAACAGAAGCAGCACTCTCCCACCGTCATCTCAAGTACAGAATGATGACTTTCCCAAAGTAAGTTTGCAGGTATTTCTCCAGGATTGCTGTCCATTAAAACAAATACTCAGTGTAACATAAAACAAAGCTCTTACTCGTTTGCAGGAGAAAAAGAACATAGTTAAATTTTATACAAGATGACTCCCACTCTACAGCAAATAAAAATAACTAAATCAGTAAAGCATTTCAATATTCTTGTAATACAACCTAGGTTTAGTCCTTTCATTTTTCCAGATATCCCCATGAAGATATTAACTTTCTAGTATTCATAATGCAAAGTACAACAACAGACATCTTAAATTTACCCAGATTTCAATTCAAGTATTTTAAAATATGTTTTCATGCTTTCTTTTCAGTGTATTCAAAGGTCATTTTTTTTTTACATGAATGCTAACAGGCACAGTTCACAACATAGGTCAAGATTTCTTTGGGGATTCATTCTCTGTCTCTCATTTTAAAGTAAGTTCATGATTTGAATTCAAGATAAAGACAAATATATATTTGATCTAAATGCCCAGACTGGCCCACACATAAAATGCTTAAACACCATGATGATCAAAATCTTCTTATTAATTTCATATGCTTTGCTAATAATGACAGTGAATGGAAGTCATAAGTGTATTACTCAATGTGATGAATAATCATGTGTAATGTCTGTCTATCCACATTTCAAGTCAATATCACCCACTCACGTTCATATTCTGAACACTCCCCACCCTGCACACAAACACAAACCCCAAACCAAAAGACAGGGTTACCTACCAATGGTTCCCGGTTTTTGACGAGCCTGATTATTTTAACTGAATCTTCTTCTTCATCAATATCATCAGGCATGGGGGGCAAGACAGGATCATAGTTCTTCTGAGCAACAGTATCATGTACAGACAGCAAAGCCTGGAAACATTAACAGTCAGTATATTATCTGGCATCTGAAAAGCGTAGGGAAGGTAAAGCAAACGGCATTAATCCTATGCTGACTCTACTACCATGACACAACTAGTTTGAATATAATTCTTGTATACAATTTTAACACAGTTCAAACTGATGAAACAACTCCATAAAGAATATGTTTCCATATACAGAATGTGTACAACTAATAAATTGTGGATAGAGAACAGAGTCTTCAAACACACAAAACCACCATGTGCTTTACACACTAGCTTGAAATTACAAGAGCTATGAACAGGAGAAAACCTTAGTCTCCAAAAGTAAGTAAATAATTATACTTGCCCTAAGTAAAAAGTTTATTTGATAAAGTAGGCAGGCCTATGAAACAGTTTTTTTTTAAAAAAAAGCACTTTCCAAGACTTCTGTTCAAGCACAAGATGTATGACGTGAAGCTGTTGCCCACCCATTCCCTTCACAGGAGCTCTGAAAGCTTACCTAGTTACTGGATCCCTTTCATATGAGCCTCAAATTACCTTAGGAATTTTTAATTAATTATGGAATTTATAACTGAGATTGAGGAACATACTACTGAAACAATTTGGTTTGGGCAGGTGCTTATCCACCACCTGTTGTGTGTCTTTCTTGCCTCCTTTCTCTGTTGCTTCTGTTCATGCGTAGCTTAAAAAATAGATTTTTCAAAGAAAAGCCAAATGAAGATTGACAAAAGGTTCCATCTTACAAATAAAATAATTTATGAACTTTCAGGAAATAAAAAATCTTGAATGGCAAAGGAAATTAGAAAGCTCATTCTCCTAAGACTCAAAAAAAAAATTCCCAGTGATAATACAAAATTCACACTTCTTTCTAAATACAGAACTCCTAAAGTTATTTTCTATTTTGAAAACACTTCATTATTTATAATACCTTTTAAACTGGTGAAAAATGGACAAGTAATGCTTTCACTTTTGTAGTGAAAACTGTACATTGTACCACAAATAACAGCAACAACCATATGTATAATTCTATCTACTGCTTTTAGTTGCTTCTGTTTTCAAGTAGTTTCCTCACAATACGTGAATATTTAGCAGCCTTTCTTACTAAAGGACAGAAGATGGTTACATTTGTCTGATGACAATTTCCTTGCTACTTAGTAATAGGTGGACAGTATTTGGCTGCGTACAGGAATGACCAGAAACTATGCTCTCAAGGATAACGCAAATGTTTTTTAAAAGCATGACACTTCCGTTATGATATTCCAGGATTATTTTTTCTGAATGGAGGAAACTTTTAAGAAGAGAAAACAATTTCCAGGCAATGCTACAAGCTACTATGTCAAAAGCTGTAGGCAAAGGGCATTCTAATTCTGAAGTTTAAATTTAAACTTAGGGTTTCAACAAAATAAACACAGAGGAAGATTGTGCCTGCTTCACGATAAACTACTATTGTTTTACTAATCTTTAAGCATACTGTACAATTTGATAAAAACACTTCAACACACTATTTCTGGTTTTCTTACCAATACACAGTTATGAATTTGTACTACTTAACATCAGAAATTACAATCTCCCTCCAACGAAAGATCAGTTTTACCTTAGATCTGAGCTATAAACCTCGAGCTAGCAATTATGGATCCCTGGAAATGTTTATTGTGATGCATTACATATGTAAAAGCCGTGCAATCACATGCAGTCCTCTTAAGATGTATGTGAAATATCAAAGATACACTAAAACAAAAGTAGTGTTTGCTTTTACTTCAGGCTACTTACAGTTAAGACTTCTAAAACTAGTCTTCTACAATTACATTTTTCCACATAAAGCTAGGGCACATTCATGGACTGGTTCAATTTAATGAGGTTCTATATTGCAGTTTAAAAACAATCAGGCAGATAGAGAAAACAGATGAAAATAATATAAAACACCATTTCCAGAGCAAAAGGCAGACACTTAAAACATGTTCAAAAGAACCTATCCTTGACAATGAAACTTGCAACAGATTTTGTCCACTTCTACACTGAATGATGCCACCGGTGTTAATAAGATACTTCTCTGCTCCAACTGTCAGATCAGGCTCCTGGACACCACATGCAGAACAATGATACATCACAAGTGCTAAAACCAATAGCAATCAATGCCTGGTATTTATGATGCTTTTCTTCACTCACAAAAACTGGAACTTATCAACCCATTCCTTTCTTCTCCCAAAAAAACATATTATACCACAATGTACTACAGTTAGCAATACAAAATCCTTTCCTCAGACTCCAGCACTACTTTATCTCGGTGCAAAGATGCATACTTCAGGTAAGAGCAGGAATGCCAGAAACGATGTCTTTTCTCAGTCAAGCTTTCAGAAGAGCTTCCGTCATCACAAACTTGTTTATGATGCATAGTGAACATGCTAAGGTTTCTTTCCTTCTTGCCTTTCATCACTGCTTCTTTTAACACAGTACTCTCTGTCCACTGTAGCTGCTCTTGAAATAGGCATCAGCACTTTGGGCAATAAATAATTTGCAAACAAAACTAAAAAGGCCATTTTGATTTTACTTAACGTGTTCAGCTAGAGGTGATAAGTCTGTCCTCGACAACACTTCCATATGTTTTGAACACATGAAGAAACAACTGTATTCACAGAGTAAAAAGACATTTCTTCAGCAGAATCTTTTTACTACTCAAATAATATGGTCTAAAAAACTATGTATCAGACTAGATGTGTATAGAGAAGGTTGGAACTTTATTTAAAAACAAACAAATTGCAAGTGCCAAGAAAAACAACTTGCATCTGAAGATGAACAAGATTTGCCCAGAATAATTGTGAAGTAAATGCACAAGGCAAAGTAAAGGTAGCAATGTTCTCTTTTTGTACATAAGAAGTGAAGAACTGATTCATTTCCATGATACTAATTCTTTAACTCTCACAGGAAATTGCAAGAAATGCAGACCAATTATTTTATTTCTTTAATGCTTTGATTTTGTTTTCAAATACACAGCTTTTTGGAACTATACATATAGTATCCAGGATCTGGGTGATGTATATTTAAGCACCTCTGGAGAAAAAGATTTTATTTCAGCTCTAAGTTCTGTGCTTATGATTCACTAATGTAAACATGATCCATATTTAGAACTTGAAAGAAGGTATGATTCAAACTCCTGTACTACCTAAATATAAATATTGATGTTCAGCTAAATTCTTAGACATGATCTAGCTGGAAATGAATACTTTCATCAGACCTCTGAAATGTCTAATAACTAGTGCTGTATTTTTCATATTAAAACTATCACTGATCATTTCACAGTTTATAAATTGAAATTTTATGCTATCAACTTACACAAAGAAAATCTGACATTGGAAATGTAAGTTCTTCTACTTAAACTGTTCTGAAACTTTAAATGTTTATTTAAATTGAGAATGTTATTAATGAAAACAGTTCTACATTTTGAAAAATGTGTATCACTTAACTAGACTGACTACATTTTTGCTCTTCTAAAACAATGACAAATTTCGTATTCTTTTTTGCTGATCTCTATATTTTGAGATAAGAGAGTAAAATAGTAAGAGTAAAAATACACCAGTAGTCCCTGATTCAAGAACACACCTCCTTATTTTTTTTAATTCTCATTATTTAAAAGAATCTCCACTTAAGCTTTATTTTTCATAGATACTTTACATTTTGTAGTCTAGAAAAGCATTTTAGAAAATGGTAAGTTAAAGAAGTGAAACAGAATGGGTGAAGAAACAAAAGCAGCCTCTTTCCTAAGAGTACTTGGAAAAAAACACTATTAGAACATTAAATAGTGAATAGTCACTGACAGAAACTTTGTAGCAACTTAAACCAACCTTTACTAGAGCCAACAGCTGCAGCAGAGTGTGACACTGCTAACCCAGTGGCTGGCGACCCTGCCTATGGAGCACATTACTGCCCTGGCAGCACAGTCAGCAGAATGGAACAAAATGGCCCATGACTGTGCTGTCCCACTCCACAGCTTGGATCATTAGCACCAGCCACCTTCTCTGGCAGTTCAGCTTGAACTCCTTCAGGTGGGACACAGACATTTTCCCACCTCTTTGCTTTGCCATGGTGCCAGTAACTGCCACTGAGGCTGGCACAAAAAGTCTCACTTGAAGAGAAAAGTAACTTTATCAGCAACCACAGCAACGTGCCCCTGAACTCACCTGGCAGAGCTCATTCTCCAGAGAGCCCTAGCCATATTAGGTTTTCCTTTGAGATAAGGTAACAGAAGAAATTTAAAAAAAGGATGAAAATGTTGGTGGAGAAAATTATTCAAGACTGGAAAGATTAATCTACGAGTAACTTGCACAAAATTAAAAAAAATGTGAGTCATGTCATCCAGCAACAGATATCAAAGAAGAAAATCTGAAAGAGCTGGGAGGAGACTGAACCCACTGAAGGAAAGATCATCAAGAGCATCAGAATGGAAGGAGAAGCACAGGAGTCATAAAAGCCAAACATGTGCAAGAATTTAGAAAACAGTAGAATAAACCGGCAGAAAGCTGAAGCATTATGGTGAGGGCATACAGACTCTAGCCAACATGTGGTAAAGCAGCCATCAGAAATCAGCAGCACACGGCAGTCTCTTCACCACCAACACTGCCTGCTAAGGGACTGTGTGCAACCCTAATCCCAAGGCAAGATAAAGGAACAAAAGGCAGGTGAGAACAGGCATCTCAATTAGCAGATGAGAACAATCACATTAGCTGAACTCTCCACCTTGGCTAAAGCATGAAGTATAATCCAGAAGCAGAAGCAAGCAGTAAAACTGCAGGCAGAAGAAACTCAGTTGTGCTGCTGAAGCAGCCAGAGCATGGCTGGAGTTAGAGCAAAATTATCATTTTTTACAAGCTACAGTAATCACATATCAAGCAGAGAAGTAGTATTACTCTTTCTGATGCTGTATCAATCTAAGCACTTTCCAACAGAAATCTCAGATTTTCTATTTTGTACAAAATTCCCAAGTTTAATATATAGAGTACATAATATTAAAGAAATCAGTCAACTTCCAGTTAAATCAGTTTGCTTTTGCTGCTGAGGATCACTTACACTATTCAATCAACATAAGCAAAAAACCTTTGATGGGGATGGTAAGAAAAAATAAATAAGGTCCTTTAAATTAAGCATAATTTTGTGTTCATAATCAGGAAACCAATGGGTGTACTAATTGAGAGGTAAAAAATCTGGGTTAATTTACTTAATTCCATCCTTCAAATGATATATTTTCCTACATATTCTTTATAAAATATCCAGAAATTATACACTATATGAGAAGACAGCAGTTACATACGTACAAAAGAGAAAATAACATTCCATGCTCACAAGTGTCCCATCTGTACTTAAACCAGACCTGCCCTCTAGTTTAAGCTTGTCCAGCTGGCAATTAAATCCCTTTCTCTTCCAATCTGATGCAGCTGGGTCACAGCAGTGATTCAAAATAATAACACATACTGTGTACATGTGTGGCTTTGAGTTCTTAATATCTACCATAGACTAATGTTCTTAGCACAGCACATCTCAGTTGGATCAATATTCAGTATATATTACTTTTTCCTCTTTACTATGGTGGACTTTATTCATGACTATGTGAACTTCCTTTCACAAAAGGGTAATTTCTTTGCCTGAAAATGCTATTTCTTGATTTCAGATTCACCAGTCTGAACTGATGGGTTTACCTGCACCTGGTAGCCAGACGGCAACAGCCAACAGAAAAATGAACTTTCTGCATCTTCAGACTCCCGCTTCCTCTGGCTCAATGTTCACAGCCCCTGGAGATGCTTCCCAAGTCAAACTGTTCTCAGGGTTCACAGAAACACACAGTCCGTCCATCCGTGTCATCTGGTAAAGGTGTTAATACCCTTCCAGATGACAGCCCTATGTTTTCCCTCAGTTGTGGATAACAGCAAAAAAAGCTCTGATTTTAAATCAATACTGAAGAATTTGAACAGTCTGTTTTACATTCACATGATTCATGTAGCTAATGTCCCCTTGAAGCTTTAAGCCCTGTTTAAGTAACTTCCAAGAGCACAAATAGATGGTTTTCAGACTGGAAAATGCCGAGACAGCACCACTCTTTCGATATCTTGGCAATCCTTAATCAATTCCTTTTTTGAAAAAAGTGGCAGCTTCCCGAGAATATTAAGTGTCTCCAGTGGAAGCATGCATCTTTTCTTGGTTTAAAACCACCCAAAGACAACCCAAAGAAAGCACATGAAGATACAAACTAAAGAAAGTAAAAGCTGAGGATGCAGTTGCCTTTTCTGACAAAGTGTCTTTAGGAATGACCCAGCCTTTATTTGACATTGACATGATGTCTAAAGTCCTTAAGAGAAAAAAAATCTATTGTTCCAAAAGGTAAAAAGACTCTGAATAAACTTAATTCCTCCAGAAGATAATAACACGTAGTCATCTGTGATAAGGAGGTCTTAAATTCAACTACAGAGTACTCATACTACATGAGAACCTAACTAAAAATGAAGTAGTAAAGACAAGACTGTTGAATGGAGAGTTCAAATACAATATGGTCTAGTAAATGCAAAGGAAAAACACCACTGAAAGAAAAAGCAGCATAAAATGATGACATCTTTAAAAGGGACTACTTACTTCATATTGTGCAATTTCTCCATTTCACTAGTCCATTTTCTGTAGATGAATGGAATTACTACTTGAAAGGGATGTGATTTTATCTATCATGATTTTTTCCTCCTCCTAAATTTCCAGCTTTAGCAATATTGCCAACTTTTATGTTCTGTATCTGAATGCTCTAGTTACATGTATGCAATTCAACACTCTTAGGTGGGTGAGAGTTGGTTCCCTCATGTCGGAAAGTTTGTATATATAACCAAAGAATTTCTTTGATTTACTTTTCAAATTTTATATTTTCTGCTGCCAACCTGCCTGGCTTCACTTTTGTTTATGTTATCTATCACTTTGTTTATTATATCTTGGCTGCTAGTGAGCATTCTCATATCCACATGTCTAAGACCGACAGACAAGTTCTGCACGGGACATGAGCCGATTTATCACCAGATGGACCTGAGAGCATTTCCAGAGTAACACGATGGTTGTTACTTAAATATACTCATGCAGTATATTCTTTTACCTCCTATCATTTTGTATCTATGCTTCTAATACGTTGTATATTGTTATATGTCAGTTCCTACAACAATAAGAGTGCGCCACAACTGCTTTCTGATTTTCTCTGCCTGACAGATGCGAAAAATCAAGGCTTTTCTTGCTGTTTTTAAAAGGGCTATTTTGTCATTACATTTTTTCTTACTTACTCCATCCCAGTAATATGAACATTCCAAAAATAAAGACAGGAACGTATTTTCCCAGCTCTTCTTACTCAGAAGAGTTTTCTATAAAAAATTTTTTTTTAGTTATGGGTGCAAGCAGAAATGGAAATCGGAAGTCAAGGTCTAAAGCTGAAAAGAGTTACAAAATATATTTTTCCTCCAACTGCTTGCCAAAATATGTGATGGATAGCTTCCCAAAGTGGCAAATAGTTTAAAGACACAAATGAAACACCGGGCAAAAGGGTGTCAGTAATTTGCCAACAAAAGTCTCCCAGCACTGTCCTCTCTGTCCCAGCTTCATGGCTGGTATGCTCAGAACCTCTATGGGCTATCCATCAACCAGTGTTATCAAACCATCAATGCTGTGGTCCTTCCTGATTGTTGCAGCCGTTTGCATCTATTACTTGGAGGGGAAAAATAAATATTTCTATCTCCCTGCTGTATTTCACAGTTTACCATCAAAAATCAAGTACATTCTTGCAGGTTTACACATTAATGGCATCTAATTTTGCAAGTGAGGATTATGTAGATAACTTTTCAGTTGACATATGAAGTACATTGTACTCCAGCTCACCATAATAATAAATCTAAAATAGTTTGTATAATAAAATCTCTTAATATATGAGCACAATTCCTATAACCAGTCCTACCAATTTCACAGACAACTGATGAACAAATAGCTTAAGATCATGGGAAATTATGCTTCCTAAGCAGATATTGCGGTTTGTGTTACCATTTGTGAGCATAAATATTTCATAAAGAAGGGAACAGTCTTCCAGGACATGTGCAAAAGTAGAAAACATTGGTACATCTGGGAAGACAGGTCTTTAACAGGACAGGGCCAAAAAGTCCCCAAGTGCTTAGCATACAGTACCAAAATGCAGCTCAGATCTTAACAGATCTGAAATTTGTATTTGAGTTCTTCAGATGCAAAACCTGAACAGTTGCAGGCAAATCCCAACTATTTCCAGTGGAAAATGTTGACTTTGCAGAAAACATATAGCTCAATGAAAAAGCCCTGACGGAAAATCTTCAGCAGGTCTAATTACAAAAGAAATGTTGGAAAGAAGACAAAGTTTAGATTAACTTTATTTTTTTAAATTACATGCTACATGAAATGCTTCACGAAATTTTCAGAGCAAAAATGGATTTTGTTTTATATTATAATAGCCCAATATTTTCTTTCAGTACTTTATATGTTAAAGTTCTTGTAGTCTGCAGTCTCCTGGACAGTAATTTACATTGTTGATTTTCACCAGTGACTGTAAGGCAGCTTTAGACAGCTCTGCTGATAAAGGCTTGTAATGTTTGCTTTTTTGAGGGAACAAGCCACACTTTGATCTGAACAGTCTATTAGGCCACTATGCAAACCCAGTAAGCCTCAGATGGCAGGAATTATGGCATCAGCAGTTGTTTATGAAATAAAGGGTAGAGTTTACAAACTTCCCAGTAAATACAAGAAAACCGTAACAGGACAGGACAATGTTAAAGGTATGCTTCATGCTCAAAGAGTAACTATTTCTTTTTTTAAAGAAACCTAATCAAATATAGGAAGCATGTATATGAAGAACAAAGTGCCCTGGCTTCATTATCTGCAGTTTTAGTTTTATTTAACTCAGGGTTCTATTCTGAAGGAATGCTAAAGAGGTGAAATTAGATGAAAATATTTACAAATGTAAATTATTTTGTGAAACTGAAAGTCAAGTGAATTGCGAATAAAACAGCAAGCATAAATCCTACTTGTAATTCACTGGTGTATGCATCTTTGCCATTTGAAAGCAATTAACCACCTCCCCCTCCAACTTAAAACAAAGAATCTGAATTTTGTATGAACAGTAACATTCCCAGTCATACAAGAGCAGTTTTCCCTTCATACTGCAAGTTATCTTGCAGTTATTTCCAAAATTCTGTTCATTCTATGTTAATAAAAGGGAAGACAATAAATATACTGCATGTCCACCTCTTGCTCCCTCTACGGTTACAGGTACAGTGCCCAAAAGTGACCCAAACACTTTACATTCTGGTGCACCATGAGGCACTGAACTCATTCACAGTCCTGCCTGGTGCTCTTGTTAGGTACCTGGTTTATGTTTCAGACTAGCAGCCAGCAAACCTTCCAGCACACATAAACAGAAGATGAACTCCACTGAAGCAGGCAGAACCACCACTGAAACAGCTTCATTTCCTCTGGGTCATAAAGGTATAAACATTCTTCAGAATAGTTTTAGCAGAGTGGCATTAGCTTTTGAAATAATTATTGTTCTGGTCATTACACCAATGACCACAAAGAACACATTTTATATTAATTTAAAACACACTAAATTTACCCTAATACAGATTCACTTCAATGGTAAATTGGTTATTTCAATATGTAATGATCAGAAACATAACTGCTGTTATAAATACAAAATTAAAAGCAATTTAGATCTGAATAATATATCCCAAGCCTGTCTCCAAGTTAGTATAATCGGGGTAACATTGTTCAATGGACTAAAAGAGGATTCACTCTTTTAGTGTCTTTTTTGTCTACAAGTACAGCAATACAATAAGAGTCTAAAATGTTAATTCCTATCATTATTTGTTTCAGTTTTTCAAATAATCTTAAAAATAAGTAACAATTATGCTCTTCTGTTAGGGCACCATCCCAAAAAGAACACAGCTTTTTCCAGCTTGTTAGAAAAGAAACGGAAACCTACTTGCTCGAGACAGTTTTTAATTAAATGTATATGAGAATTTGGAAGTTTTAAAGTCTTTCAGTCTTAGCTTGATCATCTGTCCTATGCACATCTCCTTTCTTACAGTGCTCCTTACTGGAGTTCCGCTCTGTTGCTGACAGAGTAAATCTAATGACTGCTTCGCTTCTTCCCATTTCTATCCCTACTAACAGGTAAGACCATTTTACTATCTTGATTGTGACATGTTCATTAAATAGTCGAAATTAAACTGCCTTTAAGGTATATTTTACGTTAACATCTTGAATCTAAGTCTTCCAATTATATGTTCCCATTTACACAATTGCATAACAATGAAAAATATTTTGTTGCTAGATAATATACTAATTTTAAAAACAAAAAAGCTTAGTGCTCTCAATAGCAATACTTCCAGATTCATAAAAATCCCAAATTTCTAAAAACGCATCCCTCTCAATCACACTGGTACTTGTCTGATGCATTGTAATGTTTGAAATTTCTGTCATTATTTTCAGAATTCTGTACAACTCTCCTCTTTAAAGACGCTCCTTTTGCTGTCACGTAAGTTCTTTTAACTTCGCCAAATTATAAACCACTGAAGTTGAGAACACTTACTTCTTTATGCTATTCGTATTTTGTACAAAGGCACTCACAGAAGTGTCTTCTCTTAAATCAGAAATACCATTTCCTCATGTATATGCCAACTACATATTCTAGTCTTCGTGTTAAAAAACAGCTTAAGAGTTTAACACGTTGAAGTTAAAATGATGGTAAATAACCAGAAGAAAATGTATTGAAACTTACATCGTTGTTTGTGTTTCTTAAAACTGGGTGGTGAGTGGGCATTTGTTTGGTTGTTCTATTAAATTGCAATCAAATGCATACCATGAAGAAATAAAACTTATAGATACATACATTCATGGTCAGGCCAGGCCAGCCTGCAGGCAGTGCTGTGTAGCTCTGGTCGGGATGGTGTTTCGACCTAAGTGAGGGCGTATGGGTGATTTGAAATGCCAGAAGATCGGGCTTGGGTCTGTCTGCCCTGCTCTCTGTAAACGTATTTTAGATTTCTGAAAGTGCAGTTTCTGTCTGGTGAAAGGTCTGGAGGTGAAGCTGGATGAGGAGTGGGTGAGGTCACTTGGGCTGTTCAGTCTGGAGGAGACTGAGGGGAGACCTCACTGCAGTTACAGCTTTCTCATGAGGGGAAGAGGAGGGGCAAACACTGATCTCTTCTCTGTGACCAGGGACAGGACATGAGGGAATGGCCTGAAGGTGTATCAGGGGAGGTTTAGGTTGGATACCAGAGGGTGGTTGGGCACTGGAACAGGCTCCCCATGGAAGTGGTCACAGCACCAAGCCTGAGAGTTGAAGAAACATTTGGTCAATGCTGTCAGGCTGACAGTGTGATTCTTTGGGTGTCCAGTGCAGGACCAGGAGTTGGACTTTGAAGATCCTTGTGGGTCCATTTCAACTCAGGTTATTCTATAATTCTATTTCAAAGAGCTAATTTCTGGTCTGCTTAAAAATAAAATACTATATTCAACTGGATTTAGGTTCTAGGGTATGGAAATACTGTTCTGTTTCTTGATATCTTTAACAAGGTAAAGCAAGATTAAAGAATGCAAACTCTAAGTTCTTATTCAGTGCTGGAAATTAAAAATAATAAGTGTGGCTGGCCTGTATTCACGGGGCTCCACAATTATATTTTAAATCCAGAACACAAATGAAATGTCTAACACACAGTTAAACAAATCCACTTGATTTCCCAGAGCTGTGTGCTCTGTTCTACTTCCAGAGCTCTGTTTTAATCAGAAAAGATAAACCACAACCATTATTAGTTCATTTAATAGCCACATTTGAGAGCAGGGAAAAAAACCCCACTCTGTAACTGGATACTTCATGAAGTTTTTAGAAGACTACACATGCCCAATTTTTAAATTTTTTTTCAGAAGAAAATGCACCTGACAAAACCTTGGAATTACTTTTAGGACATTCTGAAAATCTCAGGCCTGATAAATATAACTGCCTCAGAGAAACTACTTTCTTCTTTAGAAAACGTCTCTGTGAATGAAAATGACAAGCACCACAAACTTGTCAAAGTTTGACTCATCAGATGCAAACACTCAGAAATATATTCAACAAAAGAATTTTGTAATACAGAATTAAAATACAGAAATATTTATCCAATCAGACATGATTAGAAACCTCTCCCAGCCTTTTTTGCCCATTAACTAAACCTGCAAAGTTATAAACACCTTGCCAGACTTGTCCTCTTACATCATCAGACTTGTTGAGGCATTGTTGTACTGCAGTAAACTAATCATAACCATCCTTCACCATTGCCATAAACATTAGAGCAGAGCTGTAGGAAAGTGGAAGCTCTCCTGGCTCCAGCTAACACTGCAGTTATAAATCTGGTCACGAAAGGAACATTTCCCAGCAAAGTAATGTACAGCCACCTTAAGTCAATCCCAAATTAAGCCCTATATATTTTTAGATAAAGTCTATGGAACATCATTGGAAAAGAGATCAGTTATCCCAAGTAATTTCAGATGTGTGAAAAAGAGCTGTTCTAGCCATCATTTTGCCCCAGGAATCTAGAATGAAGCAAATAAACCCTCTCTAGCCATCAACCTAATAGCAAAGGGCTAGAAAAGCTTATGCAATGTACAGCATAAACTCAGACATAACTGAAGGGACTAGGACTAGAATTGTGGGGAAGAACTGAAGTACCGAGTCCCAGAAATGTCCTTTCTTTCCTTTTCTGTCCAAGAGAGCAGGGGAGATCAACAGAACAACGTCAGCTACAGCCCGACTGAATGCAGTATGGTTACCTGGTCAACGTGATGGAGGAGGGAGCAGTGATCATTTACCATCCCTCTGACACATGTTTGCCATGACATGGCAGGGGGAGAAGACAATGGACAGACAAAAGTACCTTGCATACCATCCGTTCTTATCCATACATCACACGAACACCTGCAAGGTGCAACATGAACACCTGCAAGGCCCCTGCAGGGCAGGGAAACATGCGCCATGTGCAGGATTAGGCAGTCTGGCCATGCAAGGGGTTTGGAGCCCTGCAGCTGGCCATCTCCCCCTGCAGCCAAGAAAGACATTTGCTGAGTTACTGCAGTTGTTCAATCATATTAACCACTCTGAGGGGAAGGCACTTGTTTCCCTGAAATCCCACTAAGATTATCACATTGCCTTTCACTGCTACCAAGGAACAGACAGCAAGAGTGAGTGAGTGAGGGAATGAGTGAGAGAAAGCAAGAAAAGGAGAGGGAGACATGCCGTTGTGGCAAATGAGCTGTCTTCACATTCAACCCACCAAAGCTTCAGAAGCATGAAGCACATGTGGACAGTCCACTAAGGAAATATCTACAGTGAAGCCGAGGATCTCTGCAATTTCATGCACCAACAATTCCTCTTCTAATAGGCCCCTGACATTACTTATTCCTTCAAAGAAAAACAGCTTGTCACTTTATAAACTATGGAAAAACAAACAGTGCAAAAATCTTCAAAAAGCAGGCGTAATTGGTCTTTAAAATGTTGTAGCACTTTGAAGATACCATAGTTTCTCAGGCTTTGAGACCAGTGTTTTACAGGCAAGACAAAACAGCAACTGTTAAAAGGGGTTCCTTTCCACTTTGCAGTTTTCATTTCAACTTACCACCTGCTACATATAACTACCATTGCAATATACATCTAGAGCACTAAGGTCTTCTTTCTCTTAACAATGGAAAAATAATACGATCC
>VZRL01004803.1:344493-434478 GCA_013397895.1 Origma solitaria
GGGGTGGTGCGGTTCTGCCTAGATACAAGGAAACAGTTTTCACTAGGAGGGTAATTAGGAATTGGAAGACGCCATACAGAGTATTTGTAGAACGTCTGTTCCCAGGCATTTCTAAGACCTGATGGGAGAAAGCGCTGAACAACCAGCTGTGAAGTCACTGTTGACTGCTTTGAGCAGCATGTTGAACCAGACAACCTCCATCCAGCCTCAGTGATTCAATGGTTCTATAGTCTACTGTCAGATAAAATGTATCAAGTTCCTCAAAAACACCACAGAGAACCCCAAGAGTTTTGCAGAAAGTTTTCAAAATTGGATTTTTTTAAAAACATTATCCATCGTGACTTTTGTCCCAAGTGCCAGGCTGCACTACTTATGCCTGATGCAGTTAAATCAATGATATGACTGACAACCTTTCAGTAAAAGCATAGCTGTAACAAATTTATGAACCACATGCATTAAAAGATAGCAAAAGAAAAAAAAAAATATCCACTTTTTTGAGCATCCCTTGCAAATACATGATTCCTTTTATAAGTACAGGTAACAGCATAATAATTCATAGGCAACAATAAATGTGTTTCCTCATGGCAGGTATTTCTGATTAACAATGCATACTTTCTTAAACAGCCCCATGTACTTGCTAAAGCAGACAGAGCCACACACAGCCCAAGAAAGCAGATGCACACACCCATGCAGAAGGCATTTCGCAGGTGCAACTCATCCTCACCTTGAGATTGGGTTTTGCAAGGAGTTTCAACAGCTCTCTGATCTCACTGCTCAGTGGTTTGCTCTGCAGCTCCTCAGCCAGCTGGGTGGGAGATGGAATCAACACAAAGACCATTAGCAAAGCGTTGTATTATCCTGTGCATCAGTGACAACCCAGAATCTATCTTGTTCAAGGTTATTGCTTTCCAGCATGTTCAAACAGAAGCCAGTATGAAGGAAAATGCCATCAATCACTGCGCTTCTGTTTCTGGCCCTCAGTGGACCAGATTTAAGCCAGGCCTTTTGGCTCAGTTTAACACAGGTAATCATTTCTGGCAAGAGTGCAGCCAGATCACATTCTGATTTACAGCAAAGGGGGCAAATCCCAGCACTTCATTTAAGTGAATGGTCCTTTGCGTGCAGACAAAGAACTGCTTGTAAAAATGACTGGATCAAACTTTGACACTGTCTATAAAAAACAGTTTCGAATGAGGTGGTGAAATCCACGCTGCTTCCAAAAACCCACAGTAGCTGTGCTGTTTAGGACTGGGATAAGAAAGCAAAGTGCCCCTACAGTGCAAGCAATCTGAACCTTTTATTATGTTTACACATACACTGGAAGGAGCTTGTTAAACGTGAAGCGGGTTAATCATAATATAATTTATAACAGGTCATCAGCAATTCAAGCCTGTAAAATGCACAAACTATGGTCTAACAACAAGATCAGTAATTTATGTTTGGTTATACTACAAAATTGTGGCTTGTTGAACAATAGAGCAGCAGTTTAACATTTAATCCCATGGCTATTTGGCTCATGTCTTGGGTTTTTCTTATCATGCCGTTCTCAACTAATTTGGACTCAAGAGGCATATTTTACTGCAGGATTTCAGACTCAAACTATTTTTCCAGAAGAAGGAAAAGCTAAAATACATTTCACAACACTGAGCTTCGGTTTAAAATTCTGAAGCTACATGGCTCATAATGCAAAATGTGTTTTCAGATAATCACTTATTTTCTTTGCATTAAATCGGTATCATAAAAATGTCTCAAAGAAAGATTGGCTATCTGCAGCAAGTAATTTTATTTGTCTAGCCTAATTTTAAACTTGTACTTAGATTTTGTATACATTTTTAAGATAAATGGATAGATGTGTATTTTGCATAATTATATATAATAGACAAATCTAGAAGTCATTATAGACATCAGACATGGTTTGAATACTTTTTTTCCTTTTTCTTCAAATTAAAGAGAGTAACAAAAAATCATCACCTACTGTCCTACCGACTTCTAACTATAATTCATAGCCAAAAACATCCAGCAAGTACCTCGGTGCTAATATGAATGTTTGTGTCTTAATTCCAAAAGATTAGAAAACAATCTCTGTAGGAAAGGTCAGAATGAAGTATTTTCAGACACAAAACCACATATTGAGGTAATCTGACTGCAACTGAGTCTGCATGTTCTATGGGAAAGCTCTGCAAAGTTGAAAATATTCTGCAGTAGGAATGACAGCAGTTATATGACATGGGTTACCCTTGGTTCTCTTTTCATTCTTTAGATTCTACTGCTCATTGCTGAAGAATAAAATCTATTCATTCGTGTTTCACTGATGAAGACAAGTAACCACTCAGTAGAATGACCATTTCATCATGTCTCTCTCAGATGAACTGTGCACAAGCATCTGTTAACTCCAGCAGAACTGGTGTTTGCTTTGGTGGTGCAAATGCAAATGCACATTCATAAGGTTTAGAACAGTGAGAAACAGAAAAAATATTTTGTTACTGCTAACAGAAATTTTAATCTCATAATTTAGAAAACATTTTTCAGAGATATTTTTCAGAGACAAAATAAGTTAAAACTTGTCCCTTATGTGATTTGTTTTACAAATATTTTCATGAACGTTTTGGGGCACATTTAACACCTTGTGATAGAAGGAAAACAAAGATTGAAAGATGAAGTCATGTTTTCAAATTAGCCAACAGATATCACCTGAGCTGTTTCAGACTTGATTTTTAGTTGTTGTTAAAGTGCTGAGATTTGAAATAGCTACCAGAGCAATACAAACTCCATGGCACACTTTGGACATACTGACACCATGCAGATCTCCTCCTGTGCTAGAGACTGCAGGAAAAGCTGTAGGAAAACCCCCTCTATGATCTCTTGAGGGAACCATAACATTTCAACAAGCTCTTTATGACAAGCTGCCACTATAAAGAGGGGAAGAAAAGCAAGGGAGAGGGCCAGATGTGGAGTGAGGCTGGTGAGGTGGGGAGCACCAGGGACTGGCCTTTAAAGCTTCCGGAGAAGGTTCTGAAACTTCTTTTGCCAGAACAGTCTTTCTAACAACCTAGAGGCCTTAATTCCTGTATACACTTATCCTGCCAGCAACACTGCTGTGGTTTAGGAATGATATTCTCCAATTTAGTACTCCCACTAAAACCATGCATCACTTTGCCTTCACCCTCTAACTGGAAGCACAAAAGGCAAAGATCACAGGATGAGATAAGAACAATTTACCGGAAACAGCGGTAAGAGAATGTACTGTAACAGCAACAATATTAATAACAAAAGGTGTAAAGAAAATTATTCACATAGAAAAACTCCCTGATAATAGACAATACAGGACAGCTCCCTCCACCCTCTTTTCTAGACTGGAATTAACTCTTTCTTCCTGGAAGAGTGGCCCTTTTCCCCACTCCCAGAAATTACATGAGGTGGTATGGAAAATCCTCCATATCCTAGCCATGCTCCCTTCCCAACTGGTGCAAAAAATTAACCCTGTCCTGGCTAGAACCAGGACAGATGTTTAGATCATCTGCATGAAATCATTGAGCCCTAAGTCAGACACTGTTGTTCCAAAATAAGAGGAAAACAGAATGTCTGATGGGAAATTCAGCCTAAGAGCCCCTGGGGGAGAGTAGAGAGAAGGTATGGCAGCCAGGAATAAGAAAATGTTTAGAAAAGCCGTGCCACAATTACTTCTAAAACTACTTTAAAAAATAACACAAGATTAAAAACACACTCCTTAAACAATTCTATGTATGATATAGCAACACCTCAAATTTGGGGTTTAAATCAACCAGGAAATATCTACTTGCTAATAAGAATGTCTCCTTCTTTAATTATAGAACAGTTACTATCGGTAGGAAGAGAAAACATTAATTTAAAGCCTATTGAAATGAAAGTGTGTTTTATAACAGCAACGTGCTCTTAAATCCCTGAAGTTGACAACCAGTCAGACAAACATGCCAAAAAATGAATAGCACTTTAATCCTGAAACTTCGTGAGTTTTGGAGTTAAGAAGCTCACTGCATGTGAATTTGCTCCCTCAAAATTTGCTGGTAACTATCAAAACATAGAAAATCCTGCGGTGTGCTAGCCTGACTTCAGCGAGCAAAGGACATCCTCACCCTATGGGACAGTGCCCATAAAATCTGCAGTTCAGCTACACATAATTAATGGAGAACCAGCAGGAGTATCCGTAAAAAGAAGGTGTACATATAAAGTAGGTAGATGTCTAGAGGCAATCGTGTCCCAACATGTGCACTTAAAAAATATTACCATACGTACATAATAATACATTCATACGGTTAAAAGCCACAGCCTCTCAACTAAGGAGTGGCGGAGTACATTAATTTGGGAATTTCCAGAACTATACATTTTAAATGGGCCTGAACAAAGAATGAGATTGTTCAGCATTTTTGAAAGTATAAAAAAATTAAGTTTTGCATCTAAAAATAAGAAATTATTATTAAGAATTTTAACCCAGAGATCCATAACACAAATACTAGCAAGGATTATTAATATGTCAGCAAGAACTTAATGAAGAGAACTTCAAGCAGCTTTCTAATTTTCAAAATTACTATCAACATCATTCAAAACTATGTGAAGGTTAAAAAAAATATTACTAATATATGCCTGATGTCAAGGCTAATGTATTATTATAGTTTGTATGTTACAGGATATAGCTCTCCTCCTACTGAAACATGATTAAATTACCATGCATCCTTTTTTCAACAGTCTTCAAATAAGTTTTACTTTTTTGCTAAAATGCTACCAATCTCAATTAACAACATTTAATGATTTGTAAAATTTAAAAATCAAAATCTATCAATTATATAAGTAGATAGTTAAGATTTTAAAACATCTATAAAGCATGTAAAGTTTCAAACATGCTGCACTGGAAATGGATCCTAATACATATTGCCTTTTCCAAAAAGCAGCCTGACATCATCAATTGCAACAAAGATTTCTGGATTTCACCTAAACCACAGTTTATTAAACATTTCTCTATTCTGGCCTACCTCAGGTTCAGTCATAGTTTATACAGGTGTGTTCACAATTCATCTGAATCCTAGAATTAACCAAATAGCAAGAAATGGCAGGTTGGATGTTTTTTCTTCAAAATAAAAATTATAGTAACAGGAAATTAACTACTCCATCAATGCTGACCACTTTTACAATTTATTTTTTGGTTATGAAGGTAATTTGGAAAGCTCCAAAACCAGTAAATCACCACTGTACTTTTCCTTAAATAGTTTTGATTTTTTTTTAACAAGCCTCCATCCTAGGCATTTCAAATGCTTCATTTCTGTAATATTATTTGTCGTTTCTCATGTCCTGTCAGCAGTACCGCTATCTCATTTGTCTTTATTTTTCCAAAGCATTCCTCTTGTCTGTGACTTTCTCAAAACACTAATAGTTGACAGCTTTTCCCCTCCCAGTAGAGTTCGAACCTGTAATTTTTATTGCTTAGTTACTAAAGCAGAACAAGAGGCTATCTAGATACAATCTTTTTATAACATGCAAGTGAATAAAAATCAAAGTAATATCAGTAACAAGCCCAGTGATGACAGAACCTTTAGAAACCTTTGCAGCTTCTTACAATTTGAGCTGAGAGGATTTCATTCATGTTTGCACTATGAAGAGTTCTGCTTGCAGACAGTTTTTTGGGAGGCTTGGTACCAGTGATCTCAGCAGGGGACACTTACATCATCTGCCAAGGCTGCTGCACCATGGAGTATGGGCACCGGGTTCTGTTTTTCATAATAATGCAGTTTTTCATGAATCTGGAAGACAATAGTACAAAGTGATAAGTTTATTTAGCAGCATGAGAAATGGTACAAAATAACCCTGTTGAGTCTATTAACTGTCTGTAACTAAACATCCTTATAGTAACCTACAGGCAGCAATCATGTAAATGCAATTCATCATCATCCTCTGCTGAAGTGCTAAGAATATGAAATCAGATGGAAAAAATGCTCAGTATGCAGACCAACCCACAGAAAAACTAAACATTTGTGATTTTTCTCTCCTGGCTTTCTCTGTCCATATTTCTAACATATTCCTTCAAGTATCAATTACATTTTATATTGCTGCTGAAAACACAAAGCATAAAGTGTTTATCCCCCAGATGGATATAAAACCCCCTGTAAATTATGATTTATGAAGTGAAATAATAGCCTGCCACCCACATCTTGACAGACAACTTGGTGGAGCAGCTGCCATCATTAAAATAATTCAGAAACAAGGGAAAAGTAGTGCTAATATGAATTCTAACACATCTGAAAGAGGCAGTCCTTCAGCAACTTAAGGTTTTTAATGGTGAGTTACCAACATTAAAGATGCAATGTGCTTTGGTTCTTTCAAAAAGGGAAAGGATATACCATCATGTAAACAGCCACCCTGTTCCTTCCTCCACAGGTCATGCATTTCAAAATTTAGATTTTTTTCCAGTATGAATGCTTTTAAGACCCAAAGTATTTTAAGACTTCTAACAAGTTTCTTTAAAGCTATTTCAGAATAGCATAAAAGACTATATTAAACATTTAACTTTATTTATATTGTTGTCCAGAAGATACATGGATATACAAATACTAATTAAAATCTAAGAACAGAAGACAACTGTAGTCTGAACTAATGCAAATACACCCCATTCTTAGATTTCTGCTTTAGTTGTGGTGCTCTGAAGGAGGCATGGACTTCAGATGGTTGGAGGAGTTGCAAAAGGAACTAAATCAGTACTTCTGTGCTTGGCAAGGAGGGGAAGACGAGGTCTGGCAGAGGCCGTGAGGTGCAGAATTTGACTGGGGACAGCCTCATGTCATGTCCTTGGGAAACAGGATCCCCAATGATATCCTATCACTCCCCAGCACACTGCTGGGGGAGGAGCGGAACAGATGACAGGCAGCAGGGACACCTTTAAAGAGGAACCAAAGCCCTCTGCACACTAAAACTGTTCTGAGTTGACCACATCATATCCATTTTGCACCAAGGGTTCCCTCCTTCCCCCTTCTTCCACATTTGCTTTTCTCTGCTTACTTCTCTGCCAGTAGCACTCACTCCTCTCACTGCCTAGGACTCCCCTCACTCTTTAATTTAAAGCCCGTTCTTTAAGACTATTCTTTTTAATTTAAACTGAACTTCCACAACTACATCCATAACATACATCCATAAGATAATGCCCTGTCAGTAGCACTTTTGCTTGCCATTTTTCCTGTCTTCTGCTGTGCTTCATAACCCTAATTCCACAGCTGTTTTTCCTCATTTAGACTATATATTCTTTGAAGCAAAGATCATATTAATACAATATGGCATAGCAAAGTCTAAGTCTTGACTGATTCCTTCATCATTTCTGCAATCTTGATAAGATTATTTCAGTATGTCATTGGTTAAAGGATGCTGAAGTTCTGACATATCATGGTGAAGCATGAAGGCACTACGGTCATTTAATTTCTAAGTTGTAAAATAATTTGTTCTCTTCTGGAAACTCCATGCAAAGCACTATTGTCTCCGGAACACGAATCTGAATTTTACACAGCTTATGTAGACATTGTTTACTCAGCAATTACTCAGACTAATTCATACTGGATTTCACCAAACTGACCGGACAACTTCATATTTCTAGCTCAAAAACCAGAGAAACTAAACAAAACAAGGAGTTGCAGCTCCCTGACTTTGGTAGAAACTTGTGATTTACTTAAGACTGTGAACTTGAATAACTAAAAGGCATAGTAAATCGTCTCAAATCCATCACTTTTTTGATTTTTCAGCCAACATCTTGATTTTATCCAGACTGAGCTTCCATCAGCTCTGAAGTGAGAAGCGGTTGCCTATGTTATGTCCCAGTTCCTCAAAGAAAACAGAAGCATCACTGCCGAGGAAGCTGGTTTTTACCTGGGCAACCTGTACATATCTTTACCAGTGAAATTAAAAAAAGGAAAAAGTAAAAGATCAACCAAACAAAAAGATGCGGACACAGTCTTGCTTGACCCATCTTCGAGAAAAATGTTATACAATTGTAAATTCATGCAACAAAAAACAGGTTTTCAAGAAGAGGCACAGGGTAACTTTAACAAGTTATTGGCTTTGTCTATAGCCAGCAAATGACTGAAAACAAATTTTTATTTTCCTAAGAGTGAATATTGGAATCCAGTTAAGCATTTAAGGACGATAATTAAGATTTCATTTGACTATGGAGGAGCTGTAGAGAGTTGCTTAATCAAAAACCCAGAAGCTAAACAAGTAAGCAGCAAAATTTAACTGCTACTAGACAGTTCTAGATATTTGCTTTTGCTACATCAGGTTGAAAATTTTATTAATTTACTGTACTAGCACAAGTGACTCTAGAGATAAACATTTCATGATCTATGATAACAGACACTGCAACCTCAGCACACTTCCATTCAAGATGCAATACAGAGTGGGTTTTTTCCCCCCAAATAGCTGATTTTATTTGATAGCAGTTTGCCTTGTTAGTTGGATATACTTTTTTTTAATCAGATCATTAGATAACAACATTTGTCTTTCACATCTTTGTTATTTAAAGGATATACCTATGGAAATTAAAAACCACTGGTCTGTGCACAAAGATGCAATCAATGTGCAATACAGGGATTACCTTTCATATTAGTACAAAATTATCATATGCAACATAGAAACAATTACCTCACACCTCTAACTTCTGGGTAAGTAATGTATCCATATTGTATGCAGTACTTACATATAATAGCTTTCTGAATGCAGTAAGACAGGAGATCTGGTGCAAGTGCACTGATAAAGCAAAAATTTCTGTGAGGCAAAAATGCCTTTTCAGGCAACTCCTTCCCTCCTTATGTCTAAAAATGTATTCCAAGATGTGCTCCATAATTTCCCCCACAGATCACAGTACTGCTGACTGGCCTCTAGTTCTTCACGTTGCATTTTTAGGCCTTTTTTGAAGATGGGCACAGCACTTGCCTTTCCCTACTCACTGGGCACTAGGTCACCTCTGCTGTCTCTCAAGGATGACAGAGCACGTTTGCGAGCTCACCTGGTGGCCTTTGAATTTGCCACACTTCAGGATGATGAATGACAGCATTTATGACAACCACCTTTAAAAAAACTACTGTGCACATAGTCATATGCTTTGGCAACCTCACCACATGCTGTCTTTCGGTTAATTATTTTCCCAAAGATGAAATTTGTAAATCATGCTCATACATGCGTACCTAGCACTACTTTTCCAAATTTCAAATTCTTATACAAGTAGAGTTTGAAATCTGAATACCTAGATTAAGTATTGATGAAAATGAATAATGTGAAGTACCCATAGAAATGAAAAGCAAAACAGGACAAGGTGGTGCAAATACATCGCCCCTCTACCAACTTCACTCAATGAAATTAAACTGTAACAGAAATTAAAACCATCCTGAAACACTTTGAGAGAAGTATGAGAGTGGATTCAAAAGTAGAAGAGAGCATTCACCTACTCAAGGTAAGATATACTCAACCATTTGTTTCGGCTTCAATCTAAAGAATTCTATTTATTACAAAAGGTAACTTTAGCTTACATTGTGCAGTGATACCGGATGTCCAGTAACTTTAATACCATTGTGTTCTCTCTACTAGAAACTTATACAGATTAAGGAAAATATAGGGCTGTATTGTGCTTAAAAATAGGAAATACAGTACATCTGTTTAAAGTTCTTCTGACATTTACATGTAAAGCCTCAATGCTGAAAATTTCTCCACAGATGAGACCAAGTCTGTTAAAGCAAGAATTATATATTGTAAATAAAACATAAAAAGCTGTTCTGCTGAACAGATGACTAAGTTGTTGGGCTTTTTTTTTGGTTGGGTTTTTTTTTATGACTACCTATTCTTTTCACTGTAGGGTAGGAAGATTTATGAGGTTCTGCAAAAACTGACAATCTACTCTAAAGTTATGCCCCAAGAGGGAAAAATAATCATTTGCAAATTTATACAATTTCTGGCACACTTGTAAGCAAGAGAAATTGTTTCTGGATTTTCCCAGAGAGACTGAATTAAGTTTTCTATTATAAAACAGAGCAGTATCCTCAGCCTGGACTACTTCAAAACCCATGAGGAGCTTCTAAATCAGAAAAATAAAAGTCTTAAGCAAAGAGTCCTACAAAATAAGCTTAATTTCTCCTTTCAGATTTCTTAATTTCCATGTACAGTTCAAATATCATATGACTGAAAATAAGGGAGTAGGTAAGCACGTACCAAAGGTGCCAAAGAGTTAACAGGAGACAAACTTTGTCTTTTTGACAGAATAGTTGTCATATGTAAAGAGTAGGCACATGTAAGAATACAATATGCAAACACTCGTAACCCAAAAACCACTGGCCATCAGTGAGCCATACTAGCACATAAAAAACAAGAGCTGTCATACACATAGCGTAAAAATGTTCTGCCGACCACACAGGGGTGTTACCAACTACTCAGATATGTCAACACCTCTGGATAAGAGCTTTTCTCATGGTAATGACACCTTCCTCACAGGAGGTGCTGAAGAGGATCTTGTGAGGAAATTTGTACTGACCATCATTCTGGGGCAGACAGCAATTTTGGACCAGAGTGCTTCACCTTCTGAGAAACATCAGAAGTTTATACCCTCTTATTAGTTATAGAAATATTCCCTTACTTCTCTTATTAGTTATAGAAATATTCCCTTACTTAGGTGTATTTTATGGAATGAGGTATCACTCAACATGAAGACAAGGTACCTGCAAAGTTCGTTTTATTACGTGCATGCATGAAATAATGCAACATAACCTTTGTTTAATGCAACAGACGAATTGGCACTATGGACCTAATCACACATCGTATACATTTCCAGGGTTTTCCTCTGGACTATCCTTAGTTTTTGTCTGCTGAATACCCATTAGCAGCCAATCTGCTTGCTCAGTTTCAGCAGAAAGGAACCCATCTCATATACTGGACTACTGACGTACACCAAAGCAGCAGAAGTTGAGAAGATGAGAAATTGCTTTAAAAAATGCACTAGCGATCTGAATTAGAATGCCAATATAAGCACACACACAAAGCATCAAGATGTGTCTAGAAGACAAGCACTGAATATACAGTAGAAAGTCCTTAACAATTGGCAGAACATCTCCTCTAACTGCTCTCTTCATTATATTTTTCATAATATATGGACAACAGAAGTGTCTGAAATCAAAGCACTGACAAAAGCCATGCAGCTTCTGTATTTATTGGCTTAGTCACACAGATGCATAATGGAAGACTCTTGTATATGGAGAAGCTGTTAACTGTCCACCAAAGTTTCAGGTTCATGTGCATTTTCAAAAAATTTTTTCATTCCACTAGCAGACCCACTACAAAGTGGTGTTACTACAAAGAGGAGCATCTATACATTAAGAAGCCACAACAGATTAAGAGAATAGAAAAAGAAAGCAAAAGAAAAAGACTGTTGATGGAGTTAGTGCTAGTTTTGGCCTAACCTGCAATTTGTGTTCTGCATCTGGATCAAGAGGAATCATACTAAGGCACTCATGACTGCAAAAGATATATTTGTGAATAGTCCCAACATTTACACAGTGAGATTTCAAGACAAGAATTATGGTTTTCATTTGATCACTAATAGTATGACCTTAATTCTGGCATTTAGACTCGACTTCACTGTCTAAACTGACCAACAACTTTGAGTCAAGGTAAAACAAGTAACTTAGAAGGAAAAAAAGAAATTATTGGTTACAATGAAACAAATGAAAATAACTATTAAAAGCATTTAGAAATTATAATTGCATACCATCATCTCTGCTGAAAGAGAATGCATATTTTGCTTGATGTAGGATTTTCATTAAAAGATTGCTTAATTCCCTTCTTTTCTCCTTCCAGAACCCTACTGTATCAGATGAAAGTAACAGAAAAATTAGCCAGCTCTTTGACTTCTCTTCATCATTTGGTGGTTGTCTGCAAGCCTATTTACACAGCACAGAAATACAGACTGAATGCAAAACTATTCATTTGTTCCCAAACCTTCCTATAGTCCTTACCATTGCAGCTTTGGTACACTAATGAACTTAAACACATGAACAACCCTGCAGTACGATGGCATGATGAACACAAGGTGGAGGAAAACTTGGAACACATACAGCCTTTAAATCACATTCTAGTCATACCAACTGAATTGCAGCTAGAGACATAGAATACTTCTAAGAAATTAGCATTATACATTTTAGAAAAGACAAATAAAATAGAAATGAATAAATCATCACTAACTACTCGAAGTTTGCAATGAGCATTGCAATCCCCACAGTAACATTCAATTGCCTCAAATATAAATTAAGTGATTGCACAGCGCGGAAAGGCCTCTGAGAGAATGCTACAAGAATCAAAACAAGCCTCTGAAGGCTTAAAAACAGATACTGAGAGATCTCAAATCTAGCCCAGTTTTCCACAGCAGAAAGGTTTAAGCACAACAGATGAGCAATTCTCTTTTAAGCCTTTTTTCCAAAAAGCAGAAGCACAAATTTCCTAACAATTCAAATGCAGACTAATGACATGGAAATATTTCTGCCTGAACAGCTAATAGGATTTAGAAGAAATTCAGAACATGTTAGATAACCCTAATGAAAGAACTAAAAACTTGCACTATAATCAAGAATTAGAAGTTTTTTTATCAGTATAGCTTGAAATCACTAATAAATCAGAAAGCCTGAAGACTGTCTGGTATAAACTGCTGCAGTGGGCTTGGCTGGGGCAGAGTTAATTTTCTTCACAGCAGCGTGTATAGTGCTGTGCAGATCAGTGGTCAAAACTGTGCTGGTGACAGAGCAACGCTTCAGCTGTTTTTCTACAGTGCTTGTACAGTATCAAGGCCACCTCTGCTCTTGCTCTGTTACCTGCAGGGAGTAGGCTGGGGGGTGGCCAAGAGTCTGGGAGGGGACACAGCTGGGACAGCTGACCCCAACTGACCAAAGGGATATTTCACACGGTATAATGTCATGTTTTTCCAAAGCAGATATTGTTTGGAGACTGGATGGGCATTGAGCAGCTAGTGGTGGTGACTCCTTCTGCAGCACTTGTTTCTACCCCTCACAACTACCTAGAACAAGGAAATAACCAACAGGGCATCTAAATTCTTGCACAGGAACCCAAGCTCCTTAGCTGGAGCCTTAGCTCATCTGCTGCTAAATGGTGTTTGAGGAGTTGACAAGCATTGACTTTTTAAGGAGTGGACAAGGGTTATAACTGGAGATTTTACTACAATTTGACAAAGGAAGCCTAAGACAAAATTTGATGGGATTTTGTTAATTTTTGTCAGCTTAAAACATTATATCCGTTGAAGATTAAACCCACTCATGTTAACACTGCAGGGAACATTAGAGGTATCACAGGCAAAGAAGCCTGTTACCAAAGTCCTAAACAACATTAGTTCAATTTTGTGCTACAGCAAAACACATGAAACAAAAAAAATCTCCAACACTCTTTCTACACATCGTATCTGTACTTGAAGTCCATTATTTGAAAAGAGCCAACAATTAAACATGCATATTGGGACCAGAGTGCTTTGAGGTCACCAAAATTTCTGCAGTTTTATTAAAAGAATGCAAACCAAACTCCAAGCACAGAATCATAAAAATGGTTTGACCTTCAAGGATCATTTACTGTATACCCTTTGCCACGGGCAGGGGCACCTTCCACTAGATCAAGCTGCTCAGCCTTATTCAACCTGACACTGAACACTTACAAAGGAGGGGCATTCATAACTTCTCTGCTTCACTGTCTTACTACACCCATCATAAAAAATTTCTTCCTTATGTTCAATCTAAATCTACACTAGCATTGTTCAGTCCTTAAAGATAAGATTGCTAGGAGTCCAGGATGTCCTGGGTGACACTTAAAAAGTGTCCTTTACTCAGCAGTCAGAATGAACTATACTCAAAACACAGTTCCTCCAGAAATTTCTAATTGCATCGCATTTTCAGAAACAAATTTTCAGAACTGTATGCACAATTACAGTAATTTTCTAAGTTTAAAAATGTGATAATAGATCCCATTTAAGGGCATTTTTCTTGTCAGGTTATGTTTTGTAAAAATAATATAATGGTGTGCAATCAACAGATGTACAAAGTTACATTATTTTAAATCAGGTTCGATCAGTGCAAATCAGCAGTGGTGCTTGGAGAGGCCACAGCTTCAAGTCAGACTGTCAGCAAACACTTGCTGCTTGAAATTTGATTCAGCAAGAACTTGGTTATGAAGTGCTTATATGTGTGACACAGGTGTAATGACGGAAGTGTCCAGTTAACAGTGATGGCAAGTATCATGTGATTATTATGAATTATATCATTAAAGCCAATAATAGAAGCACAGCATGCTATAAATGAAAGAAAGGAACCCTGGGGGAAAAGGAGGCAACTTTTCTCAGCTGGCAAAATCAAATTATGTATTGATTTTGCTGGGGACAACAATGAGCCTTGCTAAAATTCTGGTCATATGAATTATTAGTCATTCCAGTCAAATAACTAGTTTTTATTGTTTCGCCAGAAATTTCTAGACAGAAAAAATGCCTGTGCACACTGCAGTAAGTTGTATGGTAAAATCCTATTCTCTGTGGATTTTTTTTTTTTGTTTAAATCTGGGGTTTCAGGGTTTTCTTGTCATTTAACACTGTGCCTTACTACCTCATTTGTCTGTCCCTCACCCTTGACTGACCTTGATTAGCAGGGCAGCATCTGAAGAAGATGATGAAGATAGAGAAAATTCTATGCTTCAGGAAGAACACCTGCACTCAGGAGTTTATTTGAGGCAGTCTCACAGATGAAGCAGCTCTGAGACTAACCTGACATAGTCATGAGGGCATTGTCAGATTTGATTTTGTCCTAAAGAGATCTTATAAAAGTCTCAGGTCTGTAAGGACCCACCTCTTGATTTTTATCGTAAAATGAAAAAGCATCTCTTCTACTCTTTCTGTGTTGAGAAAATCAAGACAGACATTAAATGAGCAATTGATGAACCTGGTAATCCTGTCTTTGCTTCTCTGTGCTATATACACTGTGTTCTTAAATTCCACCTCCCCATCACATTTGGTTGTATTAGAAAAAGTACTTCAATATCTGTTAAGTACCTACTATTGGCACTCTTAATAAACATCCTCCATGAACAGTGGGATATGCCTGCCAATCTGTCTTACAGTATTTCTATATAATAGAAAAACAGACCTATAATTAGAATCTATAATTCATACAGATCTATGTCTTGTAGTATCTCTAATCTAGAATTTGCTGTCTTCATGCTAATATCACCAAAGAATACGAAAGAAAATTAATAAATGACTCCATTATGCTGACATACCATGACTTCCCTTGAGCTGAAAATCAAAGAGAGCCATTAAAACCAGGTCCAGCCATTAACTCAGCACTGCCAAATCCACCACTAAACCATCTCCCTAAGTGCCACATCTATGTGTATTTGACATACCTCAGGGATGGTGACTCAACCACTTTACTGGGCATTCTGTTCCGATGCTGGACCACCCTTTCAGTGAAGAATTTTTTTCTAAAATCCCATGTAAACCTCCCCTGGCATAACCTGAGGCCATTTCCTCTTGTTCTATTGCTTGATCCTTTGGAGAAAAGACTGACCCCACCTGGCTACAACCTCTTTTCAGGCTGTTGTAGAGAGTGATAAGGTCTTCCCTGAGCCTCCTTTTCTCCACGCTAAACATTCCCAGCTCCCTCAGCTGCTCATCAGACTAGTGCTCCAGACCTTTTCACCAGCTTTGTTGCCCTTCTGTGGACAAGCTCCAGCACCTCAATGTCCTTCCTGATCTGATGACCCCTGAACTGAATACAGGATTTGAGGTGCAGCCTCACCAGTGCCGAGGACAGGGGGACAATCCTGCCCTGGTCATGCTGGCCACACTTGCTGATCCAGGCCAGGTTGCCATTGGCTTTCTTGGCCACCTGCGCACTCGCTGGCTCATGTTCAGCTCACGTCAGCCAGCAACCCCAGGTCCTTTCCTGCCATGCAGTTTTCCAACCACTCTTCCCCCAGCCGTAGCACTGCAGGGATTGTTTTGACCCAACTGTAGGGTCTGGCACTTGGCCTTGTTGAACCTCGCACCACTGGCCTTGGACCACCGATCCAGCCTGTCCAAATCCCTCTGCAGAACCTTATTGCACTCCAACAGATCAACACTCCCACTCAACTCAGTGTCTCTGCAAACTGACTGAAGGTGCCCTCGATCCCCTTGTCCAGATCATTGGCAAACTTATCAAACAGGACTGGCCCCAATACCAAGGCCTGGGGCACACCAGTGACGAGCTGGATATAGCTTCATTCATCAATACTCTCTGAGCATGGCCATCCCGACAGCTTTTGCTCAGCAAAGAGCACACCTGTCCAAGCCAGGAGAACACAGTGGGAAATGGTGTCAAAGGTTTTACTCATGTCCAAGTAGACCTATTCACAGTTTCCCTCATCCAATATGCAGGTCCCCTTGTCACAGAAGGAGATCAGATTGGTCAAGCAGGGTCTGCCTTTCCTAAACCCATGCTGGTCGGGCCTTATCCCCTGGGTTTTCCTATACCTGCCATGTGATGGCACTCCAGACAATCAGCTCCATGACCTTCCTTGGCACCGAGATCAGGCTGATAGGCCTGTAGTTCCCTGGATCCTCTTTCCAACCCCTCTTGTAGATGGGTGTCACATTTGCTGCCTTTCAGTCAACTGGGATCCCTCTGGTCAGCCAGGGCTGCTGGCAACTGATGAAAATGGGCTTTGTGAGCCCTTCTGCCAGCTCCCTCAGTACTCTTGGGTGGATCCCCTCTGGCCCCACAGACTTGTGTGTGTCTAAGTGTCGTAGCAGGTCACTCACCATTTCCTCAGGGATTATGGAGCCTTCATTCTGATCCCTGTGACTGTCTTCCATCACAGGGGCTGGGGACCCACACAACTGGTCTTACTGTTAAAGACTGAGGCAAAGAAAGCATTAAGTACCTCAGGCTTTTCCTTGTTCTTTGTCACTATGTTTTCCCCCACATACAATAAAGGATAGCAATTCTCCTTCTCCATTTGTTGCTAAAAGGAGGTAATATGGTAATAGCATTTGCTATTTTATTTTTGCAATGTTAAGCAAAACAGATTAAATACTGGCTACAAACCCAGTTATTCATGCAGAGTTTCTAAAAATGTTTATTTTGCTTTTTAAAAAAATTCACTTTGAATTCATTGTTCCTTATACAATAAAATAAAGGTCCTATTATATGAGATTTCACAGACTTCATTCAAATGGGCCTTTTTTGTCAGTAATAAGCAAAGGTTTTGATGACTTTGCTTATAGGAAAAGGGTCCCTAGATAGACAGAGGAAGTTCAGACCAAAGCTTAACAAGTTGCACTTGCTCCAAAATAAATTTCCCTTCCCCTTTAGAGCCAAACAGTCTACATGGCTACTGTATACAGTATTTTCAAAATTGTTTTTCTGTACTTTTAACCCCATTTCCAAAGGAAGGAGCATCAGAACAATTCCAAATTTGAATGAAGCTCTCTTGTGTGAGCTAAGGACATGAGGTCCTTGAAAAGAAAGAGCGGAACATCACGCTTTTTTTTCTTTGAAACAAGCAGTCTTCAAACTGCAGTGTGTGGATGCTGAAAGATCCCTATAATTTTAATGCACTACACTTCATAAATTCATTTTCAAATAAAATCTGAGGAGTAAACCTATCATGTCCCAGTCTGAATATTATCAGACAGAATTTGATAAAAGTATAGGAAGTCTTTTCTCCAGAAGTACACACTGACCTGTGTAAGCACATGTTAAAATTGGTAAAAGTTTGTGGGAAATAATTCATAAGAGCAATGAAACTGAACTCAGGATTCCAGGTCTCAAACTGCTCTTTCCAGTTTATGGCACTTCTGTCTATGAACTTCCACTTTGATGCCCCCCCCTCCTCCCCTCAGTATTATTACTTTAATAAAAACACTTTTCAAATTGAAGCATTCAGATTTAAATGAAAGACAGAATTTGAGATGGGTTCACGTAAGTGTCTATTTCTCTCTCTTCCTTTCATTAAGAAAACATTAAGAGTTCATCATTCACAACACAATATACCAAATCTTTCCTTAAAGATCCTGACTCAACTCTCAGGAAATTTTGTGCAGTACTGTAGACACAGGAAAATGAACATGCATACAGCAAAACTGTCAAAGTAATATATAAAGACTTCAAGGTTAAATGGTAACAATACTCAGAATTACAACACCATTTTTTATCCAATGATTTAAAAGCACATTACCAGAAACTAAGCATCAGTTTCCTTATCACCAAAAGGAAGACAATGACTAACCACAGATAGAAAATGTATTTGATTTTCAAACCAATATCACTAAAATGACATCTCTTTAGAAAAAAATATTGTAAACTTACATTTTTTGGTATTTCAATTACTGATAGTGACACGTTTATGACCATTTGCAATATTTTTTATATGTCAAATATATCAGGAAATATATATCAGGAAATCTTTATTTCTATGTTACTTTAGAAATAAATTTTTACTTAAAGAATACCTAATACAAGCAAGAAAAGAATTATAACTCCCACTGAAGCCCTTCAGTTTCAAGAAAGAGTACACGGTAAAGTTACACAGTTGTAATGAAACAGAGATGGAAACAATCGTTACTGTAATTATCAAACAGCTGTTTATACCATGACTCTAAATACAAAACTTGAGGAAAATAATTTAATTCAAGACACTAAATGAACTAAAAATTACCAGAAAAATATATATGTGTCATTATTATTCCAACCCTACTTTTTAAAAATAAACTTGGGGTTTTGTTTTTTCTTTAAGGAAACCTTCCATTTTTTCTCATTAAAATATTTCCTTTTTAGGTATCACCTGACTGTGTCTAAATAACGCAACAAAAACTTGCAAAATATATGCCTATATAATTTGAATTATTATGTATAAAAAATAACCCAAAGAATTGATCTAAAACATCAGAAATTAAAAACTTCAAGTCTTGGTATTGGTCAGATTTTAAGAAATATAGAAGTTTCTTGGCTTTATGGCAAACCTTTTTTAAGCAGCACAAATACAATGTTACTGTTTTATGCAGCAGAAGTGTTTGTCCCTTTGAGGTCCGGTATTTAAAATTCAAAGATCTTTATGAATTCGAGAGGAGGGTTTTTTCCTTAGAAAAATCAGAAAAATATGGTCATTCTTTGATCTTTAATATCAGATTTGAATCATTCAAAGAAAAAAAATTCTAAAATAGATAAATGTAATTATATTAATAAATATGAATGAGAAAAGGAAAGAAACAAGTCTGGATGCTGCTGGAATGTAAAGAACAAAGATCACAGCTGACTGAGCTTTAGAAACTATAATTATCTGAACTCCTTCTAAGCAGAAAACATACCAGCAACAACTGTCATCTTATTGCGGAGGGTCATCTGGGAAAACGGCAATCCTGACCATTTCATGACTGGTGATCAAATTTCATTATCTGATTCAGCAATTTAAAAAAACTCAAACCAATATTCCATTATTTCCATACCTGCTTTATGCTGGTATGTTGATTAGCAAAGAAAGAGCCATAAAGTGAATTCAAACAAAAATTTACAATACTTTCCATGCCAATACTAATACCCATTCAAGTTGCATTACTCCCAAAGTTCAAATTAGAGGACTGAAGAGGTAACTCGCTAAGAATATGGAGATACCATGTTAAAACAAATTGTATTAAATTACAACAGCACTTTTCCAAACAAAAAGGTAACAGGACATGTTTTGAATTAACAACTGTATGGTCCTGCTTTGTCAAATAAATACAGCTGAAGAAGAAACTTTAAAGTGAGACAGAAATGAAAGATTAGAATTGTCTTTGGAAATCTGCTAAGAAATTATAGAAACAATGTGCAGCAAGAGCAGGTCCCCAATTCACTGCTAATAGACTTCCTTGAAAGCTAAGTTTAGGATTTAATTCAGAGCCTAGAAACAAAACAAATGTGTGCCTAGACTTAATATGTATCTCAATAAGGCCCTAAATGTCTCAATGTTTTCTGTAAGAAAACACCTACACTTACATAAACATTAAAAGGATCTAATTTGCCCACAACTATGTTTTGCACATAAATGTTCTGCTTTGTAAACTTCATTTCTTCTGATACTACTGTTTTTAAACATCACAAATTCAAACTGATGTTTTTATTTTTATGTCATTATACAAAACAAAATTTCCAGACTTTTTTCCAAAAGCAAGTGATTTTCATTGTTCTGTTAACAATATAAATCTAAAGGAAAGAACTTTCCTAACAGCTCACCAACCAAACTCAATTCTAACAGAAACGATGGCTAAACTATCTGTTTGTCAGACAGCTGCTTTTTTCAGCAAACTTCATTCTCCACAGAAATAAGATCCTAGAGAAATGCCAATTAAATATTAATTGAAGAAAACAGGATTTGCTGCACACAGGCTGATGCACTTAGGCATAGAATTGGGCTTTTTCACTCTTACTATTCAAGCAGAGACTGCTAACTTTAAATCATGAAAGGTTTGGTTTATTCCCACTTAGTACAGTGATCACCATCCTTACAATCTGTACTCAATGCAAGTTAGTCCAACACTGATTCTACTCAGGTTCCCTGTACAGCTCAGTGTTACAGAATTAACCCATTCAAAATCCAAACTTCATTCACAGGCATGGATATCCGTGCTTGGAGCTCAAATTAAATACATATATATAAATATACACAGACATACATTTATCAATTAGCACCATCTAGTGGGGTCAGTACAATTTATGCAATATGACAAATATGCAGCTCACTGTTCTGCTTTTTCTACGTCCTATGCAACATGTTATGATACGGCACAGGTCAAGTAAGTAATGAAACTCAGATGTAAAGACAAAAATCAACACCACCACCACAAAAAACCTCCACCACCAAAACAAACAAAACACCAGCCGACCTAAACTCTAGAATTTTAATTCACAACATTACGTTATTCCTCTACAAATAACATTTTAAGAAAAACACTGACATTGAAAGCTGTGTGTCTGTACATATGAAAATTTATTGATTGGAATAAAAACCCTGAACTTTCAGGCATTCATACACATGCAAAACATAATTACAATTTAATTACCATTTTTTATTCTCACTCTTTTGCTTCCCTATCACATGACTCAAGAAAAATCAGCCACTCTTTAAAATAAGCTACTCTGAAACATCAAATGATGAAAAATCTCCTTTTGTTTAGGGCCTCCATGATCAGAGAAGAATTCTGCTATAAAAACAACTTTTGCTAAAACTGCATCGAAGTCCCACAAACACTGGATCCCAACGCAAAACACTAATAAAATAATATTTAATAATATTAAATACTTTTGAAATGTTCGAAGTAATTTAACTTGAAAGAGGTCAACTATATACAGATACTAAGGACTAAGTGTACCCATTTATGCCATTTTTCAAATATGAAATCTAGAAATGGATTTTTAGTCAATTCTGCATTTAAAACTGTAAGAGATTTAAGTCATGCAAATAAAAAGTGCTGAAGAATTTCAAATGTAAAAGCCATCAGAGGCAGACTCCCCTATACATCATCCTTAGGCAAGACAGGCTGACAAATAAAAAGCAGCTGCACATGAGGGTGCTTAAATGCACGAGGCAGAATCTCTACTAGCCTCTGCCAACAGACAAGTGAGCTAAAAACATCACCATTCCCTTCTCCCTCTGCCTGCATACAGTCCATGTTAAAAAACAAAGCAAAACAAAACAGGAAACAATCACTAAAATTAAGCACATACATAAGAGTACTAGGACAAGTCACCAGTGTAAAATTAAACATTTACTTGCATGTTCTTTAATGAAACCATGGTCATGAAAGCAAGAATACCTATGAAGACATGCTTTGTATTCACGTCTTCCATTGTTTCTAAAAGAGGTGATTGATAGCACGGCCTTCCAAGCAGATCACAGCATATCAAACAGACCTTGGACAATGAGGGACAGACACAGACACTTTTCTTTTTTTCCTGGGAATAACGGTAAAAGTACGTAAAGAAAAACTGAAAAATGGGGAAAAAGTTAAGATCAGTAAAAACCAGCAATGGAGGACTTGCATTGAGTCCTTCAGAAGGCACACAACGTAAGAAGAGAAGCTGCTGAGACCTGCACACTGCCAGGGCCAGCTTACAATTTATACTGCATGGAAATCAAAACAAAGAGAAAAGAGACCCTAATAAAGTAATTAATACCAACAAGCAAGATTTATAGCAAGACTTTTAACTTAAAAAGACATGATGACAGCATCTGAATTTTGTTTAAAAGGACAGAGAGATGTGTTAGGAGTAAAACATCCCAAGTAAGTTCAACCAGAAAATTACAATAGTGTTAAAGGATAGAACTGATTCTCAACCTTTCCTGCAGAGGACGGAGAAACACCAACACTTAAGTGCAATGTGTGCCGTAGAATAAAGAGAAATATGAAAAACAATGACAAAATACTGGAAGAAAACTGCAGTAATTTAGGAGAGATTTACTGTCATTTCCCTGTACCTTTTCAGACCAGTGCACTTCAGGTTTTGCACTAAATCATCTAAACATGCAAACCCATTTCACAGGAAGCTTCAAATCAAAGCAAACATATTAATTTATTTTTATATTGGAAGGCGTAACACAAATGTATTTGCACAGGTGTACAAAATTACAGCCACGCCATATCTTTAAATTTTGGAAAGCTGGTAGAAAACAGCAGAAATTACCTAATGAGGAGACAAGAGTAACAAAGATAAGGCAGCTGCATTAATACTCCTATCATTATAAAAAAAGAATATAGGGATAAATTTAGCAATTTCAATCTTGAAATAAGGATCTATAAATATACAGACTAGCAACACAAAAGTATTAACTATTGGGATGCCAAGAGATTTCCTGACAGTTTTCAACCTGGAACTGTTGTCCAACTCTGGTCCCCTTTCTTCAAGGAGGATTCAACCAAAATATTAGCTAGCATGACCTAGCCTGATTTACACTGCATTTGAATATGAAACCAGCAAAAATTTAAATGATATCAGGAGGAAGTATCATTAACCAGGGATATTTTATTTTACATTTTTATGCCATGAATTATAACATTAAGAAAATCAAAAAGCAACACATTTCCTTTTCTATTTCTATTTGCTTTCTATTTCACATTTTCTTTCCAAAAATGTCAATATACCCTTGATAGAATAAGAGATTAAAAATAATGACGCAGCTTAACTCACTTGAGATTCCCCCAGCTGAATCAAAATACAGTGAAGCACTTTAACCGTATGTATCTTTGCGTGGTCAGCCTCAAGTGTATGAGAGGTCAGTAGAATTAAATCAGTAGAAAAGCTGAAATAAGTAAAAACCAGAATGGCACGCCCACAGAGAAGCCATGACATAATGGTTATGAAGGGATAATAAATACACATAACACAAAGGGAATTAAAGGGCTTTCATACATTAAAAATTCATTTAGCAGTAGAAAAATAAATAGAAAATAATCCACTTCTAGTAAGTTAAATATATATTCAGAAAATACAGAGAGAAAGAGCAGAAGCAGGACTGAACACGTGATCAAGCTACGCATAGGTGTTCCTCAGTGGTTTCCGGATATACCACAAAAGGAAAATATTGCTTCCCCTTTGGAAAAAGGCAATAATAAAACTTAGTCAGATTATTAGTTAGTAATTGGTGAAAAGGAGATGTTTCTAGATGGAAGTGCATAGGCACACAATTACAAATGCTTTGTTGCTTGGCACATGCTATGGTATGATTTGTAGTTAGCCTTAATGATACACTAAACTTCAGTGTGATCAGCTTAGTATTTCAGATGCCAATTAACATGATGACAATCACGGGTTACTTTTTTCCCAGAATGTCTGAAACTTTGAAATCCGAAATCGCACTCTGATTTATGGTTTGATCCTGATTAAAGCTGTGTATGTCTGCAGTGTCATTACTGGCTTATTTAATCACTAAATCTCAACAAAAACTGCTCTTTTCCATGAAACCCAATCTGTAAAGCACATTAAAATTGAAAATACTTTATGAAGATGATAACCATAGTAAATGTAAAGCAGTACTCAAGGCTATTCCATACATAATCCCTAGCATTTATAGCTGGCAGGACTGGGGTGTTTCTTAACTCTTACTACCAAAATAATCGAGACAGTCAGGTTTGTGAATAATTGCAATCACTGGAATTACCTGGTGCAGGTTGTGATAGCTAGCAAAAGTCAACAAGAAAAATTAGAAAGAGCTAGGGAGACAACATAGATTTAATTTCCAATGGACAAATTAAGACTGTTCACCGCCCACCATGCTCACCACTCAGTGAATGTCATGTTCTTCATACAGGGTCACATTGTACCTGAGCCACGGGGGCAGAAAAGAGTCAGTGGCTCCAAGGTCCAAAACCTTCTCCTCTGGGGAGCAATGATTTCACGTTAGTGCTCTATGAAACAGAGTGAAGGAGAAAGGCAGCAGGACAGAAATCAGAGGGAAAACAACCTAGAACTGAAGGAGAGAGCACAGTGACTACTTAGCATTAACATTAACTGAAACGAACAGTTCTGAAGCACTGACCCAGCAGAAGGATCAAGAGGGTTATATTGATGCATCTAGTACAGTGTGTGGATTACAGATAATGAAATTAAAATAAGCAATGGAATTCAGAAGTCAAAATGGATTATTAATTTATTGATAATAATGTTGATGGGTATATGTTTGTGTGAGATCCAAGACTAGAAAATGATGAAAAGAGTACATTTGTATTTCCCTAATGGCATAGCCAGCAAATAAGATGAGACCCTTATCTGGAAGGGTTCACAGTCTTAATGGGTGGCTGGGTAAAGGGCCTAGGTCCCAGGCATGGCTGGACTTAGCACCTGGGCTGGTATTTGAGGAATCTACAAACATGGATCTGTTTAGAAATCTAGAGAGCAAAAACGTGTATGTTTTAAACAGTGTCTTGATCCACTGAAGAGGAGAAATGGGACCAGGCTGCCTGCTTTTTTTTTCATATGAGCACCATCTGTGCTTGTGCTAGCTGAAGCGCTGCTCTGTCTGTGGTAGCTCTTCTGGTCAATTGGCTACTGGTGCAGGTGCTTAGCAGGGGCTACATCCATCTCTTAGTGCACCAGACTGCACCTCTGGAGCCAAGACAGAGGAGTCTTTCTGTCCTGGTATTTGCTGGGGTTTGCAAATCTCAGAACACCCTCAATTCCAGCACTGACAGAGTATCACTCAGTTTGCATATAATGAAATAGTGTAACTTTGCAAATACATGCAAACTAGGTGAAAACAATATTTTCCCCAAGAATTTTTACAGCCACATTAACATGGCATACAAATATTTCCTCTTCATACACTTACTGTCTTAACTTTCCTAAGACAAGGAACTAATCCAATCCTTATTTAGTAGATAAGAGACAGAAGAAGCCTGCAGACATACATGGGAGAACACACTGAGGGAAAAACTACTCTTAGGGAGTGGGGGAAGACATGCAAAATACCTGACCACAAGGTATGCATGTGCAACTCTAAATGGTCCATTGAGGCACCAGTGTTTTCTGAAAACAAATCCAAGGCAGCTCTAACTTTAGATGATTCAATGTCATCACAGGAATAAGAAAGATTTTTTTTTACACCACTAATACCTCAGAGTGGTTCAGGTGGAGCAAGAAAGCACGAAACCCTTTTCTCTGTAGCATGGAAACAGACTATGTCACCGTGCTGGACATGTTACGTCAAATTGAACCTGTACATTCAGGTCTTGCTATTGCATTGAAGGCACAGTTAAGTTACAGCAATTGTCCATAATAAATTACTCATCCTTGACTTGCTGTGTTGCTTTTGCATGGCCTGGTCTTCGGTAGTGGGGGGGTGGGACACAGAGGTGGCTTCTGTGAGAAGATGCCAGAAGCTTCCCCCATGTCTGGCAGAGCCAATCCCTGATGGCTCCAAAGATACACATGCCACTGGCCAAGCCTGGGCCAATTAGATTTGGTGGTAACAGCTCCGTGATACCAGATTTAAGAAGAAATCAAAACAAAGGTTGTGACGCAGTTTTAGTTCCAGCCAGAGAAGAGCAGGAGTGAGAATATTTGAGAAGAACAACTATGCAGACACCAAGGTCAGTGGAGAAGGAGAGTGAAGAGGTGCTCCAGACGCTGGAGCTGAGATTCCTCTGCAGGTTGTGTTGCAGCCCATGGTGGAGCAGCTGTCACCCTGCAGCCCACAGGGTTCCACAGGGGATGCAGAGACCCACCTGCAGCCCATGGAGGAGACCATGATAGAGCAGGTGGAGGCCTGGAGGAGACTGTGATCCAGTGGGAGACCTATGGAGAGAGCGGGGCCCTGCTCCCAGACTGGAGCAGCCTGTCCTTGGAGGACTGTGCCCCATGGAAGAGTGACCCACGCTGCAGCAGTTTTGGGAGAACTGCTGCCTGTGAGAGGGACTCATGTTACAGCAGTTCACAGGGAGCTGTTGCCCATGAGATGGACTCACGTCAGAGAAGTTCATGGAGAACTGTCTCCTGTGGGAGAGACCCCACACAGTGCAGCAGGGGAACGATTCCTGTCCCTGAGCAGCAGGAGAAGCCTCAGGTGATGAACTGACCATAACCCCCATTCCCTGTCTCCTTGCACTACTGCGGTAGGAGGTAGAGCTGGGAAGGATGGAGGAGTGTGTGGGGGGGTATTTTTAAGGGCATATTTTACTTCACATTATCCTGCTCTTACTTTGTTGGCAATACATTCTCTTTATATCTCTAAGTTGAGCCTATCTTGCGCTTGATGGTATATGGTGAGCAATCTCTCACAGTCCTTATCTCAACCCGTGAGCCCTTTGTCAAATTTTCTCTCCTCTGTCCAGCTGCAGAGGGGAGTGAGTGAGTGGCTTTCGTGGGTGCCTGGCATCTGGCCCAAGTCAACCCATGACACTTGCACAGACAAGTGAGCCTTATCCTTTGCATGCTCTGAAATCTTATTTCTTCAGCTCCTAACTGGTTATTCTGCAGTGACTGTGCACCAGGTGGAGAGCACTGGTATGTTAAGCACTCACATGCTGCAGGTCTCAATGTAACTTATGTTTGAAGTGAACTTTACTGACATCACACCTGCAAAGTGAACACTGGGCTCTACAAAGACACACAGAAATGGCTATTAGAGAAACTACCTGTGGTTAAGAGTACACTGCTATACAAACAGTGCCATGGGGAGGTCTAAAGGAATAGTGCACAACTAGCATATTATGGTGCTCTCTTCTTCCCATGCTTCAAAAAGGAAGAAAAGAGCTGTAATAGAGAGAACTTTAAAAAAGGGTTGGTTTTGGGTTTTTTTAAGTGCTTAGAGCAACACAGAAGAACAGAAAACGAAAAGATGAGTAAAGCCCATGCTTGCATACCTGCATTTCATATCGAGGAAAGACAGTGAATTTGTGTTTACAATAACAAATATTAGTAAACACTACAAATGAACTTCATGAGGATTAGTGGACAAAGGATAGAACCAAGACTGCCAAAAAAAGAAGGAAAGCTAATATAAGCAGTAACAAAACCTGCTGGTAGGAAACACTGGCAGACATTTTTGCCGAATCTTAAAAGTAAGATTTTTATTAAATCTTATTGTATCAGTTTCCATGCTTCAGAAAGACTTTATAACTATCACATCCCATCCTTCTTAACTCTTACAATGTTTTCGCACTGCAGAGGCTGGTTTGGGCAGTTATGACTTTCTGTTCTTAAAAGGAAAACCGTCCAAGACAGTAACAAAAAAAATTTGTTTTAAGCACTCCCTCACATGTTCTGCCACAGAACTTCTGGTCCAAGGAAAAAGAACACTGTAGAAAAACAGTTTAAAATTACATTATCCTTGGATGTCTTGGATTTATCAGACTATTACTGAGTAGCTTATGAGACCTTTCATTAGTCTCAGTATCATAGACAAAAAATGTATCACTTTGGTTAAGCAAATACTGCACAAGCTTTGTAAGACAAGAAAAATCTGAGTATGAGCATAGATTTCAGTTCTAAAACTTCTCTTTGAACTGCTGTACCAGTTTGGTCACCAGGCTGGTACATTGCCCCCTTGGTAACAATGAAATTACAAACTATTTATCTTAGAAGGATTGATTTACTTCTTTTATGTCGACTACATTTTGGCTGGATTTCTGCTACTCTTTGGAGCTTTCCCAGCAGAAACTTAAAATCAATTACCACTGATCCAAAAAAAAGCCTCTGTCTGGACTTTAACCTAAACCAAAGTTTTTTCACATTCCAAAGCACTGATTTATTCACAAGTTTCAAGTAATACTCAAAGACAAACACTTCACACCTCTGATTTAATAAGTTTATCTGCTTTATTGTTCATTTCAAAAGTTTGTTGGTACACCCACCTGTAGAGACTTCTGATACCAACCTAATTTCTACAGCTTTTATGAGACTGAACTGTCAACAAGACAATTTGATCCTTTAGGGATCTGATCTTTGTTTTTTTATTATTTTTTTTAACAAAGTGAGCTGAAAGAGGAGTTGATGACAGGAACAGGACTTCCTCATAAAAATCTAGAGGAAAAGTTGCAAGTGGCTATTAATAAACACATTAGCAGCTCTGATGTAGAAACTATATCAGACACACCAAATGTCTAAACTCCTGACAGAGAAGTTAACACTAGATATTTGGTTAAACTTCTATCAAAAAGTACAAAGGAAAAATATATGAAAAAACTCCCCAAACAAAGTCTTTACCACAGGACAACCCATTCAACAGACTGCAAATAGAAGGACAAATGGATTATTTACGTCTACCTGCTGTCTGCTTCCTAGTAAACGATATACTAGCTACAATTATAACAAATATTTTTAGTTGAACCATCACATAGGATCCATATTTCACAACTGCATTATACCATCTACTTGGCCCTAACTTGCATTTTCCTACAAACAAGACTACACCACCCAAAGCTATGCCTGAATAAAATGGAGGTGGATTTATTCACTTTATTGAAGGCAAAAATAACCACAGGTATATATGAGTGAACACACATGGAAATGCAACTTTGTCTTTACTCAGAGAGGAAGCATGAAAGGTTGGGGGATTTAGCTATTATTTCAAAAGGAATCCATTTTATTTTGCTTATTTTTGCCCAGTTATTACCTGATGTACTGCATTTTTATACCATAAAAGCAGAAACAAATCAAAGGGTTCAACATACACAGAGTGACCAGAAACTACCTCAATCTCAACAAGAGAAGCAATCATTTGCTCAATGCCTGGCTGCTAGCTACCTTTTTTCCTAATGTTTTCATGGAAACAATATCAGCCTGAATAAAGATCCTGTACTATTTTCTATAAAACTTCAATTACGTTATTTTGATTAATCTGATCACTGTTCCCATGGAAATTAAGTTTAAAGGCAGCTGACTGCCTCCAGCTAAGAGTGATCTCTTTACTTACAGATTTCAGTTGCTGGCAATTGAGCAAGTCTCAAAAAATCACTTTGGCTTCAAAAGTAACACTTTAAGTTTATGTGGCATTTCATGAGGAATAACACCTTGCATTACACTTTTTTTGAATGTAATAATTTTGATGGAAGCAAAACGACTCAATGCTTCAAGTGTTAATTACTCCAAATACAAATGCAAACTATTGTCAGTCATCAAGAGGCTTTCTTATAGAGAATGACTTTCCCAGTAATTTTCAGCTTTAGATGAGCAGAAAGCATGTGGCAAGTTCATATTTTGGTATATGAATTAGACCATTATCTACAAACACTTTGGATGAGAAGAATACTGAAATTCGAGCGCTCCTTCATAGATACTCTGGATATACAATCCAAGCTTCAAAAATTAACTGGAGATCAACCTTGTCTCCAAAAAATGAGAAAAAGAATGAGAAAAAGAAAATTTTTAATGTCTTCAATGCAGCTTTAATACATCTTTGCAGGTTCAGGATCCTAATACTGTCACATACTCCCCACTACCTACTGCTAGGTAGGTCTGTAGAGCTGAAAACTGTATCATGTTTTACCGACAGGAATTAAGGAAAGACTGGACTAAACCTGTTTCAACAAAAAACTTTCACTGAACAAGGACATCCTTACAAAATTAAGATTTCATTGATCTCTGATGATCTGGATTTCAAGAATGACAAATAACTGCTACCTATTATCCACCTCATCATTATTAACAACTTCAACTATAGAAAATTCCTTCTCCTCTTGCCAGAAATAGCAAAAGTTTCCAAACTAGCACCATGGACCACATCTGTGTGCTGTATGGACAGTCTGCACTACAAGAACCATCACTTCTGCCACGAGGAGGCTTTGCTTGCTTTCTCTGACTGAAAGATATAAACTACATCACACAAACCAACCTTGTTTGATTCTCCTCTAGAGTATGAAGAACAATTAATTTTCATTGGCCCTGAATTGTTTCTGGCTGTCAACCACCTCCTCCACACTCACACCTCCTCCTCCAGATGTCCAGGTGGTAAATGCTTACTCACACTGCCTTTTCCTTCATTTTTCCCATCTCCAAAGCAAACAGCACTTCAGACCTCCACATGAATTTAGAGAACTGCAGCCTATTCCCTTTACTGGGGAAGCAAGGTTTTTTAAAAATAAATATGGTTGAGAACTCAGCAGTAAAGAACTATAAGGACTTCAAATATCAAAGAAGTATTTTTGTGACTGAGCTATCAGTTTCAATGATTCCACCCACTCCAAGATGGTTCATACATCTCTCCAACTTTCCAATGCTTTCCCCCAAAACCATAACCCTCTCACTCTGCTAGTTAACAGAGTTTAGGTACAAAACCCCAGTCCCACTTTGTCTTCTAGTGCATTTTCCAGGTTTGCTGTTCTTGGGTGATGGAGCTCCTCAGAACTCCTTCTGAGGTGACTGGTTTTGTCTGCCCTGAAATCAGAAACCGCTCTCACCATTGCCTTAACAAGTGCAAATACATTATCCACCGGAATCCCCTCACAAACACACCCTGCTCTCTTCCTTTATAATAATTAACAGGGGGAAAAAAAGTCTTGAGACCTAAAGAAAATAGACAAATGGAACAATAAATTGTGAACATTGCATAAATATAAGTTCTAGAGAAAGTATACATGAAGAACAAAAGAATGGGAGAGTAAGTTCTGTATGTCCAGTAAAAAGTGTTTCAATGTCAGTTTTAAACTTGCAGTGCAGAAGTAGTCAACATATTCCATCATCACTCTTCCATGCAGAAAACCAACTCTATTCTCAGTATGATTTCCAACCTTAATTCTTTATCATGTGTCATGCTCAGGTCTTACACTATCCAATACATCCTCCCCAGCCACCATCACCTTTTCAGGCACACTCAGAGATGTCATTCCCTCTGTCTATGGGTCACCCCCACCAAAAATACAGAACGATACATTCAGAACAACCAATTGTCACACACAACTCTGAAATCCATTTTCTCTACATCGTTATGGCAAGATCCAAATCTTTGCATGCCTAAGCTTGTGCCCAGGCAGAAGCATTCACCATTTGGATGCATGACACAGGAGGTGAATGCACACGATCTGGGCAGCACACACCTGGATCCCGACTGCTGAACAGCTGACACATCACAGGGTAGGGGAAAGCTGCACCAAACGAGCTTTCGCAAATGCTAAAATAACCTGCACATTGCTTCCCAGGTACTAGTCCAGACTGAAGATTCAGTACATCATCTGCAGGTAGTTGATTTTATCACCAAGGATGTGTCAAATCAATCTCTTTTATTTGCCTCGGTCAACTTAGTTTTTGTAAATACTATCTTTATTTTTCTTATTTCCATAAAAGGAACTGAAACCATCTACATTTACATAATGAAAAATCTGAGTACTCATACTGAAAATTTCCAGTGCTTCTATACCACAATGACTGTAAAATTTGGGCTATGCAATCATGCAATTCAATTTACATGCCAAAGAAATTTCACCAGGATATACTTGACTAGTTTATTTTTTATATGTTTTTAGAAATATACATGGTCAAACTCTAGCACATAGAAAATATACTTTCTTAGAACTTCAAGTCACACCATATCCAGGTGAAACTAAGAAAATTAGCACAAATTAAGGTTTTGCAGGGCCAGCTACCAAAATACTTTGCAGTTATAATAAAATCAGACTTGATTTACCAACTATTCCTTACTTTTGCAGTAGTTTTCTTTTCTAGTGCAACATACAGATTTTTGAATGTATAAACTCTTCCCTATCAAGAGAAAGAGCAACACCACTTGCTGTGGCTTCTTTTTCCTAATGGAAAGTACAGTATTGAGTTGGTCAAAAACAATCAGTAAACTGCAATTGGTTATGAAATACTTTGGTAGCTGTGGAACAGAAAAGTTTACTCAATTCTTGAGCATTACATCCACAACCAGAAATGTTTAAGGCAACAGTGCAAGTGGAAGCTTCATCCTGGAGCTAAACAGACAAACATTAAAACGTGTCTGGTGCACTAACAGCAAGCAAACGCACATGGAAATTCTTGCAGCTCCTCTAAAAATAATCCAAAGGAGTAGTTAGAGCACATCTTTATTTATCCTTTCTAAAAAATATCCAGGCTGAGCACATGTGTACTATTTCAGGTATCGGCTATGTCAGTGCTCATAATTACCCTGAAAGATCTTCCCTTCATGTTTCTATTCTATAAATCTCTACAGAATTAATGGGATCTCTGCTATATAAAAAGGAATGAGATGGCTGAAGAATTTTGGTAAAATTTGACAATCACGTAAGAAGTCAAGGCAGTAACAAACTGAGGGAAGCAGAAAAAAATTTTAAACACTATCCAGAACCTGTTTTCGCTTCCAAACTGTCAACAACAGTTGTGGGTTCCCTCTTCTCTGTACTTTGTAAACTAAAATATAATCAACAGATTCCTTTGTGGAGAAAAGGGACAGCAAGAACAGTTGCATCAGTGTTTGCTGGTTTTACTTACTACAATAGGAATGCACTGTAGGGAACAATCCAGTATTTGCAGGGGAATGGACTGGATGATCTAATACAACTTTTCCATTTCTGACTTCTTAGAACAGCTCAGGCTGATCCAAGTTCTCAAAGAGATTTCTGTCCAACAATACTGAATGAAGAGAACTCCAAGACAAGGTTTAGGGCTTTTTTTCCTTCTTCTTTTTTTCTTTTCAGTATTAAGAGAGCCAGAATAGCAAACCATATGCTATAGTATACAACCATGAAGAATAAACTAAGGTAATTAAATACCCATAAAATTTAGAATATCTGCAGAAAAAATAGAAAGTTCCTTTTATACTTCAGTCTTTCAATAATTTTGGAGCATTTTGTCCATTTTGTAACTTAGGAAAAAAGCTCTTCTATAATATCTGAAATTATTAAACACTAAGGTAAGATCCGTGTAGAAATTTTTATTAAGCAATGTGATAAAATAGAGAAATATCAGTGTTAATTAGTAGTATACCCATGCTCATTTTCTTCCTAAATTGCTACATATCAAGATTGCAACATCCTTGGCTCAAAGCCAGTGCACATTTTTTCCTTTCTTATTCCCTTTTTTATTACAAAATATGTGTCATCATTCTCTGTCTATGGAATTAAAAACATTTGCCTTTGCAAGTAGAGTTGACTTTAAGAAGTTATTGCTAGGAAAAAGAGTCTTTCAAATAAGACACCAGAACTCAGAAAGACAGATTAGGCACTCCTGAAGTCTTGTAACAGAGAAAAACTATGGCAGATGGGGCTCGTTCTTCTGCTCCTACAGGTCTCTTCCAAAAAGGCTATGGACTGTCTTCTCTGAAACTCGACAGGACACTGAACAATCCTAAAAATGCTTTAAAGGTCAAACAAATATCATGAGTTTCACATACAGTTAAGCCCATCTTGAGGTAGGTATATGAACCAGGTAACATTTTGAAAGCCCTTCATACCCTACTTTACATACCTGAACTCCACAGAAATCAAAGGCGAGGTTCGACAGCCTGCGACATACACTGGGTCAGACCGGATGCTTCTTAATAGTTTCAAATCTTGTAAAAAATTTTGTCTCTCAAATGGAATTAATGTACTGTATTAAAGAAGGGTAACTAGTGAACACTAAAGATGTAGCTTCAAGATTTCAAGATTGAAATCTATTTTGAGATAGTATGAGGCTTACTAGGACATTAAAAGAAGCATCCACAGGGTCGGTTACACATATGCTTAATATTTGGACCTACAGAGCAGAAGATAAATAATGAAGATGCCTTCAGTGTATCCTTCAGGAACATTTCAGTGTCTTCTTGTTGTAATTGCAATAAAGTGACCATTCACTTATCCCTTTCTCATCTTTCTTTTCTGCTAAAGTCAGAAAGCCCAATCCACCTGCAATAACAAACAACATGGTAACCAGGGCACGCAACCAGGAGAGCTGTTAGGAAAGCCAACTGCTCCAAACTGAGAGCACACTCCAAGTGACTAAACCAGTTACCACTGTCTTCTTTTGGAATAAGAGGCAAAAGGCAGTAAGCGAAGGAGTTTGAAAAGGTTTAGGTTTTACCTCAATAGAAAATTAGAGCAAATGTTGAAGTGCCAATGTTTCACAGATCCACACGCATTTTCTAGCCAGCCTTCTTTAATTCCCAAACCAGAAAGAAAACTAATTTAGCAACTGACCTAACGTTTTGCTTAGATGAACACCAGTGTCAGCCTATATCAGAAAGATGATGGGTATTCCCCTTACAGTGATCCTCAGAGCCACCTGCACAGACAGCTGCAGCAAAGCCACTAGGAGTCTGGGAATCACGACACTTCAGAAACTTTGATGAAATTCTTTAGGCAAGCAAGTATTGCCAAGCACTGTTCCACTGTTTGTTGCTTTTGTGTATCAACTGCAAGACAGCCCTTATGTTTACTTTTATATGTAAATTCTCAGATATTTTGAAAAGTATCACCAAGTATCAACATTATTACACCTTTTTCCAGAGTAAAATAGCTGTCAGAAATGGGAAAATGTGATTCTTTCAAACCTACTTAAAAATAATCCCAATTTTAAGCTTCCTCTAGATCCATAATTGACATAGGCAACAAATTCTGTACAAGTCTGGATATATTCATGGCATGGGTTACTACCACCTATTGACTCATTTGAGACCTCAGAATTTCCTTCCAGCTTGAGTTAGCTCTGCACTGGGGACTGAAAACATACTTACCATTTTGTAGGAGTGGAATATTTTTAACCAGCTGATTGGTCCCATTTTTCTGCTACATGCAATTTTAAGATTATTGGGGTAGCTGTGTGTATTCCCACGTCATGCTTTGATTTCTTGTTGCTGATCCTTTTTGTAGCACAATACTTTACTCAAGTATTCATCCAATTTATTTTAGGCTGTACTTTAGTCCAGCATATTTATGAGCAAAACACAATATTAAATGGAGACAAGCCAATAAAAGAAACAGCTTACTAGAATTTCAGTTGACTTTGTTAAAGGAAATTATTTTAAATTAATGTGGCTACTGAACTCTTGCCATACTTGACCTCAGAAAATATACTCCTTCTAATTTTTGCTGTGAACATTTATTTATTTAAGCTAAACTCCAGGTCTTGAATGTTGACCATAAAGAAGTGTCAGATTTCCTGCTACTATTTCGTACTCTTTTTTCTGAACAAGGGCAAACAACATATGTTTGTTGCATTAGCATTACACTGCCAAAACATCACTCTTAAATGAAATCATCTATGTATTTTTGGTAAAACCTTATTTAACAACTTCCACCCTGACAGAAACAGAGTTAAAACAAGGCTGTTTTGTTTTCACTGAGCAACAGTTTGGTCACTGGTTTACTAGATGGCGCTCAAAACATTTTTCCATATGCTCTTCTCAAAGAGAATCTGACTTAAATGTGGTTTACCTTCACCAGTGAATGAAGGCTTTTTTCACCAAACATATCCCAGAGGAAGGTCAGGTCTTCCTGGCTGTCCACATGTGGCTGCAGCTGGGCTGGCAATGCAGCCAGCAGCTCGTACAGACCTATAAAATGAAAATAAAACACAAAGTGTAATCTAGGGTGATCTCATTAATTTCACTTAACAGTTCTGTGTAATTGGCTGCCTGGAGCATGTCATTTTAACTGAATAGGGAGTCTGGAGTATCCAGCATAACATTAACTTGTAGAACCAAAAGGAACATTTAAAAATAATTACTAAGAAACAAGTATCAGCAGTGTACTTTTTACCTTGTCACAGTTGTCAAGCTTCTACATCCATATATATTTACACAAGGTTATGCAGAAAATTCATAAAGGTTTTGAAAAAAGGACAAACCCAGAAAAAAACATACATTCCTTTGCTTAATCGTTATTCCATTTCCCTTGATGTAAGCCAAAGAGTGAAATGAGTCATGAATAGGAAAAACTTCCTTAAAAGAACAGAAACTGGATAGGGTGGTCCATTAAAAAAAAGTTCGTGGTTTCTCTAAATATTTCTTGCTAATATATTGCTTAACATTTTTTTCAGTCCCATGTTCAGCAAGTATCCACAGCAATACAAAAGTAACTTCTCTGTTTTGCAGGATTAAATTTTTAAAAACAAAGCCAACACAGTTTTCCCAGACACACATGCACACAGAAATATTTCAGCAACATTTTTAATTTGCAGGTATTTGAGATTCTCTGTAGGGTTAAAGCAATTGCTGTTCTCAGTTATTTGTGGCACACCTCAGCAGCGGTCTCCGAGGGGCAGACAGTAGCGCACTGTTCCACAGTAGCGTACAGCATAAAATATCCATCGTGCACACAGGCCATCAAAGTGCTGTCCAAGAAATGTAGCAACAGTGTTTGCAGCAGTCCTCTTTAGGGAGGTAACCTGGCATGAGTTGATATCAATTCATAGCACATGTTTAATTTTCCAGTGGGATTACTTGGGGTAAAAAGGACAAAATGCCTTTTTCTCCTGTCTGCTGTCTACAAAAACACCAATAGTCTCCTGGGATCCAAGATACACGGTTCTGTTATTATTTTTAGTCTGGGTAAGTGCTGATGTTCATCACAAGAAGAGATTTACAACATATTCTACTGGTAAAAGAACATTGTTTTAAATTACAGGTTACCTATTCTTACTATGTGTATTATCTCCCGAAAACTTATGCTTTAGAATATTTATTGGTAGACAATTTCACAACCTCTCCAGGCACTACATATCCCTTTCAACATTACATACAGCACCTTTGGGCTCTTATTATTTACATTTTCATCTTTTTACTGCCTCTCAGTAAAATATTCTGGAAAAAAGAAGTTTTTTCCAGATGCATTCTTTCTGTGCTCCAAGCATTTTTTGGTGGTTTGCATTCATTTCTGTTAGAATCCTGCTTTTATTTAAACCTATTCTTGTTTCTGCTTCAGAAATACTGCAAAAGAAGGTACAACTCAAACCACTACAACTTTGCAGACAGAAAAAAAGACCATCAAGCTTTGCCTAGTGAGATACAATCAGTGATTGAACTGACACCCAGAGAAAAGAGGTCTGAATGGGACTCATGGCTCCAACTTCCCAGATTATTAGAACTTCAGAACTTAGCAAAAATGGTTATTTTTTATTTAAAAAGTTATGAAAACATTTTCATTTAGAAATTTTTAAAAATTTCTTTTATTTTCTTTTAGAAAATCAAAACACTCCTTTATTTATTTTCTTTCATTTACAAGATTTTAAAAAGTCTTTAGACTTGGCCACTTTTATTACTGTAAATGTATTTACCGCAAAATAACCTGAAGGTTGTCAGAAAACAGAATAGAAATTTTCAATGTAAGCTTGCACTGTGCATAACTGCTTAGGAACAATTCGCATGTGTCATTCAGAAGAAAGAAAAGAGTAACTTCAGCCACCTCCTTCAATAAAAGACATGCAACAGAGTAAGCTTTCTTTTTCTTGATCCATCAGATCTGCTTAAATTCCACATGAATCAAATATAAAACTACTCTATCCTTGTAACTAGCTCCTCAAAGCTTTGATAATCAAATCCCTAGTGAAAAATAAAATGAAAGTTTGTATTTCCTGATGGATTAACTATTAGTGACACAGGGGGAGACCAAACCTGCCCATAATAAAACTTAGGTTTTACACACAAAACTCCCAGAGAAAAACCCCACCTGCCAGCACTCCAAGAGTGCCGAACCCTGCAGGTGCTTACACATACGAAGGTTTCCACATCCGGCTCAAAAGTTTCTGTGGGCTTTACTTATTTATACAGCCCTGAATTGCCCATTCCAGGGAAACGGGTGTCCATGTCCCTAGTGCACTACTACAGCTTCAACAGCAGTGCACCCAATCAGCGCAACTCTCCCAGGGAGGCAGAGACAACTAGACAGGTGCTGACTGATTTTATCCAATATCATAGCCATGTTTCTAGTTCTTCCCTGCTTTGGCCCTATAGTCCAGTGCTTATAGCTTTCAGCCAGAAGGAAATCAGAATCCGGCCATTCTCCGCAGCAGTGGAAACTGAGCACTGCGCCATGCAGCGTGCTGGAGAACACCACGCTCTTGCTCCTCAGACTCCTCCCTAAACTGAACACTATGTAGCCAAGAATTAAAAAAAAACCCAACTCAATCAAGGAGCCAAGTAAAAATCAGGCAGAGGGAGGACTTGGTGCATTAAGCTGGGGAGAAGACAAACATCTAGAACATGCCTAAAGTTAAATTTGTGTAATTCCAGGTCCCCTGACTCAGCTACAGAGGGTAATGGCAGAAAAAGGTGGTAGCACCTGTAAAGGTTTACCTTTTTTCTTGTTCCTTCTGTGGTGCACAATACCACAGAATCAAAAAATTTCAGACGGGCATTCTGATTTTTATACATTAAGAAATACAGTATGTGGACCTTCTACACACACCTCCAAGTAAAGCATGATTTTTACTTGTTTCTGAATTACATTAAGTTTGTTGCTGTTAGTCATTGCACTGTGAAGAAACAGTGAAAATTGTGTCTGGCATGTGACTTTACTAGCCAATGGCACATAAAGGAAAGTGCTTTTGTGATATGGACAGGGACAAAATAATTTGTCAAGTTACTGCAAACTGGTGAAGAAGTTGACACCACTACATTGGTAGCTACACATTGGCCTAATTTTTATTACCAAATCTGACAAATTGTCACTTGTGTCTTTCCTACAGGTGAACGGCAGTAGCTCAGATCCCTGCAGCCCTGTAAGATCTCACTGTACAGAGATGCTGCCATGCAGTAATAGAAGTAATCTGAATTTCATAGTAAAGTGCTTCAGGTCAACTTCAAACCTCCTCCAAAACTTCTAAGTAGTATCTCAGGTGGTTCTAGAAGTCAGAGGCAAAGGCCATGGAAAAAAAATGCAAGTTTATCACTGGTTTTAGTACTGCCAGACTGTTAAAACCACGTTTTTTCAAATTGTTTCAGTAGCAATTGTGTAGTCTGAAGTGATGCCATACTGAACACTATTGATTACTTCTAAAACCAAAAATTACCTTCCATAAGTCCACAGTGATATCCCCTAAAATACAGACTGTTTTGCACATTAAAAATGCATATTCATCACATAAGCCCTGGAATGAGATGTATCAGGACCTTCGAGCTGAATGCTACCGCTGCCTGCCAGGCCTTGATTGTGCTCTTGGTCTCAATTTTGATGTTTCTCTTTAAGTCCCACCTTCTTGAGTCACATGACATGCACAGACCTCACATTTTTGAAAGGTGCGCACAACCTAAATAAACACTACAAGAGCTTTTAAAAAACTGTATTGAGAAGTTGTTTAAAAAAAAAAAAAAACCTGTTGTTTTCTAATGCCTGATGTTGGCAGCACTCTGTGGAGTGCCTTGCAAAAAAATTTTTTTGCTTTTATTATACACTGTTGTTATTCTACTTAGGTTCTCCTGGATTTTTTTTAGTCTAATTTGCTTAAGTCTAACCAGCATTTGTATTTAAAAGGACTCATGCACCCGTTGGAATTTACTAGTATCAAAATGCTTCAAGTGTCAAAATTCAGTGAAATAAACATAACTTACACAAGCAAAACTCATTTATTTTGATTTTTAAAAGTAGATAATTTATTCAAAGGTCTCAGATTACCTGAGCATACATAAGAAAACCTAACAATGCAATTAAACACGGAGATGTAAGACTATTATGCAATTTTAAGAGGGGAAGTAAGTCTGGTCATTCCTACAGCTCCGGGGGGGAAGGAACCCCAAGTCCCATCACAATGTAATCACACCTGAACATTCCCAAATTAGTGGAATAGGAGGAAAAAGGGCCCTTGCTATGTTAAACAAGGTCACATAATCGACTGGCAGTAACAGGAGTCAGTTCCAGATAAATGAGGAAGATCCTATTTTAGATACCAGCATGCTGCTATTTCTATTCATGTAATAAAAACTAGGTACAGTATCTAACACTTCCGTGAACTCAGTAAAACCCTATACCATGAATCTCCTACTAAAAGGAGACAAGCATTGCACATGGGAATACAATCATGAAACGGTTGTAAGAGTGAAAGGGGTTGTTTGAAGGTACTTACAGAGTCTATTAAATCTGATTACTTGATTCAAGAATAAAGAAATTTAAAAGTAATAAATTAACATAGGACAAACAATAATTTCTTCATAAAATTTAGTTCATTCAAGAACAGTGACATAGGGAATTAAAATCCATTGACTAGATAGCCTTGCCTACAGAAATATTCCATATAAGCTACACACATATAGATAATCAAAACCCACATACACAATCTAAAACTAAAATTTAAAACAGTTTGTCACAGATAGAGAAACTACTTTGAAGTTTTTGGATTTGTTGCAAGAACAAATAAGATTAAATGGCTGCAGAATAAGGCTTGTAGCATTCTGACAGCATGAACTAAAGTAATTTCAAGGGAAAATCCAGCTATGTTTGAAAACTCAGCACTGTCCCTGCTCAAAAGGGTAAAAGATAAATTTCAGCTTTTTCTTTCAACACACTTAAGCAGTTCCTGTCTTCAGAGCATCTTCAGTTTTTTCTAAACTTAAGTAATACAATTTAGTTTTATTTGATCTGAAGACCAAAATGTAGAATTTAAAAATGTGTATGCTAGATTTGCACGTGCAATCAGATTTAAGAGTAAGAAGCAATGGAAACCTTTTAAATCAGAAACAACAGGACATAAAAGATTTTTCCAGTTTTAGAAAATTGTTTCCTTTGTAGTGTTATATTCTACCGAAGACTGCTTGTTCCTAGGAGGAGAATAAATGGCTAAGCAATTGATGAAACTGTTCCCGTACTGAGCCACTCACACTGCAGATTCCAGATGCTCTACATTCTTGACATCAGAATGGAAAAATTTACTGTTAGTCTAGAGAAATTTAATATCACCATTCTTGTCATATCCTTCATAGCTTCATTATTAGGACAAGTCTGTGGAAGCTATAAACTAGTGCTAAATGATAAAAAATATGGTCTCTGCATTCCATCACTCTTGCATATTACAAGAAAACACCAACTTTGTTTTCGTTAGTGTAAGAAAAGAAATGGAAACATGGATGTGCCTTTGCTTTCACATGCTAATTAATTTCCTGAATTAGCATTCTGAACAATGATGCCAGACTTCAAATCTAGAATTTTTACAGCAACTGAGGGATAATAAACACTAAAGAACATATACCTAAAGGCCCAGAACAGCACTGTAAAAATTTATTGTATTAATAAAATGGGACAAACCAACCTTTAAATTTTCCACTTTGTCAAAGGTAAAATAATCAGCACCATTTGCTGCCATTTATAACAAGCTGACATTTTTCACATTTGAACTGCACTTTACAGTTCTACGAAGGCTCAGACATTTGCCTTACATGCAAGCAAACAGCACTGCAGTAGAAACATTCATTCTGACATCCTTGCTGTTGAATAACAAAATCAGTCACTAACAGCAAATACTGAAAATTAGTTCACTCTGAAATCTGAGATTAGTGTTTATGCACAGGTTCAAATAAAAACTTATGCAGTATGTCTGCATATTAGGATGGACACACTGCACTGTCCTGTCAGACCCCAGCTGTAAAAAGACCACTATGTGCTTAAATTTATGAGCTACAAATAATTCTTTTTTTTATGTTCTCTTAAGTAATTCCACTGAATATATGGGCTTGCTGACACTACAAAAAGTTAAAGACTAACCATTTTTCTTTGCAGAGCAAGACAGATTAACTCACTCCAGTAAGCAACTTTTTAAAAATTTTGCAGTTTAGTGTTTCTATGAAAAAAAAATTAATTTTCAAAGTTACAGAGCACTGAGTAACTAGATAATCACGACATGCAAGTGATCGGCATCTTCGGAAAAGTATCTGTTTTGATTTATTTGCTAATTCACAAAAAAAGTAAAATGCTGGAATCCTTACAGAAGGCAGAGCAATAGAAATACCAATGTTGTATATTTTTTCGAATTAAAAAAAGAATTTTGCTGTAAGTATCCTCAAAGAACAAGACTGTATATTCATAAGAGCAATAGTATTTTAACTTAAAACTTGTACCTAATTTTTATTCCTCCAAGCTACAGTAAATTTGTTAGCCCACCTTAAGACAATGTTATGACAGAAAATGTTGAACGAGCAATCATTTAAACCCATCACTTTAAAAAATATTATTTCCTTCAAAATGGAAAAGTCTTTAGTTTTGGAACTTGGCTCCCGGAGCTAAAGAATACGCAGTTGTTTGAAACAGTTATTGGTCTTTTAGGATTTGTCTCAACATGTGTATTTCAGATTTAACATTACCACATACCATTAACATTCTGATGTGAGTTAAAGAGTTAATCCCTATTTGCAGCCATACAGGGGAAGACTGTTGCTGCAAAGTTCTTGCTTGTACAGCTCATCAAAACTGTTTCAAAATCGAAACCACTCAAAAATGTAGTTACTAGACACTGTGTCAACATGGATATTTTCAAAGTTCATAAAATGTACTCTTATGAGTATTCAAAAGCTCACCTATTATCTGCAAGAATAACACACACATTAAACTGATTTAAAGTGACTGATCATAGACAAATTAACAAGCAGCTTGTGGAAAACTTGTACAAAAATTTGATATTCCTTTTTCAAAAACTGAAAAGAAAAAAAAAATTAAAGAAAAAAAAATCCTGGCTCCTCCAATAAAGCTTGCATACTATGGCACCTTGAATAACCTTGACTAATTGACTGGTCCTTTCCATTGACATCAGCTTGGCAAGTCTTTAGTATTTCTATCTAGATCTTCATCAGCCCTAGAGAAGGCAATAGCAAGCACCTGGCAGGCAGTCAGGAAAGAACTCATTCCAGAACTAGGAAGGCACCGGGCACACTGTCCATGTTTAACTCTTTAGTCACTGTTTGCAAGGTTACAAGAGACCTGGCAGTGGGAAGGTGCAGCAAGGAATACTGAACATAGCATCTTACATCTGCAAAAGGAGAACACAGTATTTCATTAAGAGTCTGAATAAAGACTTCTAACAATAGAAATCAAGACTCTTTTCAACTCAATTGGGTCTAAGAGTAATGGAAACAGCATTTGATTATCATGTATCTTAACCTCTCAAGGTCTAGATACATGCTAATCATGTATCTGATACAGGATATATATGTGATGAGAGTAGAAGAAAAGGTCCTACAATCCTAGGCAGTCCTGATGCCTGAAATAAGGCAGTATATTGTTTCAGTCTTGTGATTCACTGTAGGACCTAGTTTAAAAATTAACACTCAAAACAAGTTATGCCATTACATCAGTCATAAATACACTGCCACATACACCTGATATAAAAGTTTATAGAAGAATATAGGAATATACACAAATTTAAAGAGTATTGACAGACTTAGAAAGTAGGGGCTGTTCAGCCTGGAGAAGTGTGCATAGACACCTCATGGCAAACTTCCAATATCTGAAGGAAGGCTACAGAGGAACACGTTGTAAGGAACTGCAGTGATAGGACAAGGGGTAATGAGTTCAAAGGGAAAGAAGGGAAATTTAGGTTAGTATATGGAAGACATTCTTTGTGGTGAGATTGGTGAGACACTGAAACAGGCTGTTCCCAGAAGCTAGGTCTGTCTCATCCCTAGCAGCATTCAAGGCCAGGTTGGATGGGGCACTGAGCAACCTGGTCCAGTGAAAGACGTCCCTGCTTACAGCAGGGGATTTGGAATTAGATGATCTTTAACGTCCCTTTCAGCCCTAACCATTTTATGATTCTACATCATCACCTTATCTTGAAAGTAAGTTTAGGAAAGTAAACTATTTGAAATAATTAAATTATTTCATAGTTTATTTGTAAGACTAATACATTGCTTTGAGGTGTTTTTTGTGTGCATTAGGTTTTTTCCTAAACCAATGTGTTATTAAAAAAGGAAAATAATTTTTGAACCACTGTATTTCACAACAGGCAACTAACAGTTATCAGGGAAGCTTTCTCTTTACCTCTTAGTAGTAATAGATTGCCTTCCAATTAATAGGTTTAGTTCTTTTAAATCAGCCATGACTTGATGTGATATCGGGCTGAGAAGCCACAGAACCTTCCATCTGACACTAAATGCACACAATATGTAGGCTCTGCTGGCCAACCTGGATGCTGGCACAGCTGCACTTGAGCAGGACCGCACGGCAGTCTGCCCTCGGCAAAGGACACTTTGCATCACTAGAACTGTCAATCGCTTTGGTCCATCAAACAGAGCCATACATAACAGAGCCTCTGGTTAGAAACAATATAGGCTATTGTACTTTCAAATTTTTCTACAAAACTACACACTGCTCACCAAAAAAAACAAGAGGGGGTAAAAACTGTTTCAGCTGCCAGACCATTTGAATTTAAATTTGTGTCCAAAAACTGTTATAGTTTTAAAGAGTTTACCATCAGTAAATATACTTACACACATTTTCTGATTCCGCACTGCTGAATCAGTCTAGCATAACATAAAATATTAACACAGAACAGAACAGTTTAGAGAAATTTCATTTCACTTTGAACGAATTTTCCAACAGTCACCATAAATACGTTGATACCAAAATAAATACCCTTTCCAACACCAGTAAGTTATATTTTTAAAAATTAAAACAGATTGCAATTAAAGCTAGCCATACATCTCATACTTTCCCAAATCCTTCAGATTAATGTTAGCCTAGAAGCCATTTAATGCCTCTTGCAGATGGAGATGGGGAGAAATCAAGAATACAAGGATAAAATATTTGTTCAATTTATTAATTCAGTATAAATTTTGCCTTGGCTATCATATCCATTTGCATTAGTATATAGCCATATCTATGCATTTCAGTGTGCTGAGGAATTTAAGTAGCCTTGAAGTTACTATGCAGCCAACGCATTTACACACTACACTGGCTCCAGCACGCCTATGCCTAAGTCGTAACCAAGGGTGTAAAGCAGGCGAGTGAAGGCCTTCCCTCTGCTCTATTTCCACCACAGTACGCCAGTGGGGAAGCAAAGGCAGTTTGGAGCAGGAACCAATAACCCTGCAAGCCTTTGCCCTGGCAACCTCCAAAAGAGCTACTCCCAGAAAACTTTCCTTCATTGCTCTCCTGAATTCCCTTTCTCTTCATCTCATAACAATGACCCAGGTCTTTGGCCACCATTTTATGTTGCTTCATTTTTAAAACAGGCTGTAAAAATAGAACTCTGATTTCTATCTCCCTCCTAATCCTGAAAACTGGGTTAAAATGCTAAAGTAAAAATTGTAGCACTTCAGATTAATTTGTCCTTCTTCCACTATGGATGTTTCTGATGTTCCCCTTTCAGCTTAGCCAACTACTCAGCTTTTTCTTCATATTATTACTTCTTTTCTCCACCTTTTTTATCCTTTTCATTTTCAAACCTTCTTAGAAAACATCATGTTGAAACTGACAAGCTGATGAAAATGCATTAATATAGTAGTTAATAAAGAGAAGGCATCTATATGAAAACAATAAAAACAACATAGCAAATTTTTGTGTTCAGGTGATTGCAAAATCATTTTTGAACTTCATGGTGCCTGTGGTTGTCTCTCACCACTGGGAGGTAAATCTATATGGACTATCCTAGCAAAGTATTTCTACCAGCATTCAGCATATCCACATCAACAGCATGCAGCTTCAGAGGTCAAGATTAATTTGTAAAGAATCCCAGAATACACAACTATAAATGTAGCTTAAAAAAATGCCTAACATTTAGAACAGATTTCACATATCTATTTAGTATTACTACAAAACAGAAATGAAAACACAGAAAACGGGAATATTTTAAAGGTCATGTGAACTTCTGATTTGGTTAGTAACAAATGTCTTTTCTTTTTTTAATTAAAAACCTAACATATATTCAGCTTTGCAGGCTTGTAATACTGAGAAAACTCCACTATCTGGCACAGTGTTCGCTCCTTTATGTGCTCAAGGAGAAACAAATGTAAGCCCTTGCACATTTTTTCTTTCTATAATTTACAATATTCAAATCCAAGAACTGCTTCTGACTTTCACTGAATATAAGCAATCTCACACAGTTTTACTTAGTACCTAAACCTGGCCCATAAGTGTGATTTTCCTACTGACAATACACAAATCAAAAACATGAAGTCTGCTTTGCACATTCAAGCACTGGTTTTTGAGGACAAACAGAAAGCATTTTTAAACTTGTCAGTTAAGCAAGCTTGATACAGCGTTGGGAGGAAAGAAATCTGCAACAAGTTTACGATGTTCTTCACATTAAAACAACACTTAAAGCATAATGATGTCATCTTGGCTCCACCAAAGTCAGCAACAAAGCTGCCATCTACTACAGTGAAGCCAGAACTGCAATTTTATGCCTTCCTAAATACGCCAGATAAGTGAATGCCCGATCTTACAGTTTTGCTTTACCTGCAAAAATGCAAGTCTTCTCGCTCAGTCTTCAAAACATCTATTTGATGGGCTTGCACACAGAGGGCAAGCAGACTTTTGCAAAACAGAAACTATTGAAAGCTTCTGACCCAGCCCAAGGCATGAGCTCAGCCTTCCATTCACACTGGTTGCTTTAAAGTAATTTTGACTTGACGCTGTCAGGACTATAAACCTTAAGGGTTTATAGTCACACAGATGTTATACATAATGAGCAGCTTTTTTATTATTATTATATAAAAATAGTTTTTATATATGGCTAATGGAGAATGGAAGAGAAAGAAGCATCTGCACATATGCCTTTGTCATCTGTCTTTAAGTTAGTGAAGCCAGATCAACCTGTTAAGGTGTAAGATTAATTTAAAAGTCACTATATCAATCTGAATAAATTAAAACATTTTTTAAAAAGACTGAAAATAGTGTAGCCATGACTTTGATTTATCATAGCTTAAAGTCTGGTAAATGCCCCTCAAAACAGATTTAAGAGGCATGGCTCGTGTTCAGAAGAAGATACAGGTTAAACCATGGTATGACAAAAGCAGGTATATGAAGAACATATATGAAGAAAGCGGCTGCAAGTACATGGTGACACTTCTAATAAAGGCTGTTGACAAAGTAAAAGCAAGGTAAAATGAATACAATCAGGTAAACACTTAGTCTGATCAAATACGGCTCATCGTGAACACTAATCTGCTTTTGACAGTTGTCTGATGCTTCTGATTATATAAAAAAGATTTAAAAATTGTTAATGCTCCCATACTAGTGACTGAGTGTCCAATGGTCCACGACATGGCAGCTTTCGATATTCACAAATGATGTATTTCTATTTACATGTCCTCATGGAATTCTTTTTTTTTAAAATCCAGGTTTACTTTTATTTCACCCAGCATCTAACAGACACAAAAATAAGTTAGGCTGCATTTTGTCTGACTATATTAATAAAATGGGACAAACCGTGACTATTACTTTTGGACATAATAACAATCTTTAAAAAATAAACAAGTAATAATTTATTTTTTTTTTTATTAAGGCAAGTTTTGAAAGGACCTGGGAGGATGATAAAGAAAGCAAAGGTCCAGAGTGGAAAATTAGCCCAGAGTAGACCCTGACACATCTTCCAAAACCCAGCTTTAGCATACTAAACAGCTTCAACTCACTTATTTCCATGAGGGGAGGGAGAGAAAAGAAAGGTATGCAGAGATAGGGCTTGGCAGAGTCATAGTCAAATCCCTTAAACACAGGAACAGGGAAACAAAAAAGCAATATAAAACCAAACACAATCCTCCTTCCCCATGGCAACAAATAAACAAACAGACACCCTAATTCTAAAGATTAATATTGTAATCTAAAATAAATTTTATGTGTGGGGAAAATAAAATCACTGCACTGCACAGTCTACTAAAAATAAGAATCAAATGCAGTTCTGTATATACATACTTATAGACATATTTTTGGATTCCTGACTTGAAGTCTCCCTCCTAATTTTCCAAATCCTGCTGTTACTTATTGTGTGTAAAACTGTGGCACGTTGTGAAAAGCAGGGACCTTTCTGTATTGTATTGAAACATCAGCTGGATCACCCTTTTTTAACAAACACTCTCAAGCAAAAATACTAGCTTTACTTATTCCAAACAGAGGAACAAAAATACTGTTGGAGAGAGAGAATGTCAGCATAACAAGAAGATGAAATTTAACCTTTGAATATAACCTAATATTGCCACAAAGAAGGTGAAAACTATGGAAAGCTACGTATTTGCAATCCCACTGCCTGCAGTCAGTGACAGGAACTGGGCTCTGACATGGAAGGCAAATGAAGGAACAGAACTTGAGACAGTATTTTTCTTCTCCTAATTTGTTATAGAGTTGTCAAAACTGAATAGTCTGTGTTCAGAAATAACTCCACTGATAACTGTAACTCACAGAGGGGATAGTCTAGACTGCTGCAAATATTAAGGCATGCATGATATCATCTTTTTTTTCCCCTCCTCTGCCTTTTCAAGTTAACATTGTAGGAACCATGCTCAGAGGTGAATCCAAATTCTTCAGATCCATATATAATATATGTTTGGAGCTGTTCTTTTCTGGAGGTTGGGGATGGAGAGGAAGACGGTTGTGGAGGGACTTTGCAAAATTAGTATATTTAATCTGTGGTATTTCATATATCTAAATTAAGCTCAGAGAGAAAAAGTTGTGTTTTAAGTCTTAAAGAAAGAATCTGTTGAGACCATAATTAATTTTCTTACTTGACGATTTCTTGAAATATAGACTTAACAAATAAGATGTGGAGGAAACACGCCCCCTCCTTGGCCTGCGTACCTGTGTCACTTCCAGATCCAGTTGATAACGCTGGCATGATTTAGTCTGCAGAGTGTCACGCAGAAACCCCAAACCAGCACTGCAGCCAGAAGGCAGAAGTTTATTTCAGTTTAACTGCTTGCAGCCAAGTTGTCCACAAAGATTTATGTTATCTCCCAGCTTCTAGAAAGAATAGAAACAGAATTTTACAATTAAGAACATTGTTAAACTGTAAATTACTGCAGCTAACCAAATCCAATAATTATCACGAAATAAATTTTTATTAAAGATTCTCAAAACAAAGTCCTTTGCATATATTTATGACTGTTAAGAATGAGTTTTCCCCAGGTGAAACAAGTTTTGTTTTCTTCAGTCTATCCTATAATCCCATTCTGCACTGAGAACAGTTTAACACATTTCTCTTGTGTAAATTATACTCTAACTCCAGCATGTCAGGCATTTTGGAAATAAAGACTAGGGGTATTTTATTAAAACTGTGAATAATTGAGGTAATTCAAATTTTGCTACTATTTATCTCAGGAAAATAAATTTGCTTACTAGCACAGTAATTTATTCAGTGTTTCCATTTAACCTCCTTTCAACTGCTTTTGGGTAATTTAAGATTTTTATTTGTAATCTGGAAATATAATCTAAATTTTAACTGAAGCTGTAAAAAGTAGGACTGGAGCAAATACTTTACTAAGGTAAATAGCAGTTTGCTTTGTGGAGTTGATGGAGCCATTACCATGTAAGGAATTTTTATGTGATTCATTACTACAAAGTCAGTGTTTTTTTAATAATTGTACAGGTCTACTGATAGTAAATTTGGGGTCTTTCCTTTACCCACTTCTAGAGGAAAATTCAGAGCACATGTAACAACAGTTAAAACTAATTTCAAATATAAATGAACGTATTTGAATTCAAGTATGTTAAAATATGAAACTGGAATGCAAACATACGAAGAGAAATTCAGAGTTAAGACAGCAAATGTCTACTTAGAGCGATGCAGGGACTGATGTGTTTGCAGGGTGAAGGAAGGGAGAGGGGGAAGTAAAAGCTAGCAGAAAATAAGCGGTTTTTTCCAGATTTCAGTAAACAAAAAGGATCCTTGAAGAAAGAAAGCAGCATAGTTCTGCTTTAGCAAAGGAAAATAAACAGATAGAAGAGATTTTGCTGCTGCTATTGCTGGTTTGGTTTTTGTTGTTTTTTTTAAACACTTTCATATTAATCAGAATGACTTTTGAAGTCATCTTGGCTCTTAAAGTGCATATTTTGGACCCATTTTAACTTGGCAACAGTCTTGTGGAAGAGTGATATACAGGTGCTGTAAACAGTGTACGCTGTTCAAAATTTTGTTTTTCACAAAAAAACCCCCCCACATTGCTAAAAGTATTTCAACATACTAAGGGCCATCCACAAGATTTTGTTTATTAAGTTTTAAATCAATTATTAGACATAAGTTACCTGTTAAGCCTATAATTTAAATAGTCTGACAACTTTTTTTTTAAGTATGAGGGTTTTTTATGTCCCCTAAGCACTTACCCAGTGAATCTGGGTGTTTTGTTAAGAAAGCAAATTACAGCAGAAGTCACTTCCCTGGACAACTTCTGCTATGATGAAAAGAACCACATAAAAACTTAAAAGCCTATCTATTAAGATTGTTTAGGGGTTTAGGATCTTTTTAGTTATATAAGTTTATGAAGAAAAAATGTAAGTCTTCAGTAAAAAAAAAAATCAGCATTAAAAAAATATTTTGACATTCATCAAATCAGCACAAAAGTACATTACCTTAAAATTTAAAATACAGATAAGGAAATTAAGTATTCCACAGTGAAAGCTCATCTTATGTGACAAGAGCTGTAAAACATCTATATGCAAAGCTAGCCAGGGTACAGTTTAAAAAAGAAAAAAAAAAAGACATCGTAGCCAAGGACACGTTGTACCAATTAAGAAGGAACATATTCACTTTACATTAACTCTGCTTGTTTTCTGTTTAACACGTGAAGGAGGAGTCCTGTCCCAAACTCAGTGACAGTCCCCAGAGTGAGCACACCACGGAAACCATACAAAGGATGGAGGCATTTTTACTTTAACATGTGTAAGAAACTGGTAAACACAAAATTATTGATTATAAATGGAACATCTTTGATTCATATGCATCTTAAAGTACTTTCATCTATTAAAAAGAAGAAAAAAAAAACAGAAAAAACCCCAAACCAACCAAACAAGGCATTCTCATTATATTACTATTAATCAGAAATTCAGGTTCCTTAAAAAGAGTTCACTGCAAAATGCGGAAAATCTTGTTGATCTACGTACACGCGATATATTTCAGCTCCATCAGTTTCTTTATTTTTCTTTATTTCACAGTAAATCATTCAGTACAAAAAATATCAATCTCCTCATTATTTAAGAAACTTATATACAGCATAAAGTTATTCCTCCCAGATCCTAAATATATATTAATGAAAAATAAATGACCTGATGAAATCCTTACCAGTAAAATGCTTAATATTTTGCTGGAATGGGATGGGGATTTTTTTTTTCCTAACGTGCAAATTAAGCTACATTTTTGCAGTGATGATGCTATTTTCTTTGGCTCACTTTGTTTAAAATGCTTTGGAAGTTTTTGCCGGAGCCCAGCCATAGGCATTGCTGACTGCTGTATGGAATCCATTTGCTGCAACACAGAAATACCAGCTGTTACAGTATGTCCTGAGAGGGATTACCGAATATTCCTAAATTGAAGTTCAATCCATCTTTCCATAAAAATTAGGAGCCAGGGCCAGGAACGTAACAGCAGTATCAAGTGCACCTGAGGCATTTACAACACCCAGCAGGACTGTTACAACCAGCCTTTAAAAAGGGCTTATTTTTGAAATTTCATTATTCCAGTTGTACCTTGCTTCTATAGATCGCACCGTATCGGGTTCTGCTGGCTCCCGCCGCGTGGAAACACCGACGCCCGCCCGGCCCCTCACGGCCCCTCACGGCTCCCGCCTGCCCCCTGGCGGCCGCGGGGGCGCCGCGCCGGCCCTCGCTCCCCACACGCTGCGGCGGGAGCTCCTCGCGAGGCGCCTTTCTCGCCTCTGCTTTCAATTATTTAAATGAACACATAAATAATGGATTAAAATTAAATAATAAAATGTGTCATTTTAATTATTTCTGCCCGTGTTTACTTGAGTAATGAAAGGCATCTCTAGTTTAGGGCGTTCTGGTTGAACGGCAGGTATTAAGGAAAAAATAAGCCTCTATGCCTGTAAAAAGCACAGAAATGCTCCCCTGTCTTCCGAGAGCTCCCGCACTCTGCATGGTCACCAGGCCAGACACAGTTCTAGTCACCTTCACGGTCAAGGTTGTTACAGTGACATAACTTACCAGGGTGACACACACCCCAGTTACCCAAAGCCAGGAGCAGGGCAGAAACCTCCCAGAAGCACCTTCCAAAACTGCAGAATTCTAGAATTACAGCTCTCAGAGGGAGCCATTTTTCTACATATCCCACACATAAGAGAGGCCCCTTACCAAAGATGAGGGGATAGATCTTGTTCCCGATCACCCACGTTGTCAATACAGCACTGGTAAGAAAGGGCAGAGGCCGGCAGATAAAGCAAGCAGGTGGGAGGCAGTTGGAGAGCGCCAGGATGAATGGCCTGCCCATGCCATTTCAGCTTTAGCAGCTTCTTTCTAGCATCCTCTATTGCTTTTGAATTGAAGTGACTCTGTTAGTCATGCATACACTTTATTTCAGTCAAGTTGATTTCTTTTTACAAAAGATGAGGTAGGAAAGCTGATTCAAATTTGTATTTATGGCAAGCACCATGTGTTTGGAGACAGAACACATGAAGTCTTGTTTCTGCCTCAGACTCCCCACACAAACCTCAATAAACTCCATAATATTTATTTCTGAAAGGGTATTTTACAAGTTACTCAATATTTTGGCACTTTAATGAATATAAATTTATTTTCTTCACATTTGAAAAGCAGACTGAAGAATTTTGATTAATTTAAGACAGATAAAAACATTAAAAGTATGAACAATACTACAAATCAGGAGGTGGGCAGGGTGGGGATGAGATATATAAACCCATTGTTTGATACAAGAAACATTCAACCTATTTTTCTAAAGGATGCTACAATCAAGATTACTGTAACCTTGATTTCTAGGACTAAACCAGAATGCCTGCAAATGGTATTTGAACTACCAGATAGAGATTTCATGTAGAGACAGGAAATTTGACAGCCAGTCAGTCTTGTATTCATTATGGGGCCTCAAGTAATTGAGTGACTACAGACATGTATACAAGTCTCCAAAACCTAGTGAGCACAGGAAATTGCCAAGGGAGGTTTTCTAGTCTGGGAGAAGCAAATCTGTTTTGGTAGACGAAATCTGAATTGAAAATGGTGGTCTATTCTTTTGGAAGTTGTAATGTAATGGGATCTAGCGAATTCTTAAACTCTTCTGAAGAAGGTTTCACCTCCTCAATCACACAGTCTCCGACAGGCTACTGGAACTTGCTTGTGGCTCCTGATGGGCTTCCAAAGCCACTCAAACGCCCCTACAGGCAGTACATACTTGCTGGCAACAGGAACCTTCAAAAAACCTTCGACTTGAATTACTGCATAGAGGACACAGTGCACAGACGTGATGGGACTTCAAAGATGCTCCAGAAGCAAGAAGCTACCTCTGACTCACTCAGCTGGGTGTGTAATGAAGATTTTAAAAATGGCAAAAATCTCTCTGTATGAAGTCCACTTAAAAACCCCAGGAATATCTATGGAAACTACCAAACATTATTAACTAATACACTAACACAAAAAACATGGACTGTCCCAAATTGAAAAGGCCAGCCTTCACGAACTTTCTCATGGTCTTGCCATCATATCAATCTTCAGCCATAAGAAGATTTAAAGGTTTCTGCATATTTTTCTGTACAATGTTCTATCAGAGTTTTCCATTTTGTTTAGGTTACACCACAGGGATGTTAGAGAAAACCTCACTTTGTTAAAAGGCTTTAAGAACAGTAGATGATAATTCAGACACTCTTAAGAATCCACTGAAAACGTGTAACTGCTTGCCATTTAATTTGTACATTTGTGGTTACATCTTTAACAAACAACAGTCTGGGAAAAAAAATACTTCTGAAATAATTTTGTTTTGTAGTGTGCCTTGTACTTCCACGGCTCAAATTTGACTGCGAAGCCCCAGTACATCGGAAAAGAGATCTCTCTGGTTTCTACTTACCAGAAAATTTTTACAAGTGGAAAGAAAAAAAGATTATCTAAATTATAAAATCCTTGACTACAAGGACTAAAAAGAGAGAGTATTGAAGAAGTCATGTGCTGAAAAACATTAAGACAGTAGAAATGAATACCCCATTAGTCTCTGGTGGTTATTTCCAGCAGTTTGATCAACACCAGAACAAAGAAAGGCTCCAGTGAGTAGCCATCCTGATCGATGTCTAGGCTACATGTTTGGACCTTTATCATTTATTCTCTTCTTCTTCAAGGATGAGCGCCCACTAGACACTCCCCTCACTGGATCATTAACAGAAAACACACAACTTGAATCACTACCTGCCCACACATTTCCAAAATCATGCCAGAAGCTCATATACGGAGGAGATCCTCTCATGTTTGTCTGAGTTTGTTCAAAGGGCTCAGAAGACAGGCAGGAGAAGGAAAAGAGCACAGCATACAATTTTCTTCCTTCACCGCTCCAGCTTTTCCTCCTTAAGAGAGTAATCCTGTGCCAATGGAAAAATCTTACTTACCTAAACAACTCCAATAGCAACACTGAAATTGGTATCACAATTTTCCTTTTCCAGACTGTTTTCCCCCATATTTCTTCACCCAGAGAGGGACCATTAATCTAGATACCACTGTTACCTAAATCCTCTTTAAATGTAATTGTGAAGTACATTCTTTCAATGAGGTAATATAGAATAGAAAAAATAGAAATAAAATATACAATATATTAAGATATTAAAAAGTTGGTAATATCATTAATTTATATATTATTATGTATTGCAATTTAAGTTTTAGACAGTTCCTTGCAGCCTGAAAACACTGCCATGCTACGTGTGAAATATGTGCAATAAGTAGCAATATTACAACAGAGGCAAGTCTTTTTGCAACCTGCACCTTCCCTGTCTCTAACACAAAAACTCCTACATGAGCTCTGTCCAGACTTAGACTTTTAACGTCAGTGTTTGAATTGAGCACACTCCTTTAAATGCATAAAAACATTCCTTTAAATAAACACACTTGAGGCTACCAGTTTAATTTTAAACAGCATCACTGTTGTAGATGTCTGATATCCTTAGACAGATCCAATTTTCTGCAAATAAAATGTACCAACTGACAGAATAATATTAGTTTAATATACTAGTTTAATAAAGCTATTCATTAAAATGTGACCTAAACTATGTCTCAGATCAAAGGTTGCTCTTTCAGTTTGAGTTACTGGTTTGGGCACACTTTTAACACTTTTCCCCTAGCTGCAAACCATTCCTTTCCTTGGAAAATAGCTGTCAGCAGGTACCACAGCCTCTCCATTAATTACCCACACAAACAGTTTTGTTCTGGCATGGTTTCCTGACAGTCTGTTTGAAAAATGTAAGTAACTACAGTAAATTATAAACCTTACTGACCCCCAAAATACAGAAAAAATTGGTGATTTTTCTATAAATGAGAGTTCAGCAAAACCTGCTGCAATGAGTCATCCAATAACCTCAACACTCCCTAACAAAAAATTTTAAATGTTTTGTACCGAGGAGCTCTGCAACCCCAATTTTAGAAAGACACTTCATATTTTAATATTGTTATAATACAGTTTGGTCCCACATTTACAAAAGTGGATGGAAAAATCTGTGACAGAAATAAAACCAGGATTAAGGAGATCCTAAATAAACTAGTCAATATCTAATTGATTTAAATAGTTTAGCCATGTATTAGCATCACTAGCATTATTTACTTCATAGTCCAACAAAACATGTATGTACTAACTCTCAGGTCTGTTAAACACTCATATTCAAAAATCATCCTCACAATTATGTACATATTCAAATTATTATTTCAAACTCAGAAATATCCCCTCCAATGTCAGAATGTTGTTTTTCAAACTCAATGTTTTGAACACCCCTAGAGCCAAATAAGGCATGGATATTTTACAATGCTTCCATGTGTAATTGCAGAACTTTTTAACTAACATTCTGAACACTTCTTTGTTCAGCATAATTTTCCATAATCCTCTTCTGTCAAAATATGATGACTTATTTTTTTGATAGAGGAGAGGATGAACAAAGAGAAGAGATGAATAAATAATTAGGTATGGAGTTTTTTTTTCTGAAAGCAAAATCAGAATAAACCCCACTTTCTTAACATATGTTTTTATTTTTAAAAAACCCACAACAATACTTTTCATTTTAATCAGTTTCACATTGCTTTCTTCAATGTGAAGTTTTAAAATGCAGTGAGCAATCTGGAAAGTACGTCTTCAGCTCAATTTTAAAAACCATTTTGATTTATTAAGTGGTAATTTATTTGTTGCATCTTGAGCATAAGTAACAAAAAATATTCCTCATGTGTACATGTGCATAGTAGAAACAGAGTACTGCACATGGACAGAGAGCTAATCAGAGGAAGTCTCTGTTTGGCTTTTGCCAGTTTACAAGCTTTGAAAGCCAAACTTCTCTGTGATTTAAGTTTGTAGAAGAAAAGAAAGGTGAATAGCCAAGCAGTGACAGAGTCCAGTGCCTCTGCTTTGCTGGTACACCAGACACTTCGTGCAGTCTTCTGTCTGCTTTGAAAGCTCCCTGTGACCATCCTTCATTCCTGAACTCTCCAATTCCATCTAACTCCCAAATGCCACTGAACAGCTCTCTTCTTGCTGCATACCCTTCCCTCTTCCTTCCTGGCAAACTCTGGCAGCAGCATTGCATCAAAGCCACTGTAAACTTGTCACCCAGCACATACTTCTTCCATTTTTATTTTCATTATCTTAATTTTCTCCATTTCCCTCTTTCCAGGAGTGAAATATCCCCCTGTCGGGGGGGGGGCTGCTGTCCAAATTCCACGTTGCAGTTTCTTGCTTCACATTTATATCATCTTACCTTTTCCCTGTATGACACTGCTATGTACCCACTATTCTTGCAATGAATCCAGGAACCTGCAGTAATCAACTTGGCTTTTATATCCCCTCTCCTTATAAATATTCCCATCTCCTGACACTTCACTTTTACTTCCCTTACAGTTTTCACTTTCTCCTGTCTCCATTTCCACTCCCACCCCACCACTGCCACAGCCCTAATGACCTTCTACACCATTTTTCACATGTGAAAATGTGAATGACTTTCACACCACCGCCTTCCAAACCTAGAGTCAGTTTCCAAATCTATTTTTAACCAGCTAATCCTACTCCCCAAATATCTCCTTTAAGGCTCTTCCCTTTTCTCTAGAACATGGATTAGCCGAGTTCACACAGACAAGAGGCCTAAAGGCACATGTAAGCAGTCACAGACAGGAACATTCAGACAGGAAGATTTGTCTGCCTGCACCTCTGTACCATCTCCAGGATGGAACCACCCTCAGAGCAGGACTTTCAAGTGTCCTGAGTTTAGTCAACTGCAATTCTCTAAAAATTTTGGAACCAATAGTATATATAGTTTCCAAAATTATACATTAGAAGTCAAAGGAGATACAGTTAGAGTACATCTTTAAGTTTGATTTTCTCTATGAGTCGAGTCACTCTGCACACTTTTAATTATGTGCAAATTTAATTAGCAAAAAATATATCACCTGGAATTAATTCTAAGTTCTGTCTTGCCAACCTATATAGCCTAAGTTATATTCCCACAGTAATCAGAGTGCCTCTGGGGTTCTAGTAATATATTCAAGATTAAAAGCCAGTTAATTCAAATCTGCGATACTGCTGGATGAAGAAGAGTCAATTTTAAGGCAAGGAGTAAACTGTATGTCAAGTTCACACTGCAGTGAAGACAAGCTCTCAGATTTCACTAGATTTGGCAAAAAAAATCATATTCAATCTTTATGAAGAAAATAATTTAAAATTATAAAAGGTCAATAAACACAAATGCTAACAGAACTAAACTTGGCAGTGCTACCTACATGAAGAATTTTTTCTGTTTTTCTTGTTTAACTCACAGCTTAATACATTGCTTTAAGTCTTAATGTATACCAGGAAAACACAGAATATGCAAAGAGTCCAAGTTAATGTTGCTGTTGGAAACTTAATGTTTGCATTTCCTGGATTTTGGAATTTTAACTAGGTGAACAATACTGCATTGATTCTATTTTGGCATTTGCTAGAAATACCAAAGCACTTTTTCTTTTTTTTTCTTGCTTGAAACTAGCAGAGCTAAGCAATTTGATAGGGAACTTCTGACATTTTTTGTTATTCATTGGTCCTCTTCAGATTACATATATTGAAGTTTCCTGGGAAATGACATAGGTGCTATACGAAGCAGTAAGCCTACCTGTGCCAGCAAGCGTAGCTAAATTAAAGTGCGTAAACACCTTAAAAAAAACTAAGGCTTTGCAAAATAAAATATTGTGAATACAGAAGTTTTGATGATGCAATGCAAAACTATTCAACAGTAAAATGTTTCTTCGAGATGCTGTCATTGCAAATTCCCTAACAGCACCGAAGAAGCTAATACAGGAACGTGCACCGTTCCCACACATGTCATATACTCCCTGATGCTCCTGTAACATGGCGTAACCAAAGGTCAACTTTTCCCCGGAATTGAAAACCTAAAAACACCTAGGAAATAAAAAAAAAAAAAACCAGAGAAATGGCAAGTAACTGAGTTCAGCTAAGTGAAGCTACTTCAGTTAACACATGTATTGTACAAAAATTGTAGTCAGTTCACAGTAACTGGTCTCTTTGAGTATGTATTGATGTGTGCTCCTTGAATGAGCATCCTTGATGTGGTAAGATGGAACGGAACAGCGGCCAGGGCTCATCTGGCACTCTTGGCTTTTATTTTGATAGATGATTTAAGGGTACAACACTGATAGAGATGAATTAAATACTTAATTTTTAATCATCCTGCACTCTCAGAATTTAGAAATTAATTGGGTTTTTTGGTTGGTTTAGATTTCTTTTTAATAGCTAAGGTAAGAGATGTGTCTCCAGTGCTACCCTTTCCAGTCAGGTTCCTACCCTTGAAAATGATGTTACATAAACGATCCTACCAAATTTAAATATCTACAGAACCATCTGATTTCTCTGAGGATTTGCAACATTGAAGAGGCTATGAAATGAGAATGACTGAACAAACAACCAGCGAGGAAGCCTCCTCTCTTCTACTGCTTCCTAGATGGATGGGAGGGGAGGGAAGGAAAGGAATCACAATATATACATCAACTGTAAAGCTTTTTTAAACTTTTTAAAACTTCTCCTTTCTAAACATACGATGATTTATAGGGCTTTGTACAGAGTGACCATCAAGGACTCACATAACTCTTAACAGCTGTGAAAAGCACAGGTGGGGCTTAACGAAGGGACCATACTGGATTTGTAACTTAAGAGTACATTAAGTGTCGCTGTCGTGACCATTCCAGCATTATCACACCGACAAGAGAGGACATCTGCTGCCTATGGGGGTACAGAGCCAGGTGGCAGAAACACAGATACTGCACTGGGACCACAATCCAAATGGGCAGCAAAACCAAATTTTAGCATGACTTCCAAGATGCTAAAAAAACATCTCTGCAGGTAAATATTCAAAATAAGGGTTTTTTTAAAATGTGATTAATTGAAAATGTTCCCAGAAACTTGCAACTTATATTGCTCTAAGCCAGGAGAGGGAGCTCCTGCACTTTTCAAATAAGTCAACATGGATTTCAACTTGTCTTCGGAAATAACACAGCAGTTCTCAACTCATGCCACACACAGGTCAGCATTTGATTGCTCAAGAAGAATCATCTAACACAAAACTTTAGGATATATAATGCTTTAACTACATGTGACTGATATTATTTAAAAAAATGTTAAAATTAGTTTTATTTACCTTCCTTAAAAAAGTGATCATTTTCACATTACATAAACAATATTACTGAAATAACTATCTCCAAACTGTTTAAGAAGTGAAATTACATGATATATAAACAAAAACACAATGGGTATGAAAACCCACTGAATTTCCTAATGACAAAAGGGTGTTCTTCCTATTTCTAAACTGAATAAGCCAGAATTACAAGAAATGAGGGACTGTATTTTGATAATTTTAAGGAAGTTAGGAAACTGTAGAAATGCCAAGTAGACCAAATATTTGCAATTTATTACTGCAGGATGTTGCCACAGTTACATTTTGTCAATCCATCTTTTTATGAAGGTCATGGTTTTTAAAACGTTTCAATCCAGAATAGCTATTAATAAAGTGCTTATTTTTCTCCTTTTATCCTGACCAGGATAAAAGAAAAATATGTCCCAGATTTTGTGGTCTGTTTCCCTACTATAAAGGCAGTATCTACTCAAAATAAGAGCAGATCACAAAAAAGTCAGAGGGGACAAAACAAAAGTTTTCACAGTTGGCTCCATCAGAACACATTCATTATCCCAGATTCATCACTGTGATACCAGTTACATTTTCTAGGTTCAGGAAAAATCCATGGAATGAAATTGATTACATATTTAAAAGATATCACTATGGCAAATTTCTAAATCACTTCTCTTCAAACTACACATACATAGAGAAATGCCTGGTTTACAACTGAACTAACACACCTTAATCCTGGAGAAAACTTGTTTCTCGTTCAGTTAAAATGTCCAGGACTGAGCCAGCCCTTATTGTTATTGCTAAGTCTTGTAAAAAATGACCAAGACATTTGTACTCATTGAAAGAAGTCAATCTGTGTAAACTTCTCACTAGAAAGCACATGCTAGTTTGAAGAGGAAAAATGTCAAACATGCTAGACACAATTTGGTGTATATAGGAAAGCACATATTTCCCTCTTCCAATGGTTTGAGTTCCACGTAAGCACTTGTTTCCCAATTCACATCCCTCTCTTTTATTTTGATCAAAATTCTCAGCCTTCCAGGTTCCCTGACCAGTGCTTTGAGATATATCAACTTTGAAATACGGTTTCATTTTCCATACGGTAAAAGTGACAACATTCTGTGTTTCTTTTCAAAGGAAACAAAGCAAATTTCTTCCGCTCCTTACTGATGACTGTATTAGCATTTCCCAAACAGCTCTCAGCTTAATCAGAAATATAAAACCTAGAATCATCATATTCCAGCAACCAATTAGCCATCTGGTCTATGTAACTTCTAATTTGACAACTGTAAGATTCTTGAACTAATGCTCTGTGCTTGAAAACAGAATTCATTTACAGCAGAATCTGCTCATCAATGACAAAATCAGTCTAATGGCAGTAGTCTCTTACAAAATCTGGAAATTTGGTCTCATGATAGAGAAAAGTGATGCTAAAAATTTTCCCTTTCCATCTTCTATGACCTTCAACTAGGGTGGTGAAGGAGGAGAGGAAGAAAAGTCATAAAGATCAAAAGAAGGGCAAAAGCAGCAGTAATAATTGCTGCCAAATTCCACATCACTGTCAGCTCTTACAGTATAGCAATATAATTATGTAGTATAAATTTCATGCAGTTTCATAACTACTCTTCTCTCACTCATCAGTAGGCTTCAGATTTGTGGAAAATATTAGAGTATAACTCTATTTTTCATGGTATGTTATTTGCCAAAGTATCACTGTCACAGCTCATTTCAGGTATGGCAGCATGATTAAAGAATACTAAGGGGGCTTTGACATGTAACTTAATTTTCACAAATACTGTAATTGTTACTTATAACATTATAAACTAGCTTAAACAAACATTAGGACCTGGAAGTTAATTCCCTAGAAATTACTAAGTGGATACCAGAAGATATTTCATCGTTATGTAGCCCACCAGTTTGAAACAAAACAAAATACCACCTTTCAACTGAAAGGAATATAGCCAGCAACAGCCACAGGGAGTGGCAAGGAAATGGAACTACAGAAGCACATAAGCTCTCTGGAAGAACTTTTCAGTGTGGTCTAAATTCTTGAATCCAACAGCCCAAGAAACAACTGAACACAGAGAACAACACACATCCAGCCATCTTTATTGTTAGGCAAATGGACCAGAACTTTTGAGATTCAAATTAATTTTTCAAAAGGAAATTTGTCCTCATTTAAATGTCAAGCATACATTAATGAAAAAAATAAGTATTTTCTTTGAAATAATTCTGTTCTAAATATGTTGTTACTCGAGACATTCTTGAAGCCCAAGTTGTGCTTCTCCAAGGGCAGCTCCTCTGGTCACCAAAGTTTCTTCTACAATTCTTGTCTCTGCCTGGCCCCTACCCGGCTAAGAAAGTAAGCTGGCAGAGAGAAGAAAGAAAACTCTTTTCACACTGTTGTCTGGTGTGAAAACAAGTAGAAATAAGAGACTCGTAACTTCACAGCCTGTAGATACAAATGCAACTTACTAAATAACTTTCTTTCTTAAGTACCAGATCACACTGTTTCAAGCAAAGTGTACACAGAAACAAACATTAATGATAATAACCAAATTAAAACAAACAAACAACCCCCACCCCAAGGGTTAATCACACAAAATATACAAGTAAGTACATGTAAATAATTAAATAGAGCATTTTTGAAGATCAGCAGATCAGATTGTCCTTCTGTGATGAATATGTATCTTACACATTGTCATAAAATAAGATGAACTAGAATTGCTAATCTTCCTCCCCTTCTGGCCACTCACAAAACCCCTTCAGGCCCTCACGAACTACAAACTTACTGAAAAAATCATCAGAACTAGAACATCTAGTTTAGAAAACAATGCCAAAATCACAGCATTGGTAGCTGATTTTTAAAAAATCTCTTTTGTACTGCTATACTTGCGTAATATAGAATAACCACATTGGGCATGCCCAGCCTCTAAACTCCCCACAATCACAGGCAACAGGAACAAAAGGGTTTGCAGAATACCTGCCTCACTGAACACCCTGTGCTAACATAATTTTTAATACGAAAGGCATCAGATCTACAGCATGTCAAAGATCAGTTACTAATAATGTCACAGGAGCTTGTGAAATAGTTATCGATGTGCAAATGCGCAAGTACTTGAAAAATAAATTACTACTGCATGAAGGGGAACTTAAAAAAAATGGGAGAGGGAAGTGCCTATAAAATAACAAAGCCTCTAGCTGTAGATTTAACTCTCAATAAAATAATAAAATACTCCAACTAGGCACTCAGTAAGTTCTTCTTAACCATGAAAACCACAAAAACATGCTTTTCTACACTGGATACAGTGTACATGTACATGCTTTTCTACACTGGATACAGATGCAGACAGGTTGAGTTTGAACTAGCCACCCTAGCCACCACCCTCCTTCCTCCCTTTTCTTTTTGGCACCTAAGGCGTTTAACAACCCACCAGCATCAGCTGGTCAGCTTGATTCCTGAAGCCAGATGCCAGTAGTGACCAACTCAACCACCACCTCTTGTAGCTGACACAGCAGGAAGCAGCCACCCTGCTACACATAACAGGCTCAGCAGGACTGTCTGCGATGAACAGTTACTTATGTTTCACTCTTCTTATCTTTCAAACCCAAATAAACCCACCCTTGCATGTGGGTTTAAGGCAATCTGTAAAATAGTCTTTAAGTGTGCAAAGGGGGAGGAGAAGGGTATGAGGCTAATGAGGAAAAAAATTGTCCTGGCACTCACTGAGAGCTAAAAGAATCCCTGAAAACAAGATGCAAGCAAGTATGACTAAAGAATTTGCTATCAGGTTGACTTCCAAACCTTGCTGAAGACACTTGCAATATCTAATCTCACCATAAAAGCTAGCTTGGAAGTGCAAGGTGGCTCCTCCTATAAAAATCTAGCAAGTATACCTTGAAACAATCTATATTCTGTGTTAGCATTGAGCTATCTTGCATCTAAATCCATATTTTACAGTCGCAATTAATCATTCTGTTTTCACACTGCCCAAAATATGACCCATCTCACTCACTCCATGGACAATCCATGCTCACTGCATATTCAATTTGTCTTTACTGTCTTACGTATTGGCCTTATTTGCTGCAAACTATCCAAGTGCAGCTCTGAAGACAGATGACCTTTTGCTTCTTCTGCATTTCCAAACCACTTGCTCAATATACCAAAAGACAGTGAAACATTAGAAGTTAATTCTCACTTCAAAAAAATCTAAAGATAAGTGCATTTCAAAAAGACACCTGTTATTTTAAGTACCTAATCATGGCCCAAATTGACAAACAATAAGAACCTTTAAATACGTTCATACAATATAATTTCAAAGTCTAACAACAGAATAAATTGAAATAGGTTCCAATGGACAGAGTTTTCTGAAGTACTACCTTGGACAATATCACATCCCTTTTACATATGCGGAGAATATTTCCTTGATTTCAAATTAATCAACTAGTTCAATTCAATAACTAGGCTAAAATCCAAGTGACGGAGTAGAACATCAACACAGGAATGGTTGTTTTCACTTTCCTCTACACAAATGAAAAAGTAAGCACAATAGGAAGATCTGCTTGTTCTACTTTCTTAAAAGATGGCAAATTTAATGCATTCCTTTAAATTATCCTGGAGGTTAGTATTTGCTTCTTTTCATTAAACTATATGCGTATTTACTAGTAAGTGTTATCACAGGAATGCATATCTGAATTTTAATAGAAATATAAAGTTATTGATTATTTTCTTTATTCTTTTAATTCAACAATGACTTCTCATGCACTTCCACTGAAAGTAAGAGCAAAAAATATTATTGTATTAAAAAAAGAAGTTTCCTTTTGTTCCTACCAGTGAAAGTAAAAAAATAAGGAAATTCCTGTTAAGCTATCCAACTGCTTATATAAAAATATATGGAAATACATGGTATAGTTCTGTGAGAAAAAAAGTGGCATTAACTAAAAGGAATTAATGTCTTAAGAAAAAGTCAAGATATTTCAGGGCAAGTAAGAATCTAAAAATTTATTTTCAAGTAAATACTAACAAATTGTTATAAAATCTAGTTACTACAAAATTTGTTTCACATAAGTTTTCTGTACTACTCTGTATTTACAATTTTCATACATTTCCAAAATATTCATGCAAGAGAGCATCACTGTACTTAATCACCAAGTTCAAAGGGAAGGCACAGATGGGTTTAGGTCAGGAGCACCGATTAATCTGTACTGCCCTTTTTGAGATGATCTACCAGTTAAGGGCACTTTAATGAACTCTTACATGTGCAAACCACAGTTATGATTAACATAAGCCTCTGTGGAACACAGAGGATATTTGGAAGCCAGGTTCCAAGGACTCACACTGGAAACTCAAACTCAAGTAGATCCATTTAGCATCATCTCTTGAAAAATTTTAATTACCTAGAAACACTAATTAAAATGTGATTAAGCTCATTAGAACACCCCAGCTGCAGACGCAGAAGCACGATGCAGTTCTCCATTCCAGTTTCCGATGCCTTAACAATTGCCAACCATCCCTTTCCTGACACCTTTTGCTACACCTGTAACAACGTGGCCTTACTATAGTCTTAAAACTTTGACAGTAACTGAGATTGAGACATCTATTCAAAGAGCATGTTGTGTCATGTGGGAGCATCAAAACATTTATACAAAATGAAGTCAATTAAGCCGTAAATGCAAATCTCAGAACTGCTCCATTTTAGAGCACCTGACAACTGTTCTAGTGATATTCTTTCAAATTTGGTTGTGAAGAAACGGCTTCCTGCAGTGTTAATACAAAATCCACATACATTATCATGGCAAGTGATCAACACCTCCATGGCTCATGAGCTGAACAAACTGGGGCTTTCCGAAATCCTGCACAACTCCTTGTGGCCAGTGCTCAGTAACCTGCAGCACACATTTACCACCACGAGCAGAAACAGCAGAAGGGCACTACACTTGGACTCTGCAAAAACCAGCACTACCAGCCCCACTACATATCCTTAAAGGCCTTCCCAGCAGAAAGATTTCTGACAGGCCATGGAGGCAAAACCAGCTCAGCAGAATATGTGAAACATAGCATAATCTGAAACACAAAAAGACAAAATTTCCCTGGCCCACTCCTAAACAGTACACAGATATTCCAAAACTTTAGTATAAGTTTCTCACTCTCCACAGCCCTCCTTGTACTAGAAAGGCAAATCTTCTCAAACTAAAGGAGAAAATGCAAATTTTTTCCTGAATTTCCAGGAGCGAAGACACAAATCAACCTAACACCAGAGGGAGAGGGAGATCTATATCAAAGTTTCTTTAGGCACAATAAACTGCTGCCTTATTTGTTCTCCCCACTCTCAAGAAACCACACCTTCTTTAAAATACCAGCTCAGAAAAAACTAGTCACGGACAATCAGCAGAAAGAACGTCACATGTAAAGTCATGAAAGGACTGAAAAAAACCAAGGTGAAACTTGCTCTTATTAATCTGCAGGAGGTGGTGGGAGGCTGCCAAGTTAGTTAATCCAAATACACAAACAAGTTAATGATGACCTGAGGGAGCAACACTGGATTGAAAGAAACACCCTGCAGGAAAACACTAGGAAACTGTGCTATTATTTCAAAAGCTGCTTAATTCACCAGATGAAACCATGTAACAAACAGAGACATGGAGGCTCCCCGGGCAATCCTATTGCAGTCCCCATTCCCATCACAGGATGGGAAATTGCAACTGAAACTTCAAAGAAGTAAAACTAAGAAGTCCCCTGGTTAAAGTGCTTTTGAAATACCCTCCCATGCACCTTCTAGGGATCCAAATGTCTTACTGTGTTCATCAAGCTCACATGATCCAAACAACAAATACTTTATTTTTTAAATTATCAGAGTGTAATACAGAAAAAAAAATCATGCCCTATTCTGAGTTTCCATTCAAGCTACAGTTTCCACATTTTAATGTTACCAACAGCAGAAGCTTGAATTCTGTAAAATGAAGGAAATATACTTGTTCACACCTGGTTTCAAAGATACATATGAAAGTATTTTGTTTTCCAGTCAATGGCTGACGTTAAGTTAAAAAAAATTTGTCAGCCTCTCTGAGAAAAGTGAAATCATCCACTTTTTAAAAGTGTGGGAGAAATAAACTGTGGGAGAAATAAAAGGCATCACTTCTAGTTTCACAAGTAGACAGATCAGTTTACATCCTAAAGACGGGATCAGACTGCTTATGTAAATGTGGGACAGAAATGTCTACAAATCTACTGACAAACAATTCCTAAAATAATTGTATCATGTTCCTGTTTAAAATAATCCTAGATAACATTTTCTCTGTTTTAAATAATTCTCTAAAAAATCACAAAACCACAACAAATATCTTGCCACTTTGCCCCCCCCCGAAAATTATAACACTTCCCAGCTATCAGAAATACCTGGTATGAACAGAATTACTGCGTGTCTTTTGCTCCTACATTCAACTACATTCATATGTTTCATATGTTCCACTGCATTTTTATTTCATTTTGAAGATGCAGCAGAATGAAAACAGAACTGATGGTTGTTTTATTATGAATCAAATGTCTCTCCACTAAGGCCACAACCCTTCTGCAGAATCAGGAAGTTCAGAATTCAGCTGCAATAAGAGATTCCTACATTGCAGTGAGGGCAGGCTCTCAAAAAGAACAATTAGATTTTTCTGTCAACACAATGTTTATATTGCAGGACAATCTCAAGTACACTCAAAAACAAATAAACATTTTACATGCTGAACCATCACCCTTATAAAATAGATACAAACATTAATTATTGAAAAGAAGTCTCCCTTTTTCCTTCTCACTGCTATGCCAGGCATTAAAATACTCCTTTGCTCACTTTAATACATAGGCATATTCCAGTATTTTGGGGGCTATAACTTTGCTTGGTACACCTTAGAAGCAGCTGAACCAATCTTCTGTATTTCATGTAATTTAGGTAATGATATAACAAACTTTGCTTTAGCAGTTGATAGAAGAACCACAAGATGCTCTGCTGAGAGCCTAAAAAGGTACACCTCGCCCAATGATCCCACCAGACTTCTCCACACTTTCTAAATTTGTTTTAAGTAAGTTTTATTTGGTTGTGCGGAGAGACTCAGCTGTCATTCAGGTCATGTTCATTTGTCACGAATCAGTGGTATAATTGGCCTGTAGGAATGAAAATTTCTTAAAACAATACTTAAAATATTATTTTAGTGAGTGTAAGACACCCACACGGTCTGTTTAGGCACTCATTAGCCACCATCAAGTCTGAACCACAGCTGATAAAACAACAATTACTGGTCTTTCCTGGTAATTACCTGTCCTGATTCCCATCACTGGGTGTGTACAGAAGAAAGGCAGAGCAAAACCCTGACACCCTCCTGCATGCTCAACAGCTGTCTTTTCAGTTCTACCAGGACAAATTGGAACCCAGAGATAACAGATTTTTCCACTCCATTCCACGTGGAAATGCTTGATCTCAATTGTTCTTAGACCACTTTGAAGTGATACTTTATGGAGAAGGAAGTTCAGAAAAGTAAAACACCTGGGAAAGTAACTGACTTCTATTTTAGTATAAAATTATCAGTACCGAGCACTTATTTTCAGTCACTCAAGTTTCTACTAATCCAGAATATATCTGCAATCACTGCCACCACTACTCTGTCTGTTTTGCTGCTTTTCGATCCACTTATGAATAATGTGCACACAGACAGAAAGTCAGCTTTGCGTCCTCAGTGTGAAAGTAAGTCATTGATAATCTAAAATCGTCTGGTGACCCAAGTGCACCAATTCACATTCCCCCACTGCTGGCAAAGGTATGGCACCACCTTCCTGCTCTTCAGCCAACTTCAAAGAGCAGATAAAACCAGTAACTAAGGAAACACCCCAAACCATTCAATACTTAGCCACAGTGACAGTCCAGGAAGTACAGAATCCTATCTTCAGGAGAGCCAGCTCACAGTATCTACTATACACTGAATTTTTACACAAGTAAAAATTATTTCCTCCCCCACCAACCAGGAGCACAGCATCCACCTGCATCAGACTCACTCTGGACTACCACCACTAACACTGACAGATTTGTAAAGCTCCTTGTTGAACTCATTTTTTGTTATGACTCTTCACAATAAGAAATAAGTCCTATAACTTATGTCAAGTGTAAGGCATTTTCTTTGCATTGTGTTAAGTACCCCAAATTCTCAGAAATAGTGAATAAATAATTTCCTATTAATTTCCTTCCACTATTTGTTATTATCTTTCATGTCCTTCTTCAAGCACCTCTATTGGAACCCAAAATTGGTTTCTGTACTTCTTTTTCTCGTTTAATGGAGAAGCCATTTTGTGACGCTCCCCGTTACCTCTCTTTTCATTACAGTGGCTAAATATCCCAGAAAATTTAGATTTTTCAATTTCTATTCTGTCTATACAGAAGCTCAGAAACACCGCAGCATTTCAGCAAGCATGTAGGAGGCAGGGCCCAACCTGCCCAGACACAATAACTGGGTCACAGAATTCAACACTCATCTTATCATGAGACTTGCAGCAGGTGATGGAACAGGGACACATGCTCTACTTCTGATTACAAGATGCTGCATCTCTTTTTGTCTTTCTTTATCAGGGAAAAAGAATGAATCCACAGCCTCACCACCCTGCTGCAGTTACCCTGGCCTCTCATTTTTTTAAGCCAAGCATTTTCCTGTCACCCAGACCTCAGAAGTTGGCATTTTCTTCATAGTGCAATTAAAAAACAAGCTTTCATAGTAATATATGTTAAAAGAAAACAACGTTTGTAAAGCCTAAGATGTGCATATACCCATTTTGTCTGGGCTTATCCCAGACAAAAGTGAAACAAAACCATTTACAGTGGGATGAGAGATGGCATCACAGTGGCAAGTGCAATAGCTCCGAACTATATATGAAAGTAATCACAATCAGAAAAACTGTAATGTGAGTAACAACATACAGGTTGTCACAATCAGCTATGAAACAAACACATAAACCCCCAGTATTTTAGTATTATGTTTAAGCAGAGATGTCTAAGTCCATTTTCCCTGACACCTGTGTTGAATAAGGCAAAGAAAACACAAGATCTTTACCTGTAGCTTGTGAACACTCTAGAATGCAACAGCCAAGATAATTTATTACAAAAAGCTGTCTGTTCAGAGTACTTTTTATTCATGTCATAACAAGGCAATTGTTATTTTGAAGCAAACCAAGTTCTGACACACATAAGACCTACTTAACTTAAAACCCTAGAGCTACCATTTGACACTTCCTATAAGCTGTTTTCCCATTTAGGAAAGAAGATTTTAATAAGTCCACATAAAAAAGTCCTTCAAATTCAATACCTCCTTAAGCTAGTCATTACAAGTTGCACACTACAATCACTTCTTAATTGATCTAGAAATGAACACAATATTGACAAAAGTGCTAAGAAACACATTTAAGACAGCAAATTTCTAATGGGAAACAGAGAAAACCAAGAGATAAAGAATTCAGAATACTCATTAAAATGAAAAATGCCTTCTGCAATTACTCAGTAGGAAGCTGAATAAATCTATTCACTGAAACTAGCAAATTGAGTGTGCCTTCTTTTCTCTGAATTCTATTAATATACAGACATAGTGACACAAAATAAGTCTGCACATGCACTTGGATCCATTTTCATTCTGTTTTGAACTGGAATGTCTCGTCTTTGCCAATTTATTAACAGAGACACAGAAACGTGACCACTTCTTCCTTTCTCTAGATGAATTTTCTTTCTGTCCGACACACTTAGCTCTGTTACATTTGTGACCAATTCCTGTATAAATTGGTAGAAGTTTATACATACTAAAAAAATTGAGAACCACATATTTTTACATGACTGTTCAAAAACAAATTAGAAAATTCCTGTGTTTGGTTTTTGTTCCTTGGGCCTTATATAATCATAGTTTCTTAGTTTATTTTCTCTACACCTGATCAACTTGCCTATTTGAAAAAACCAAGTTAATTTCAATTTGGAAGTTGTTTGCATTGTTGAAGTAATTATGTTGTATGTAAGAAAACATTCAGGCACCTGAGTCCTTAGCATCTGTAACTAACACTGCAGCTTGTGACTTTAGATCCCAATAGGAAGGATTTGGGTTGGACGCATTGCGTATTCGCTCAATAGTTTCAAGACGGCTCCTTCAGAATTTTACTTGAGATTAAGACCTAATTCAAGGCTAACAAACTACACATTGCCCACCTTTAAAAAGCTAAGAGGGTTTTAACGGCAACTATGAAACTAAGGTACGCCTACAAGTTACAGTGCGAGGTTACTTGGAATCCAAAGTACCTGCGCGCCCTGAGCAGTCAGATGCAACCACCCAGCTCTGTGCCCTGACCGAGGGACTGCTCCACACAACAGATGCAGAGGTCTCCCCTCAGCACCCCACTGCAGCAAACAAGTCACCACTAAGCTGCAGGGAAGCTGCCTTCTGGTTTATGATACTCTGTAAGAGAAAGCTTCAAGTCATTCACATGAAGATTTGAAGGCAGTCACTAAGGGCTGACTGGAGGTGGACCCCTATTATCAGCAGATTACTGGTGACTTAATGACAGACAGGACAGGAGCAGACAAGGGAAGGACTTTGAAGGGAGGTCTGGTACCTGTAGAGAACTCACCTACAAAGAGGGATTCTGCAGAATAAAAACTTTTTAAAAATTACATGATACAATCAACAGTCTTTTAAATCCTTTGCATCAGAACTGTGTTTCAGAGAGAAGCACAACCAGATGCTGTGTATTAGAAGAACAGAGACATACACCACAGCAATTGATGAAAGAGATTATGCCATATGATTCCATAAGAAAGAATATATCCTACGGATATTACTACAGGATTTGAAATGACTATGACTTAAATATAGCCTTGACATGATGCTGAATTTGGAAAATATTTTCCTGTTTATGAGCTCAAGTGAGTGACAGAACAATGGTATCATTCACAGAAAATCATGAAAGGACATGAAAGGAATTTTAGAAATAGTAATGACATTATGTTATGAATTGTATAATTCAAGAAAGCAATGTGCTTTTTAAAATTACAAGTTAAGAGTTTCCAATAGGGTACTTGAAAACCAGTAATATTACTAAAAAAATACTTCCCAATGCAATTTAACACTACTATTTTCAAAAAAGTTGACAACATATATTCAGGCATTGAAAGCAATGAAAAATTTACTTTACATTTTTGTAGTTGATGCCATCACAGTTTTAGCTAGTGGCACTATGTCAGAATAATTAATCTTAAGATGGTAGTGCATAAAATTCCATCTTGAACAAATTTTTGTGCAATATGCATCCCAAACACATAAAAAGGTGAAAGTACTAGTGACAATCCAAGAAAACAACACACAAATAATTCAGCCTTTCTAAATTAAACTTAAACACAAAAATATAATGATAATAATGAATATTATTATCACTAATACTATTTTTTAGCTTTTCATTGAGCTTAACAAGATGGTAAATAAAAACCAAGGGTTTTTACTTCCCTCTAAGCTACAATTCATTACCTTATCTTTTCTGTACCCCAACAGATCAACTAATGCAATGCTTTCATCTGCTATTGTCACTTGTGAGTGAGCAACTGAAAAAATAGGAAGAGGAAGCCCTTCCATTAAAATAATCTTAAAATAGTATCTGTCCAAAAATATCCACTTCAATTTAAAAAATCCTAGTGTGTGTTACCTTCAAGTAATGATTTATTGAGGAGGATGCCTCTGTAGTTTCTAAGTTAGGACTGACATTTGAACAAGACACACCCAGGCACAAGTATATCAAACTGAAGTAAGCCTGGTTTTCCAAGAAGACAAGGAAGGTACTTCTATCATCACATAAAATTGGGAAGATAGGTTTTTTCTACTCCATTAATTCCACTGAAAGCAATGCACATTCACAAGAATTTCTAGAACAATGTTCTTCAACTAAAATCATTAGTTCTCCTGCTCCTTTTCTGAGAGTTTCAAGTGCTTTTCATTATGGATATTAGGAGATGAAAGTACTGAATGTTATATCAAGGAACACAACCAGCTCTCCCCCATTATCTCAGTTCTCCCCAGACAACTTCCTCCACAATTAATCTTTTGAAGAATCTATCATGTTAATCACATTTCTCAGTGCAAGGTAGGCATGGCCCAACTTCTTTAAGATCCCTCTGGATCTCTTGGTCCTTGACAACCAGCTACTCCTGCTTTCCCATCCAAGGAGCAGCACACAGTTCATTTTGAGCAGCAAGAGAGGATGCTCTTCCCTAGTCATCTCCTTGCCTACATCCTAATAAAGGTATTATCATCTTCTTGCCCCCATTTCTCTCTTCCCACTAGAAACAGAACAGTGCTTAGATGATCATGGTCCTTTATCTACCGCTCCTCAGAGAAATTCAGTTACAGAGTCCAGAACAGATTTTTTTATTCAAGGTATTCTTCAGTCTTAAAGAAAACACATTATTTTGAAACAATATTCTGAAAGACAGCTATGGTGTTAGAAAAACAGCTGTGTATCAATAGCACTACCCTCTTTTGCCCATAGCAGTAAATTCCCCAGTACAGATGTTCACTGCTTTCGGTAATTTCAATGCTATCCAAAAGCAGAACTGAACCCAGAAAACTCAGCAATGTTCACCAGGTGAAGTAGAAAGAAATCTGTGTTTTAACTTTCTACTCCAGAGTACCAGAACAAATGATTGTTGGCTGTGTAATGCAAGCCTTAACCTAATGTTCATACTTACATCTGCTATTTTTCAGCTGTCAGACTGAAGAGGAACACCAGTAAGCTACACAACTCTGCTAAAGCTGATTTAAATGCAAATGAGAATCAGCCAACATGCAGAGGAATAACAAGCTCCTGAAAAAGCCCCAATTATCTCAAAAACAAAAACTATGTTCCGGAGTGTTTTGGGTTATTCCTTAAAAGCATTTGAACTGAATATCAGTAGATATCAGCTCATGAAAGAAGATTTAAGTAAAAAGGCATATGCTAGCATTGTAATATTGCTTTCTGACTTCTAAATAAAACTGAAATAGAACACCTCCACTTGAAATATTTAATTAGGCAGAAAATCTAAATCTCACATCCAATTTTCTTTCACCAAAACCTCTTTATCCTCAACATTACAGTAACTTCATTTATTCTTAATATTAGCAGGTGCTGTTTTAATTCAGTGCCAGAGAAAGGATAGGACATAAGCATAATATTACATTTGGAAACATGAGTGAAATTTGGCAGAAGCTGCTGTGTTGAGGTATCTCAGACACTGCACATGTGCTCCTTGTGGTGAACCGTGCCAGCTATGAAAACTAAACCACATTAAGGTAAGATGTCTTGCAGATCAGATGTACGGACTGCCCTTTCTTCATATTCCAGACAATACAGGACACAACAACCAATCCCATAATGGCCATCTGGGCACACATTGTTTCCTTCTGCTTTACAGCCAACCCCAAAAGTGTCCAACCATACCAGTGTTCAATATGTTTTTTCATTAATTCTACTTTATAGCACCCAGGAATAGTATTTCTAAAGAAGCCACTCATGCATGAAGGCAACTATCATCTCACACTGAGAAACATAGAAGATTTAGCAGGTTGAAGCTAAAAAGCAACAGTTAGTATGATTATTTTAATTTTTTTCATTGAGGAAAGTTTTTCCCTTTTTTTTTTTTTTTACTTTCAAGCTAAGCAACTCATTATGAGACAAAGTTGACTAAATTTCATTCTATTACTACTCTGTCCAGGTAGAAGCCTAACTTTTGAGGGCTGTCACACAGGGAACCAAAACAACATAGAAAAATGCAAAGAAAAGGTTCTGAATGATTTTGAAGTTTAACAGTAAGTTTCCCAGCTAGGTTATGCCCTTCTAAGGTCTCCCATTCACTGTAATCTTGCCTTCTTTAACTGAACAGAGTAGGAATTTTTTTGCAAAAGTGTTATATCACTACTTAGAAACAAAAAATAAAAAAAATCATTTAACTTTGCAAGTAAATTCACAGCTGGATTTTTCAGTATAGCCTGCAAATACAGAAAATATCTTTTCTTTATTGTAAACCATAACAGCTATAAATTCCCTTTTGTTTTCCTGTATCAAGATTCAAAATCACATCTATCTTTGAAAAAAAAAGATACACACAAAAGTTTGTTTTTTAAAAAAATCAGGAAAACAAAACAAAAAAAGCCCCGAATTGAAACAACTCAAATTTCATGCCCAGATATGATATGATCAATGACAGCCATTACTATTCCATTTCCTTATTACAGTATCTCATGTTGTTAAAAAATTTTCTGGTCAAACATTAAGTAGAAAACAGTACTCAAACAATTGCTAAGAATATTAAGCTAGAATAAAACCAGATTGTTTACATGTTGATTCTCCTGCACCCTCGAGTAGCAGAGTTTGCTTTCCTAGAAGAGAAAGAATTGAATACCTGACACATCAGCCTGCAGAACACTTTACACAGCACTGCCCTGTCGTCCCTGAGGAAGCTGACCGTGGCACTTGGGACAAGTGTTTTGTGGTGAGCACAGTGGTGCTGGGCCAATGGTTGGACTTGATGACTGCAGAGGTCTTTTCTAACCTTAACAACTCAGTGATTCTGTAACACAGGCAGAAATGCAAATTGATGGATTCAAGACAGTGGGCAAGAAGTCTGAATCTGCAGTCTGGCGGTTAGGTACCTTACCTGTGCATGAACCACTGGCTTACAGCACTCTGGGAAAAAGAGAAAAATGTGGGCTTGAACTCCCTGTGGTTGAGAAGCACCTAGGAACACAGCCTCCTACTTCTTGGACTTGCCAGCTAATTAACTGCTAGTCTGCTACATATAAGATAGGTACCAAAAGCATCTTCCTAAGAGAAAACAGAAGAAAGGGGTATGGGATTTACTTTCTGACAAATGTTAAGGGTCATACGAATGTCTAAGGCATACTCCGGTTTCCTACCAGCTTCACTGTACCAGTGCACCACGTAACAGATTTCAAATTCTAATCAGGAAATCAGAATCTCATCATCAGATGGTCCTTAGATACCTGCCTCCATATTTTCTTAGCCAAGAGCCTGATCATTATCAGCTGTGGTGTTGAACATTATAAGGCTTATGTTCTTTGTTAAACCTGGGACATAAAACCTTCCATTACATTTTAAACAGTATTTGCTTTATTTTTTCCAATACAATAGCCTTTAGGATTTTAAATGGCAAGAAAGTAGGTCAGGTCTTCCTACTGATGCTTTTTTAAATTATCGTTTCTTAAAATTTTGTAGCTAAAATCTGAAAAATGTATCCGCCTTTTACATCTTCCATTAACATCTTCTGAATATAAATGTCAGAAGAGCACACTGATTTACTGAGAGCCTTACAAGTAGCAAGTGTCTATAAATATTAGTCAGAAAAATATTAAAACATAACTCCAGTTTTTGATTCCTTTGTACCAGGTCTGATTTCTCTTTGATCACATATTTTAGCAGTAAGTCATTAAAAATGCACAAAGAATTTGTCTGTGCACACATCAGCCATAGAATACTGATCTGAACATTTAACAGCCTAAGGAAAAACACAAAAACCACAAAATGGAACCCAGGCACTTGAAGCAATCAAACATCTGTCTGCCTTTCAACACCACTTTCATACAACTGCTGGCATTCCTAAACCAGAGGATATACCACAAGTCCCTACTGTTTGAACAATCTTGCCACTTGAAGACAATTTTCAGAGTTTAAAATACAAAATTTTCTATCTGTGTTTCTCTTGGTGCACTGCAATAACAAGGAAGCTACTATACGCTCCTTTCATCAGCAATAGTACAAAGAATAAGACACACCCTTCTCAGGGAACTGGAAAAACCTGCTACATAAAAGCTGAAAAGTCTCCAACTACCCATTCCTTCATTTTGCTCTACTTTCAACAGAACTGAGGGAGGCTGCAAGGACTTGGCCTTAGCCTAACAAAAATAAAGCTGAGCAGAAAAGAAAGGTCTGTGTATAAACACACTGAAATAATTATATAACAGCAAGAAAAATCTATTTAAAATAAAAGGACAATCTTGGCACAAGATTGTTACCAACTGATGATGAATAAATTTAGGTTGAACACTGTAAGTAGCTTCATCATGTTGAGGAATTTAGCACTGGAAGAGGCTTCTAATTAAAATAGTGAGGGGAAAAGGCTCAGCTGCTTTAAGACAGCACTCCATATGTCTATGTCTGTATGACATAAAGCCTACAAGAGCATGAAAATAAACTTGATGAATAGGCAGGTCTTTTCCTGTCCCACGTTCCTAAGAGAACAATAACTGTCAGGCAAATAACATCATTCTGATACAACTCTAAGATACAACCATCTGTCAGGCAATACCCCAGAATAATTACACCACAGAAAGCAAAACCAGATATTAATACCACAGCAGGACAAACTTTGCCAAGATTAAACTTCACAGAGTATCTTTTCATAAAATGTCCTAGACCCCTAACCTCACTCAATTTCATGCTGCCTCTGCAGAAAGCACACCTCTCATGCAGTACTCACAAATCTGAAAGAGCTCAGGTTATTTGGTCTCCATGCAACCAGGCAGTCGTATGATCTGCACCCCCAGCATTCACACACACAACAGATCATCTTACCCCAAACAATACGACATCTAGTATGTTCAACAGCCCTTTATTTGCTACAATCCTTACTATCTTTGTCTCAGGCAGGAGGAGTCAAAAACGGCTTTGCTGTTGAAAGGTTCAAATCGCCACTTTTGCCCTCATAGCATCAACCGGAAAAACTACAGCAATCATGAAATTCTAAGACAATTGGTTAGACATGAACAGTCCCAGGAATAACAGATTCTATTAGACTAACCTTTATAATTTGAAAGAGCAGACAGTCTTTCAGGCATACCAGCCTTTCAACTTGCTTGATATCCAAAGATATATCCCCACCCCTTGCAAAACTACTGTGGTTAAACCCACAGAAAAGTTTTTTTCACAACAAGAATAGGACTCGTGTCTGAGCTGTACAGTTTATGTAAATTAATCTCAATCTGTATTTTTCTTAGCTTTATTCTCTTAGCAAAGCACAGAGCATGGTAGCTGCAAGACAGCATTACAATCCATTTTCAGTTTGTTTACATCACATCGCAGCATTTTCCTACCATTTTAGTTCATCTGCTTATAATAGAATACCAGTGCTTTTAACCCTGTCATCAGAACAGTATACACTCTTTTATTTACCATGAGAGGCTACAGATCTGATTTAGAGTATATTCTAGACATATGACTGCATAATTGAGATAGGTTTGAAAAAACGTGTGCTGAAAGGTACCACAAAAGGCTTCCCGTTAGCCCTGCTGAAAATAAGCAGACACATTTTACTTGACCTACCCTACTAATCTCAGTATGCTGGTCCTTAGCAACAGATAGCAAGCTCAAATGACCACTTTCAAATCTTTGTTGCAATTCCACCTCAAGTCTTTGATAATTTTTCATCCGGAAGTAACAACTGGATTTCAGCTTCTTGGCCTCTGTACAGCCTCCTCATAATCCATGAGCTGATCTCCTTTGTACCACGAAGTGGGAACACTCATCTCAACTTTAGCTGCATTTCTCTTCATCAAATACAGAAAGGGATATATTGGATACTACTAAGACAAATTTCAGTTAACTGTTTGTAGGCAGTTTTGATTATTTTGCCATAGTATTAGATAGTAAAATACAAAACTACAACATATATATATCCCTTCTGACAACTACATTTTTACATTCAGCAGTCTGATACAAAAGTAGATAAATTGTAGCATGAAATCTATTTGAGCTGGGTTCCATTCCTCTAAATATTACAAAATTGTAAATACACAAATTGCTTGAAGTTTTATTAATTTTTGCAAAACTTACCTTAAACTGGAATAAAGTTAGCAAGGATATTTTGTATCACAGAAAGTCTTCCCCTTAAGGTAAGCATTTAAAAAAGGCAACTGAACTCTTCAGAAACACTGTAAGCATTGCAAGGCATTCAAATGGAAACGCTGTCTATACAAAACTAACTTAGAGTACTCAGAAAATACGCAGATTTTAAGAACTGCACCCATCTCAAAATACTCTTGCTTTGTGTCTTCTGCTTCTTCCAAGCTGCACCCACAAACAATGTAGAGAATTCCCTTTCAGATATTCTGATTACTCTCCTACACCCACCCCTGGACAGTTTCCAGGCAGCCTGAATTATTTTGCTATGTCACTGCAACGACTGTAAAAGAATGCTGTGTCCCAAGTAGCACAGCCATTTTTTAGGATACTGTTTTGAAACAATAGTTTCTGAAATACTATCTTGGAAATATGGCTAGGGGATCTCAGCATCTCAGGTACAGTTATGTATGTTAGGCCTCAGACTGATAAAGTCACATAAACTTGCAGTTTTTATTGGCAAGGTTCTTCTTTCTTCACTTATATTTAATTCCAAGTTTGTAAAACTACATAGGACATTCTGGGAGCTGCTTCAATCCCATGCCAAGTCACAAGCCAAAGACTCCCATGAAAATAGGTCAGATCAGGAATCCTCTGATAAGACATCAGCAACAGAGAAAGATATCTACCTCACATTGACTGCCAGCACACAGCCTAATTTAACTATATGGAGGAAACACCTCAGCACCACTTACCGAACTACTACAAGGAGAAGTCCAAGCTAGCATAACAATACTGTTTGTTCTGTCTTCAGCATTGTCTAACAAAGAAAATGAAACACAGAACAAACACTATGCCCCATGACAATGCAACTTACTGATTGGGAACCCTTTACCTTGGCAGTGGTACCACTATAACAATTCATGTCAGGGCTGAAGCCAGTTCCTTATCTGGTGATCGAATAACCCCTTAAAAAGAGGCTTTAATTTAAAGTTTTTACCATCCATCTTTTGTTACAAGATTCCTGCAGGATCAAGTGGATTAGATAAGCTTTTCCTTTAGATTTACTATTTCCAGGACTATGACTCTGTTCCCTTCCAGTAAACGTTAAGGAACAATTTCTCATGAAATATGTTGATTCTACTAAAAGAACGGCAAGCATCTTACATTTTCCTTTCTTCACCTCATCATTCTTTTTGCTTTTTTCCCTGGCATAAGAAAGGTTTCACTGAAGAGGAAGGTGGGGAAGACTCATTAGTGAGAGAGGTTTGATTTAACAATCATCTGAAACTCAAGGTCAAATGTTTCCCTTGGTAACAGCTGCAGATGCACACATATACCCACACACATTCAGTCTCCTTGCAGTGAGGACTGTCTCGTACTCAAATACATACATCATGAAAGACTTTTTATGTATAGTACAAGTGCATATGAGAAAGAGTTTATGTGTAAAAACATCCAACCGCCCTGAAAAAAATTATCTAACTACAAAGAACAGAAAATATGTAGTTTCCCATGTGCTTGCAACTTCTAGTTTCTAAACTTGTGAGTGGATCTGCAACACATAAACACTGGATTTTGGATTACCTTTCCTATTATAACACAGTGAAAAACATCACAAGATTTAGCACAAGTTAATTAGACATTGGGCTTTCAGTCAGGCTGTGGCATGTTCTAACTTCTCCACTGGGAAGGCAGGCTGTGTGTGCCTGTCACACACGCCCATATCAAATCTCATATCTCTAGTCAAGCATTCAAGTGGGGAGATAACATCTTGGCATACTACTCAAGAACGAGCTTTCAAGAAGAAAAGGTCATATTATTACTTACTAAGTCAGAACAATGTATTATTTAATGCCTCTAAAAAGCATTCCAAGAACTATAGGGAGATCTATTTCTTCCTAAAGGCAGCAAAATATATACAGAGGAAGATATATATTCTCCTAAATTCCACTATTCAGGGATGATATAAGGAACAACAGAATTAACTGTTGTTAAGGCAGAATCAAAAGCTAGCTCTGCTTGAAAGAGGAAGAAAGTGACACTATGCTTTTCATTCAAGTGTGATGGCCAGCATATGGGTTGTAAGGCTGCACTAATTAGAGGGCACAAAGGGAAGGTTTAGCCCTTTGCTTACTGTCCTCTCAAATGCATACCTAAAAATAAGGGAAATCAGCATTTGAATTTGACCTGCCAGTGAATGAAAATCACCCTAGTGCAAGGACAGGGATGAAGATGCCTGGCCTCTGTGGTGAGGACACTGTCCTTGGAGCCTGGGAGCCAGGAACAGAAGCGTGCCGGAATCCTGCAGACAGACCGCAGCAACTCCAACCACGCCTGTGCAGGCACTGGAAGAAAGACACACTCTTATTTTTATCCCACTGCTGAGAACCCTATGAGCTGCAAATCAGCAGCTAAACAAATGTCTAACCATAAGTATCACACACAAGACGAGATTTGCTTTTAGACAACTGAGGATAACTAAATTCTTTACTTAGATCTTTACAATGTGAGCAAATGTAAGAAATCTCAAAACGTGTAGCTGCTCTGACATAATACAAACTGAATAGATACAGAAGGTCCAATTACTTAACATTTTCCTTTTACTATTGTCTGTTACTCTTAGACTGTATTAATGTGCATGCATGTTTTCTTGTCAGGAATCTGGAGATACTCCATTCATATTACCAAGATGGTGGTTTTCTTCATAGGATCATAGAATGGTTTGGGTTGGAAGGGACCTTGAAGATCACCTAGTTCCAACTCCACTGCTGTGGGCAGGCATACACCCCACCAGATCAGGTTATTTAAAACCTTATCTGACCCAGCCTTGAACACTGCCAGGGATGGGGCATCCACAACTTTTGTTTTTCCCTCCTGAAGTACCCACCATCCCAACTGACCAGCCTGTGAAATTGCGCAATGCACCTGCTGGCACTATGTGTCACTCTAGACTTTCACCTGTGATAACAGCAGGTTTGTTTTAATAAGCTACAGTGTTCTGGTAAGTAATGCATGTGTCTATTGAACTGATACATACATTTTAAATATTAATGCTATATCAAAGCTAAATGAAAGCTTTAGAGAAGACAGAGTAAATGATTTAATAAGGTGGGACGTTTAACTCCCTGGTGTAAGTTAGAAGCACTTAAAATGGTGAGCTCAGTCCTCGGATAAAGAAACCAGAATGCCTCAAGTGTAATTGATATCACCTATAGGAAGTCAAAACAGCTATCTGGAATTCATTAAATAGTGTGGCAAAGCTGAAAGTCTGAGGAGTAAAATATAAATTCAACATTTAATGAAGTGACATTTACTCAACAGCCATCAGCAATTACACATGCCCACCTACACAACAAAGCTACAGAATTAAACGTTGTGTTACAATTGCTGTCTGCCTCGATTCATTGAGCACTTAAACATAGTATTTGCCTAAACCTGTCTTCCCAGAGAACTGCTTTAGTTCTGGACCATAAGAAAAAGCTAGCATCACCTTTGGTTTGTTGAGCCAGAAGTGAACCACTGGTATACAGTTAGTGGGTTTAAATGACCCATCTTCATATTACACATGTTGGTTAGGTTTCTCTGTACTTTCTTCAATCAGTTATGGCGATGATAACCAACCAGCAATGATTTGGGTCACACACACCCCACCCAACTCCTCTCCAAACATGAAAAGAAGAAGAGCATTTGGCAAAGTTTCTGACATTCCCTTGGAATTCTATGACTTATTAAATATAATTAGCAGATCAGCCAGATTTTACTGTGAGAAAAGGTTACTGAGTTTGCAAACCTTTCCTAACAGGTATTACCTAAGACTCCTGTGCTGTGTGGAATGTGTGGACCTGTTTTTTACAAAATCTAAGTATTTGTCATATTAATGCCTGCACGTGACTTTTTTAATCAGGTATCTAGGAAAAAAATGTTTTACAACACTGCTAGAATACCCTTCTGTACCTAAAATATTTAAACTCTTCTTCTACAGCCATATCAGCTAAAGAGTCTTCTTTTCAGACAAATTTCTGTATTGGTTTCTAACACCCTTCTGTTCCCATCCCAGGCTTTTTTTCCTTTGGAAATGAAGATATTTAATAGTCTTCGTGTACCAGTGTGAACAAGCTCAACAAAAAGCCCTAGTGAGAAGGAATCTTCATTATCTTCAGGAAGTAATAAAATGTACATGTCATGAAATCAGGAGTTAAAATAATGTTTAATACAGTACATAGTGTTAGAATTCAGTTTCCATAGCTTCTGAAAAGCAAGAGCCTTTACAGCTGGCACAATAAAGTTTTCAACTTTTCTTCAGTTGTCAATCTGGTTGTTTGACTCCCAGTAAGTCACTGGTAACTTCCCTCCTCCAGTAACTCCCTTGTGAATCCTTTGTGGCACTCACAGAACTCTGCACATCTAAATGCCCAGAAAGACATTTTCCTCCACTGTTGCAGTCCAGAAACCTGCTATTTCCAGATACTGAGTTTCTCCCTCAGTCTGGCTGCCAGCATGCCTACCATTCACTAGAAACATCACCTTCCTGCATCTCCAAACAGAGACTACAACAGCATTCAACCATCTGCATTTGCAAGTTGGAGCCATGGTTCTAAACAAGGGAAAACATATGTCTTTTCTACACTCAATCAAAAAATGTGTTTGCAGGACAACTGACTTCTATCTTGCCTCAGTACTCAGCTGCTGCACATGATTTTTTCTCTCCATTTTAACCATCGAGATTTCTTGAAGCCAGCCAGTCTTCCCTGGGAAGCACCCAGGGTGTCGCGCCAGGTCCCACGGCGCAGACACATGACTCTCACAGCAGTCAGATGAGGGACCAAAGGAACCCTTCAGCACTTGCTCAAAGCATGCCATTCAGAGTTTTATCCTCTGAGGTTTGCTTGCCATTTTGATACCCTTGCTCAGACTGGTGGAGGCAGCTGGAAGGTGGTCCAAGTCACTGTCTGTATCGTATTTCAAACACTCAAGTTTTCAAAGCACAGAGTCATGCACTGCAGTTCAAGTAGGGCCCTTTCAGACTTTTTGGGCTGCAGGTAATTGTAGTGTCATCTTAGTACCAAGACAAAGCTTCTAGCATGTATAATTTTGATGTTATTAAAGTCACAGATTTTACAGTGCAGGATCCTTGGAGAAGTGACCAATCTTTGAATAAGAAGCCTACAAGCTCTGTGGTACAGACTGGATGCTCCTATCCCCATAGGAAATTAAGTGCTGGGACTGGAGTTATAGGTTAGCTGGATGTGGACTGGAGGTAACACAGATTTACTGTATCAGTTAACCTTGGAGACCAGGCAGCAAAAGGCTCCTTTCAGGGTCTCTGGGATTCCCAGATGGCAAGAGAGCAGCAGCAATGCGAGGACAGGGTGTGCCCCAGGCAAGGCAGCTAACAAAGGGCTGCTGTTTGTCCTGGTGGGAGCAGCACTAACTGCCTCGAGCTGCTAGGAGGGAAGCATTAGGGGAGGAGCAAGGATTTTTAGATATGATTTAGAGTAGAGATTTCACACCTTTATTAAGCTTTAGCCTTTATTCACCTCAACTAGGCAGCAAGCTGCTCAGTGAGAGGTCAGTTTTGGTCACTTCTCCAGCCTCGCTAGTTTCAAGATGATACAGCTTTGGCATTCCCCCTTCCACTTGCACATTTCACTTACAATGCAATCCTAACACAAAAGTTAACTGTGTTCACAGCTTCCCAAATGACCCAGATTACAATGAGATAATTAACTGCTCATGAGCAGTTCATTGAAAACATCTATCACAGTATCTGTTATGCCATTGAAAAATCTTCATTACTGTATCTGTCAAACCTCTGCAGAAATTCAGGACTGTTTCTTTAGATTTAGAATTAGACCAGATTTAGTTCTTGTTTTGCAACTCTTCTGGACTGTGATAAATAAGCAAGGCTTTTTATCAGCTGAACTTGTAAGGTGTTTTCTAAAAACACAGAAAAACCCTCTCCATATGCCAGTTGAAGCTTCTGATTCAGTCACATCAAATGTGCGAAATAAATATACTTCACTCTCATGTATAATTAGCAATGTCAAGCCTGTTTCTTTAGACAGCATTCATGGTGTATTGTCTGTGAAACAGCAGCTCTGCATTTCAGATCTGAAATTATATTGTTCCTCTCAGAACAGCTTCACTGGCTAAACCAAGCTCAATCCACAAAACAATACATTATGAAAGCAATAAAGGGTTTTCTATGCCTTTTTATAAATGGATGTGTATGTTTTCACGTTCTGAGACACAATTAGTAGCTCTGAAGCAGTTTCACTCTACTCCTAAACTTGCTACACAACTTACAATGTAGCATGTTCGGTAGTCAGTCTTCACTAACTGTTGGCTGTATTTGCAATACTTCCCTGCTTTTTCAAAACTTCTACTATCATACATGATGAAATAACATAAGAAAATTTAGTCATTCTTGACTCAAAAAGGAGGCTGTCTTTGCAAGACAGTAAAGCAATACACAATTAGACAACACACAATACTTACACCACATAATGGTACAACGCTTTCACAGCTTTATTTATTTACACTAAGCACAATATGAAATTTTTGTTGGTCTTTAATACTAATCCACACATTGCTCGGGACTGTAGAAGCAACAGCCTAGTTCACTAACAGAAAACAATGAGCAAGAGTCACTACAAGAGAGTCCTACCTGGATAACTGTTTTCACTTCACCAGGGACTTAAGAGAAGGCATTTTCCAGATTGCCAAGCTGAGAATCTCTGGAGTCTGAAAGAAAACGGAAAGGGTAATAGTAATATGACATTCCAGTCAGTATTTGAAAGACTACATATTTTCATTCTAAATGTTAGAAGAAAAAATTTAAAGTAGTTAACTTCCAAAAGTCTGATTCTCTACAAAGCCCTGCAGAAACAAGAAAAGTCAAGACTTACTTTAGCTGGGGGAAGAGAGGATTTCACTTTGCAAATTTGTTCTGCCTCCACACCTGTCCTAGATGAACTGGTCTTAAAATGATAGTTAAGCAAAATTATTTCAAAATGGGTACAGGGAAGCTTTATCTAACATATAAACATCTGTAAGACTTCAGACATATAATTCTGTTTTATACATTAACAACATGCAAGTTCTGGAACAAAACTTTAGGTATAAGCCTTCTACAACCGCACTGAATGAGTCCACATTAAAAAGCCCTTAAGCACTTGTGACTTCTTGCCTGTAGTAAAGATGCTCATTTCTTTGCTTCACAAAAGCTAATTACTCTGCTCTGAAAGTCAGCAATAACCTCCAGACCATAACCAGCTGTGCAGGCCAACATTCAGCAAGTGTCAACACTGCATTATGCACTGCCTACTCCTCCTACAAACTGAGAACACTCCACGTCTCCTCTTGGCAACAAACTGCAGAACTGGAGCAGCAGACCATGGAACACACATGGGGAACAGGACATGGCAGCCCTGATGCATGCATGGCAAGCATCTGGCAGCCAAAACAGGGTCAGGGAAGACCTATTCCTCCATGTTCAGATGTCACCATCTCCTCTGCACACTGCAAACTACAATGCTTGTATCTCCAATCTATATTATAAATAATATAACTACTCCTTAATATAGTTTGTAGTTACAGGTTATGGACTGATTCAATGATTATCTTTAAATACTGATGTCACTGAGGATATAAACAATGAGTTCATTTCGTGAGCTTTTTGCTGCAGGCTTATTACATCACTGACCAAAAAAAAAAAAACCCCACTGTAGCAAGATGTGATCCCAAGAGATTAAAGATCCTAAAAACTCTTTTATATTAGCAGCTCATCTTTTCATCAGAGCCTACAGCTGGGAGATAAAATTGATTCTAGCCATGATTTATAATGTAGATTAACCAACCATTTTCAGGACAAAACCTGGAGTCCCGAAGACTAACCTGCTTAATGCTACTGGCTTAAGAACACATGGAATCTGTTAGCCTACCAAAGTGGGAGCAAAATTCAAGTTGTGTTCTTGGTAGTTAAGCAGATATTCAAGAACATCAAACTTTTGTGCATATTCAGACGTGTTATTTTTTATTTCTGTTGGTTTTCCCCTAAATGCAAGACTGCCAGCTAAAATAAAGAGCATGTCAATGTATCTACCATTTATTGCTGCCTTTGAAAATTCATTTGTGTCAAAGAACTTTACTGAATACCTTGTGGTAATGCTCAAAAATGGTTCAGTAAAATACAAAAATGTGGCATCAGAGCTGTTCTCCGATCTGCCATATGGCCAACATGACATGGGACAGAGCTAGTGGTCTTAGCTGTTAAGTACTTTTAAGGATACTGCAGTATAAAAGTTATTTGAAGTGTATTAAGTAATGTTCGTGCCCTGCCTATTTCTGTTATATAGGGCAAGGTACTGTATTAGATAAGTATATGATATCACTTGTGATACAAATGCCCACAATCAACTGAAAGCAGTTATAAATAAATTCAGCTATATAATTATACATCTAAGACTAAAATTAGGAGGACGCAATTTAATATACTCCATCTTTTCCTTAACAAACAAAAACCAGCAGCAAGCAGGAGATGAGGTCAGGAAGCATATATACACCACAGCCTGGGATTAAACTGCATTAGCACAACTATGTGGGAAGCTTTCATCACTCGTACACATAATTCATGTAGTTCTAGATGGTCAAACTTGCTTAACTCACTGCAACAACTTTCCAAAAGATACTCTACAAGGCAACTAACAGACAGTTTGCTAGCAGCAAGACTGGATTTTTTCCTGCTTTTACTCATTATCATAGCAAGTTCCACAGTAAAACTTAACACAGAAGAACCAGTTTGGGAGGAAAACGCTACTGAATGAGTTTTTATAGATCTCTTCTGCTCCCTTCCATGTGCTAGAGATAAATTAAAGGCTCACACATGGCCCAGGTGCTTGACACTCAAAAAAGGGAGATTCAGTACATGAAAGCAGAACTAAGGCTGGAGTTTCACTGAAAGGCAACATTGCAACATCGTGAGATGGGAGTTGCAGCAGATTCAGTATCATCTTCCTGAGAAGCACAGTACTCCCACAAGGCACTCAGGAAAGGACTTCAAGTTGCCACTTAGAAAACATACTTGTGACCATTTCCTATCAGGTGTTGGGATGTCCTAAAAATGTTTACAAAAATGCAAATAAACTTCCAAAGTAACAATACATTCCTTAGCCTGCTTTTCTGTACCTGGTATTGACTTTTATACTGTAATCTTAAAAACTTACAGCTCTGACACCTGCCTAATTTAAAATTTATCTTCTTAATGACATGCTCCTACACAGAATACATTTTATTACAAACACAAAAACGTAATACTAACTCAGGTACAAGGTCCATCTGACACAGTATCCTGCTTCTAATAAGTACTGCTAGTGGATGCCTAAAGAAGAGAACAAGAACAGAGTAAACATACAGCCACCATTCCTTGATGTACTTTGCCAGTTGACAGCAATCTGCAGCTCTGGGATTTCCTGTCTCCTTTTAAGTGCACACATGCAAATATAAACACATTCATAATAAAGTCCAAAGCTATTCGATGTCGGAAATAATTTAAATCAACTCCTCAGCATTTAGGTTACTGCTTTACTCCTTTTCATACAAATGAACAAACAGGCACAGTTGAAACTGATGACTCTCATTCACACACTTCCTAGCTCTGCACGATTAAATCCCAAACCCGAAATTAACTGTTGCTTTAAGACAGCTCTTAGAAGCTACATGCAATCACACACCCTAAATGCAAAAAATCTTACTCAATCCAAACAGTGACATCTAGCAAAATCCTAATGTTAATTCTAAGTGAGATTACAGATTTGATCATCCACATCAATTAAGGACAAACAATACTTCCAGTAAGTGAATAATCTCGTAGTAAATTAAGTAAGCTATTTCTATAAATACGGCCAAGATATAAATATCCCTGAATAAAGGAACCTGAAGGATGATAATACCTCATACCAAAATGCTAATAGCTATATTTTAAAATAAACATCTACCAAACAACATGCCTCATTAAAATGGGACTCTTGATCTAAGTAAACTTAAAATAAGAAACCTAGACCTCATCCAAAAAACCTAACTGTAAAAAACAAATTCTGAATTCAGCTACCAAAGGTAGCCATGAGGTCTAATGATGCTGAACATCACTGTCCAGACTGTTCAGTCTTCTCCAAAGGGAAAAATTCTGGTGCTGGGTCATATGGTTTAGTGCTTTAGGGGTTACAGTGATAGTGTTGACAGGTTCACGGTTGGACTTGATGATGTAAAGGTCTCTTCCAAGCTTGACAATTCTTTGCTTCTATGATCACTGAAAGCTATTGCCCCTGAAGTTATTCTACAGTTTATTTAGAGGGGAAAAAAGGCAAAGATGTAGCAAGTGTTTAAGGAATCAAATCAATGAAAAAGATCTGGAAACGCAGAAAGGTTGATTGTTATAAATACAGATAAAATAAAATAAAGTGAAGCTAGGAAATCAGAAATGAAAGCACACAAGTAGCAAGTAAAGGCACCTACTACTCTTCCCAGCTCTTACATCAAGTATCATCTACGTTCTCCACATGCAACACGCCCAATTGATAAGTATTTATCACTCCACACAGATTAAATGTAGGCATTAACAGGAGCTGGCATCAGGTGAATTAAGTTATTACCAGGCAATTCATAAAAACGCCTCCTGTTCCCGATACCCCATAAACTGAAGTTGATAGGTCTCCAGAGCCCGGCTGCGCAGCCCCGGTGTCCCTTAATGGCTCAGTCACATCCATTACTCGCCAGAAGGAGCTCTGCGCAACGAATCCCGGCAGCCCGGCAGGTTTTAAAAGCCGGAGCACTCCCCGTGATTAGATCCACCGTGAGCTCCCCCGCCCGCTCCCTCACGGCCGGCCCTGCCCGCGGGGGGGTTCCAGGCTCCCGGCGCTGCCCGCACGGAGCCGCCCGCC